>JAQJVL010000908.1:0-60660 GCA_035578905.1 Stictocephala bisonia | reverse complement strand
TTGTTATATTATATGTAAAGAAAAGTAATAAAACATGCCAAAATAAAAAGGAAGATATGTCAGTGGTTGTACAATTCGCGTATTTTATATTATGTGTCCAAAGGCGTAATGTAATTTCCCCAAAATAATAGGAATGACATGTCAGTCGTTGTAAAAACGTGTGTTGTTATATTATGTGCCAAGAGGAGTAATGGAATTTTCCAAAAAAAAAGGATAATATGTCAGTGTTTGTATAAACGTGTATTGTTATATTATGTGCCAAAAGACGGAATTTAATTTTCTAAAATAAAAGGGATGAAATATCAGTGGTTGTAAAAATGTGTATTGTTATATTATGTGTCAAGGGGCTTGATGTAATTTCCAAAATATAGGAGATGATATGTCAGAGGTTGTACAGTGTATTGTTATATCATGTGCTAAAAGGCGTAATGTAATTTCCTAAAATAAAATGGAAGACATGTCAGTAGTTGTACGAACGTTACTTGTTTTATTACGTGTCAAGAGGACTATAATAACTTCCCAAAATGAAAGGGATGACATGTCACTCGTTGTACAAACGTGCATTGTTACATTATGTGTCAAGAGGAATAAAGTAATTTCCAAAAATAAAAGTCAAGTGTCAAGAGGCGTAATGTTATTTCCCAAAATTAAAGGGATGAAATATCAGTGGTTGTACAAGCATGTATTGTTATAATATGTGTCAAGAGGAGAAATGTAACTTCCCAAAACTAAAAGGATTACATTTCAATGTTTGTACCAACGTGTATTTTTACATTATGTGTCATAAAGACTAATTTAACTTCCCAAAAGAAAAAGGATGACATATCAGTAGTTGTACTAACGTTTATTGTTATATAATGTGTAAAGAGAACTAATGTAACTTCCCAAATTAAAAGGGATGACATGTCAGTGATTATACAAACGTGTATTGTTATATTATATGTCAAGAGAACTAATGCAGCTTCCCAAAATATAAGGGATGACACAGTGGTTGTACAAATGCGTAATATTATATTATGTGTCAAGAGACGTATTGAAAATTCCGAGAACAAAAGAGATGACATGTCGGTAGTTGTAAAAAGGAGTTTTTTTATATTATTTGACTAGAGGCGTATTGAAATTTCCCAAAAAAATGGGATGACATGACAGTAGGAGTACAAAAGCGTATTGTTATATTATATGTTACAACGACTTATGTAACTTCATAAAATAAAATGGATGACATTTCAGTGGTTGTACAAACATATTTGTTATATATTGTATCAAGAGGACTAATGTAACTTCCCAAAATAAAATTGATGACATGTCAGTGGTTGTACAAACATGCATTGTTATAATATGTGTCAAATGGACTAATGTAACTTCCCAAAATAAGAAAATGGCATGTCAATAATTGTACAAACGTGTATTGTTATATTATGAGTCAAAAGGAATAATGTAACTTCCCAAAACAAAAAAATGGTATGTCAGTAGTTGTACATACATGTATTGTTATATTATGTGTCAAAATGACTAACGTAACTTCCCAAAATAAAAGGTATGACTTGTCAGTGGTTGTACAAAAGTGTATTGTTATATATTGTGTCAATAGGACTAATATATTTTCCCAAAATAAAAGAAATGACATGTCACTGTTTCTTTAAACATGTATTGTTATATTATGTATCAAAAGGACTAATATAACTTTTAAAAATAAAAGGGATGACCTTTCATTGGTTGTACAAACGTGTATTTTTATATTATGTGTCAAGTGAAGTAATTTAATTTACCAAAATAAAAGGGATGACGTGTCAGTGGTTGTAAAAACGTGTATTGTTATATTATGTGTCAAGAGGAGTAATATAACTTCTAAAAATAAAAGGGTTGTAATGTAACTTCCGAAAGTAAAAGGGCTGACTTGTCGATGGTGTACAAACGTGTAAAGTTATATATCGTGTCAAAAGGACTAATGTAATTTCCAAAATAAAATTGATGACATGTCAGTGGTTGTACAAACGTGTATTGTTATACAGGGTGTCTACAAAAGAACTCCGGGGTTTTAAAAATTCATATATTAATAACTATAGAAGATAAAAAAATGTTTATAATATATTCGAAACGATTAGCTTATCAAGTTTTACTCATACCAATAGGGAATGTTTTCTTCAACAGTTCGCAGCTCTGCGTAGCTTTAACCTTGAAACAACGTCTCGGCAGAGTGACTCAGTGCCGTCTGGACTGCCGCGCTATGGCGACGCCGCAACAAAAGGCTTAGTGCGTTATTTGGCTTATAGAAACTAATTCTGTTGTTACGGTAGAAAGAAACTTTCGACGTAATTACGGTGTTGATCTGCCAACAAGATGGGGCACCGCCACACTTAAGTATGCGTGTGCGTGAGGCAATTGACGCGCGACTCGGCAACAGATGGATTGGAAGGGAAGGACCTATTCCATGGCCTCCAAGGAGCCCTGACATGACTCCGTTGGACTTTTTCTTCTAGGGGCATATCAAGAACCTTGTGTATGGAGAGAAAATCCGAGATGTTGGCCATCTCAGGGAACGAATAATCAATTGCCTGGCAACCGTGCCCCCAGACATGCTGGCCAGGACATGGGAAGAGATTGAATATCGTTATGATGTGTGCCATACCACTAATGGGGTTCATATTGAACTGTATTAATATGTAAAAAAAACTTGACATTACTACCTTTCTAATAATGTATAAAACATTTATATTCCTTTTTTCCTTCATTAAAATATTATACTTCAAAACCCCAGAGTTCTTTTATAGACACACTTGTGTTATAAATCAACAAGTGTAATTTAATTTCACAAAATAAATTAATGACATGTCAGTGGTTGTATGAACATGTATTGTTATAGTATGTGTAAAAAGGAATTATGTATATTATCAAAATAAAAGGGATGCCAAGGTAGTAGTCGTACGAACGTGTTTTGTTATACTATGATTCAATAGGCGATATGTAATTTCCAAAAATAAAAGGCCTGACACGTCAGTAATTAAATATGTATTGTTATATTTTGAATCAGAATAAGTAATAAAACTTCCCAAAATAAAAGGTATGATATGTCAGTAGTTGTACAAACGTGTATTGTTATATTATGTGTCAGAGGCGTAATGTAATTTACCGTTATAAAAGGGATTACATGTCAGTTGTTGTCCAAACGTGTATTGTTATAATTTGTGTGAAAAGGAGTAAAGTTACTTTCCGAAATAAAAGGGATGACATGTCAGTCGTTGTACAAACGAGTATTGTTATATTATATGTCCAGAAGCGTAATGTAATTTAACAAAATAAAAGGGATGACATTTCAGTGGTTGTAAAAACATGAAATTAATATATTATGTGTCTAGAGGAGTAATGTATATTCAAAAAAAGGGATAACAAGTCAGTGGTTGTACGAACGTGTTTTGTTATAATATGATTCAATAGGCGTTAAGTAATTTCCGAAAATATAAGGGCTGACATGTCAATAATTGTACAAACGTGAATTGTTATGTTATGTGTCAAGAGAACTAATATAACTTCCGAAAATAAAGGGATGACATGTTAGCCGTTGTACAAACGTGTATTATTATATTATGTGTCATAGGCGTTAGGTAATTTACCAAAATATAAGGGATGACATGTCAGTGGTTGTCCAAACGTGTGTTGTTATATTACGTATCAAGAGAACTAATGAAACTTCCGAAAATAAAGGGATGACATGTGAGTCGATGTACAAACGTGTAATGTTGTATTATGTGTCAAGAAGAATAATGTATTTTCCCAAAATAAAAGGGATGATATGACAGTGGTTGTACAAACGTGTATTGTTATATTATATGTTAAGAAGCGTAATGTAATTCAACAAAATAAAAGGGATGATTTGTCAGTGGTTGTACAAACATAATTTGTTGTATATTTTGTCAAGAATATTAATGTAACTTCCCAAAATAATATTGATGACACGTCAGTGGTTGTACAAACGTGTTATGTTATGTATCAAGAGTACTAATGTAACTACCCAAAATAAAAGGGATGACATTTCAGTGGTTGTACAAACGTGTATTGTTATATTATGTGTTAAGAGGTGTAATGTAATTTCCCAAAATAAAGGAATGACCTGTCAGTCGTTGTAAAAACGTGTGTTGTTATATTATGTGCCAAGAGGAGTAATGGAATTTTCCAAAAAAAAGGATAATATGTCAGTGTTTGTATAAACGTTTATTGTTATATTATGTGCCAAAAGACGAAATTTAATTTCCCCAAAATAAAAGGAATGACATGTCAGTCATTGTAAAAACGTGTATTTTTACATTATGTGTCATAAGGACTAATTTAACTTCCCAAAAGAAAAAGGATGACATATCAGTAGTTGTACTAACGTTTATTGTTATATAATGTGTAAAGAGAACTAATGTAACTTCCCAAATTAAAAGGGATGACATGTCAGTGATTATACAAACGTGTATTGTTATATTATATGTCAAGAGAACTAATGCAACTTCCCAAAATATAAGGGATGACACAGTGGTTGTACAAATGCGTAATATTATATTATGTGTCAAGAGACGTATTGAAAATTCCGAGAACAAAAGAGATGACATGTCGGTAGTTGTAAAAAGGAGTTTTTTTATATTATTTGACTAGAGGCGTATTGAAATTTCCCAAAAAAATGGGATGACATGACAGTAGGAGTACAAAAGTGTATTGTTATATTATATGTTACAACGACCTATGTAACTTCCTAAAATAAAATGGATGACATTTCAGTGGTTGTACAAACATATTTGTTATATATTGTATCAAGAGGACTAATGTAACTTCCCAAAATAAAATTGATGACATGTCAGTGGTTGTACAAACATGCATTGTTATATTATGTGTCAAATGGACTAATGTAACTTCCCAAAATAAGAAAATGGCATGTCAATAATTGTACAATTGTGTATTGTTATATTATGAGTCAAAAGGAATAATGTAACTTCCCAAAACAAAAAAATGGTATGTCAGTAGTTGTACATACATGTATTGTTATATTATGTGTCAAAAGGACTAACGTAACTTCCCAAAATAAGAAAATGGCATGTCAATAATTGTACAAACGTGTATTGTTATATTATGAGTCAAAAGGAATAATGTAACTTCCCAAAACAAAAAAATGGTATGTCAGTAGTTGTACATACATGTATTGTTATATTATGTGTCAAATGGACTAATGTAACTTCCCAAAATAAGAAAATGGCATGTCAATAATTGTACAAACGTGTATTGTTATATTATGAGTCAAAAGGAATAATGTAACTTCCCAAAACAAAAAAATGGTATGTCAGTAGTTGTACAAACGTGTATTGTTATATTATGTGTCAAAAGGACTAACGTAACTTCCCAAAATAAAAGGTATGACTTGTCAGTGGTTGTACAAAAGTGTATTGTTATATATTGTGTCAAGAGGACTAATATATTTTCCCAAAATAAAAAGATGACATGTCACTGTTTCTTTAAACATGTATTGTTATATTATGTATCAAAAGGAGTAATATAACTTTTAAAAATAAAAGGGATGACCTTTCATTGGTTGTACAAACGTGTATTTTTATATTATGTGTCAAGTGAAGTAATTTAATTTACCAAAATAAAAGGGATGACGTGTCAGTGGTTGTAAAAACGTGTATTGTTATATTATGTGTCAAGAGGAGTAATATAACTTCCCAAAATAAAAGGGTTGTAATGTAATTTCTGAAAGTAAAAGGGCTGACTTGTCGATGGTGTACAAACGTGTAAAGTTATATATCGTGTCAAAAGGACTAATGTAATTTCCAAAATAAAATTGATGACATGTCAGTGGTTGTACAAACGTGTATTGTTATACAGGGTGTCTACAAAAGAACTCCGGGGTTTTAAAATTCATATATTAATAACTATAGAAGATAAAAAAATGTTTATAATTTGTTCGAAACGATTAGCTTATCAAGTTTTACTCATACCAATAGGGAATGTTTTCTTCAACAGTTCGCAGCTCTGCGTAGCTTTAACCTTGAAACAACGTCTCGGCAGAGTGACTCAGTGCCGTCTGGACTGCCGCGCTATGGCGACGCCGCAACAAAAGGCTTAGTGCGTTATTTGGCTTATAGAAACTAATTCTGTTGTTACGGTAGAAAGAAACTTTCGACGTAATTACGGTGTTGATCTGCCAACAAGATGGGGCACCGCCACACTTAAGTATGCGTGTGCGTGAGGCAATTGACGCGCGACTCGGCAACAGATGGATTGGAAGGGAAGGACCTATTCCATGGCCTCCAAGGAGCCCTGACATGACTCCGTTGGACTTTTTCTTCTAGGGGCATATCAAGAACTTTGTGTATGGAGAGAAAATCCGAGATGTTGGCCATCTAAGGGAACGAATGATCAATTGCCTGGCAACCGTGCCCCCCCACATGCTGGCCAGGTCATGGGAAGAGATTGAATATCGTTATGATGTGTGCCATGCCACTAATGGGGTTCATATTGAACTGTATTAATATGTAAAAAAAACTTGACATTACTACCTTTCTAATAATGTATAAAACATTTATATTCCTTTTTTCCTTCATTAAAATATTATACTTCAAAACCCCGGAGTTCTTTTATAGACACACTTGTGTTATAAATCAACAAGTGTAATTTAATTTCACAAAATAAATTAATGACATGTCAGTGGTTGTATGAACATGTATTGTTATAGTATGTGTAAAAAGGAGTTATGTATATTATCAAAATAAAAGGGATGCCAAGGTAGTAGTCGTACGAACGTGTTTTGTTATAATATGATTCAATAGGCGATATGTAATTTCCAAAAATAAAAGGCCTGACACGTCAGTAATTAAATATGTATTGTTATATTTTGTGTCAGAATAAGTAATAAAACTTCCCAAAATAAAAGGTATGATATGTCAGTAGTTGTACAAACGTGTATTGTTATATTATGTGTCAGAGGCGTAATGTAATTTACCGATATAAAAGGGATTACATGTCAGTTGTTGTCCAAACGTGTATTGTTATAATTTGTGTGAAAAGGAGTAAAGTTACTTTCCGAAATAAAAGGGATGACATGTCAGTCGTTGTACAAACGAGTATTGTTATATTATATGTCCAGAAGCGTAATGTAATTTAACAAAATAAAAGGGATGACATTTCAGTGGTTGTAAAAACATGAAATTAATATATTATGTGTCTAGAGGAGTAATGTATATTCAAAAAAAGGGATAACAAGTCAGTGGTTGTACGAACGTGTTTTGTTATAATATGATTCAATAGGCGTTAAGTAATTTCCGAAAATATAAGGGATGACATGTCAATAATTGTACAAACGTGAATTGTTATATTATGTGTCAAGAGAACTAATATAACTTCCGAAAATAAAGGGATGACATGTTAGCCGTTGTACAAACGTGTATTATTATATTATGTGTCATAGGCGTTAGGTAATTTACCAAAATATAAGGGATGACATGTCAGTGGTTGTCCAAACGTGTGTTGTTATATTACGTATCAAGAGAACTAATGAAACTTCCGAAAATAAAGGGATGACATGTGAGTCGATGTACAAACGTGTAATGTTGTATTATGTGTCAAGAAGACTAATGTATTTTCCCAAAATAAAAGGGATGATATGACAGTGGTTGTACAAACGTGTATTGTTATATTATATGTTAAGAAGCGTAATGTAATTCAACAAAATAAAAGGGATGATTTGTCAGTGGTTGTACAAACATAATTTGTTGTATATTTTGTCAAGAATATTAATGTAACTTCCCAAAATAATATTGATGACATGTCAGTGGTTGTACAAACGTGTTATGTTATGTTATGTATCAAGAGTACTAATGTAACTATCCAAAATAAAAGGGATGACATTTCAGTGGTTGTACAAACGTGTATTGTTATATTATGTGTTAAGAGGTGTAATGTAATTTCCCAAAATAAAGGAATGACTTGTCAGTCGTTGTACAAACGTGTATTGTTATATTATATGTAAAGAGAAGTAATAAAACATGCCAAAATAAAAAGGAAGATATGTCAGTGGTTGTACAATTCGCGTATTTTATATTATGTGTCCAAAGGCGTAATGTAATTTCCCCAAAATAATAGGAATGACATGTCAGTCGTTGTAAAAACGTGTGTTGTTATATTATGTGCCAAGAGGAGTAATGGAATTTTCCAAAAAAAAAAGGATAATATGTCAGTGTTTGTATAAACGTGTATTGTTATATTATGTGCCAAAAGACGGAATTTAATTTTCTAAAATAAAAGGGATGAAATATCAGTGGTTGTAAAAATGTGTATTGTTATATTATGTGTCAAGGGGCTTGATGTAATTTCCAAAATATAGGAGATGATATGTCAGAGGTTGTACAGTGTATTGTTATATCATGTGCTAAAAGGCGTAATGTAATTTCCTAAAATAAAATGGAAGACATGTCAGTAGTTGTACGAACGTTACTTGTTTTATTACGTGTCAAGAGGACTATAATAACTTCCCAAAATGAAAGGGATGACATGTCACTCGTTGTACAAACGTGCATTGTTACATTATGTGTCAAGAGGAATAAAGTAATTTCCAAAAATAAAAGTCAAGTGTCAAGAGGCGTAATGTTATTTCCCAAAATTAAAGGGATGAAATATCAGTGGTTGTACAAGCATGTATTGTTATAATATGTGTCAAGAGGAGAAATGTAACTTCCCAAAACTAAAAGGATTACATTTCAATGTTTGTACCAACGTGTATTGTTATATTATGTGTCATAAGGACTAATTGAACTTCCTAAAAGAAAAAGGATGACATATCAGTAGTTGTACTAACGTTTATTGTTATATAATGTGTAAAGAGAACTAATGTAACTTCTCAAATTAAAAGGGATGACATGTCAGTGATTATACAAACGTGTATTGTTATATTATATGTCAAGAGAACTAATGTAACTTCCCAATATATAAGAGATGACACAGTGGTTGTACAAATACGTAATATTATATTATGTGTCAAGAGACGTGTTGCAAATTCCGAGAACAAATGAGATGACATGTCGGTAGTTGTAAAAAGGAGTTTTTTTATATTATTTGAATAGAGGCGTAATGAAATTTCCCAAAAAAATTGGATGACATGACAGTAGGTGTACAAAAGTGTATTGTTATATTATATGTTAAAACGACTTATGTAACTTCCCAAAATAAAATAGATAACATGTCAGTGGTTGTACAAACATGCATTGTTATATTATGTGTCAAATGTACTAATGTAACTTCCCAAAATAAGAAAATGGCATGTCAATAATTGTACAAACGTGTATTGTTATATTATGAGTCAACAGGAATAATGTAACTTCCCAAAATAAAAAAATGGTATGTCAGTAGTTGTACATACATGTATTGTTATATTATGTGTCAAAAGGACTAACGTAACTTCCAAAAATAAAAGGTATAACTTGTTAGTGGTTGTACAAAAGTGTATTGTTATATATTGTGTCAAGAGGACTAATATATTTTCCCAAAAGAAAGAGATGACATGTCACTGTTTCTTTAAACATGTATTGTTATATTATGTATCAAAAGGACTAATATAACTTTTCAAAATAAAAGTAATGACCTTTCATTGGTTGTACAAACGTGTATTTTTATATTATGTGTCAAGTGAAGTAATGTAATTTACCAAAAAAAAAAGGGATGACGTGTCAGTGGTTGTAAAACCGTGTTTTGTTATATTATGTGTCAAGAGGAATTAATATAACTTCCCAAAATAAAAGGGTTGACATGTCAGTGGTTGTAACGTAATTTGCGAAAGTAAAAGGGCTGACATGTCGATGGTGTACAAACGTGTAAAGTTATATATTGTGTCAAAAGGACTAATTTAACTTCCAAAATAAAATTGATGACATGTCAGTGGTTGTACAAACGTGTATTGTTATAATATAAGTCAACAAGTGTAATTTAATTTCACAAAATAAATGAATGACATGTCAGTGGTTGTATGAACATGTATTGTTATAGTATGTGTAAAGAGGAGTAATGTATACTCTCAAAATAAAAGGGATGACAAGGAACGTGTTTTGTTATAATATGGTTCAATAGGCGTTATGTAATTTCCGAAAATAAAATTGATGACACGTCAGTAATTGTACAAACGTGAATTGTTATATTATGTGTCAAGAGAACTAATGTAACTTCTAAAAAAAAAAAGGGATGACATATTAGTCGTTGTACAAACGAGTATTGATAATATATATGTCCAGAAGCGTAATTTAATTTAACAAAATAAAAAAAAAGACATTTCAGTGGTTGTAAAAACATGAAATTGTTATATTATGTGTCCAGAGGAGTAATGTATATTTAAAAAAAGGAATAACAAGTCAGTGGTTGTACGAACGTGTTTTGTTATAATATGATTCAATAGGCGTTAAGTAATTTCCGAAAATAAAAGGGCTGACATGTCAATAATTGTACAAAAGTGAATTGTTATATTATGTGTCAAGAGAACTAATGTAACTTCTGAAAATAAAGGGATGACATGTTAGTCGTTGTACAAACGTGTATTATTATATTATGTGTCATAGGCGTAAGGTAATTTACCAAAATATAAGGGATGACATGTAAGTGGTTGTCCAAACGTGTATTGTTATAATATGTGTGAAAAGGAGTAAAATAACTTCCCAAAATATAAGGGATGACATGTCAGTGGTTGTCCAAACGTGTATTGTTATAATATGTGTTAAAAGGAGTAAAGTAACCTCCCAAAATAAAAGGGATAACATGTCAGTGGTAATACAATCGTGTATTTTTATAATATGTTTGAAGAAGACTAATGTATTTTCCGAAAATAAAGGGATGACATGTGAGTCGATGTACAAACGAGTAATGTTGTATTATGTGTCAAGAAGACTAATGTATATTCCCCAAATAAAGGAGATGACATGTCAGTGGTTGTACAATCGTGTATTTTTATCATATATTTGAAGAAGACTAATGTATTTTCCTGAAATAAAAGTGATGACATGACAATGGTTGTACAAACGTGTATTGTTAGTTTATATGTCAAAACGTAATGCAATTCAACAAAACAAAAGGGATGATATGTCAGTGGCTGTCAAACATGTACACTTATGTATTCTTGTTTATTATATGTCAATAAAAGTAATGTAATTTTACAAAATAAAAGGCATGACATGTTAGTAGTTGTTAAAACATGTATTGTTATATTATGTGTCAAGAGAAGTAACGTTTCTCAAAAAAATGGATGTCTATTCAATGGTTGTACGAACCTGTTTTGTTATTATATGATTCAACAGGCTTTATGTAGTTTCCAAAAATTAAAGTGCTGACATGTCATTAATTGTACAAATATGTATTGTTATATTATGTGTCAGAATAATTAATGTAACTTCCCAAAATGAATGGGATGATATGTCAGTGGTGTTACATACATATTCTGTTATATATTTTATCAAGAGTTTTAATGTAACTTCCCATAGTAAATTTGATGACATATCAGTGGTTGTACAAACGTGTAATGTTATGTTATGTCAAATGGACTAATGTTACTTACAAAAAGGATGACATGTCAGTAGGTGTACAAACGTGTAATGTTATATTATGTGTAACAGGACTAATGTAGTAACTTCCCAAAATAAACGGATGACATAGCAGTACTTGTACAAACTTGTACACTTATAAATTCAAGTATATTATGTGTCAACAAGCGTAATGTAATTTCACAAAATAATATGGATGATATGTCAGTGGTTGTAAAAACATATATTGTTATATTATGTGTCAAGAGGAGTAATGTATATTCCAAAATAAAAGGGATGACAAGTCGGTGGTTGTACGAAGGTGTTTTGTTATAATATAATTCAATAGGCATTATGTAATTTCTGAAAATAAAATGGCTGACATGTCATTTATTGTACAAATACATAATACATAATATAACAATTATGTTTCAGAGTTAGTAATGATACTTTCTAAAATAAAAGGAATGATATGTCAGTAGTTGTGTAAAATAGTATTGTTATAATATATGTCAAGAGAAGTAATGTATATTCCCAAAATAAAAGGGGTAACCTGTCGTTGGCTGTACAAACGTGTATTGTTACATTATGTGTTAAGAGAAGTAATGTAACTCCCCAAAATAAAAGGGATGACGTGTCAGTGGTTGTACGGACTGATATTGGTCGGTAGCGTAGTTGGTTCAATTCCAGATTTATGTGCTAAAGGTTGTCAGTTCGATCCTAATCAGAGTCAATACATTTTGAGAGGGATCAGCTGATAATCACCGGCTGTTCATTTGTCATTGGGCTATTAATTAATGACACTTTCTAAGGAATAGTCGGCCTTAGTTTGTAACAATGACAACATTCGCTCATCTACACTCATCACACTCATTCGAAATCCATATTCGCCCATATCTTGACGATCGGCGTCTTATGAATAAATAAAAATAAAATAAAAATAAAAATATTGTTATAATATGTGTTAAAAGGTCTAATGTAACTTCCCAAAATATAAAGGATGATATTTCAGTGGTTTTACAAACGTGTATTGTTATATTATGTGTCAAAATTACTAATGTAATTTCCCAAAAAAGGGGGATGGCATGTCAGTCGTTGTACAAACGTGTATTGTTATATTATGTTTTAAGAGTAGTAATGTAATTTCCCAAAATAAAAGGGATGACATATCAGTGGTTGTACGAACGTGTTTTTTTATAATATCCGTCAATAGGCGTTGTAATCTCCAATCACTACTGTACGTGTACGTGTAAGGGTGGAAGACACGTACAGTATGACACAAAATGGATACAATAAATGTCATACTGTACGTGTTTTTTTTTTTTTTTTTTTTTGGGTTGGCGGGTGGGTCAATAACACTTTACGTGTATGGGCGAGCGGGTGGGTCAATAACACTGTACGTGCACGGGTTGGCGGGTGGGTCAATAACACTGTACGTGTACGGGTGGGCGGGTGGGTCAATACCACTGTACGTGTATGGGTGGTCCGATGGGTCTATGGTAGCCAATATTATAAACATTGTGTGTGTGTGTGTGTGTGTGTGTGCGTGTGTGCGTGTGCGCGCGCGCGCGTGTGTGCGTGTGCGTGTGCGTGCGTGTGCGTGTGTGTGTGTGTGTGTGTGTGTGTGTGTGTGTGTGTGTGTGTGTGTGTGTGTGTGTGTGTGTGTGTGTGTGTGTGTGTGTGCGTGCGTGCGTGCGTGCGTGCGTGCGTGCGTGCGTGCGTGCGTGCGTGCGTGCGTGCGTGCGTGCGTGCGTGCGTGTGTGTTTTACTCAATCACGCAAAAACTATTGGACCCCTATTCAGCTGAAATGTGCATGGACATTCTTATGGTCTCTGTTTAACACATGGGTCTATATTTATTTTGAAATTCCATCAGGCCACCACCCCAGGGGCTCTAAGAAGTATCAATGCAAGTAAGCCCAATGATAACACCAATTTGACAATTGTTTATTACATCCACTTGGACAGTACCACTATACGTGTATGAGTTGGAGGATTGAACTCTACCACTGTAGGTATATGAGTGGGAGGGTCAGACAGTACCACTGTACGTGTATGAGTTGGAGGATGTTACTGTACCACTGTAACATCCTCCAACTGTATACTGAGTGGGAAGGTGACTCAGTACTTCCCAAAATAAAAGGGATGATATGTCAGTGGTTGTACAACCGTGTATTGTTATAATTTGTGTCAAAGGGACTAATGTAACTTACTAAAATAAAGGGGATGGCATGTCAGTGGTTGCACTAAAGTGTTTTGTTATATATATAGTTTCGAGAGGAAAACTTAACTTCCCAAAATTAAAAATGACGACATGTCAGAGGTCGTCTAACTAGCTGACCTACACTAGTTAGGCAGGGTTCATGTACGTCCTCAAATATTCTAAACTTTTTCCATATTTTACAGTGCAGGTTTTTACCTTTCAGTAAGTAAAGTCAATGTTTTATGTGTCACAGACATTTTCTATCAATCAGTTTCAGTAAATTTAATTTATTAACACTTATTTTCAAGAATTTGTAATACTACTTAACCTATGAAGGTGTTCTGTAATAACAAGAAATCTTAACGAAAAGGCAAGATAGTACAGCGGCCCTGTTTCAAATATTTTAAAATAGAGCGCCACATGACGGGCGGGACTCGCGATCTAGCGACGAACCGGTGACTCTGCCTTGATTGATCTACGCTACCGACTAACACGCAGCGGCGTCCTCTTGACTTCTTATCAGTGCCTTCTGATAACTGATCAAATGCGTACAAGTTATACAGTTATTGTTGAGACTATTTTGAAGGCGTAACGATAATTACAATATCTCTCTGTGATATTATATAACTTAATACAAAATAGTTGTCTCCTTAAAACATACAATATTTATTTTCACATTTCAAAAATGAAAATGAAAATAAATAAAATAACTACGGCCAAGGGCAAAGAAGGCATTGAAGTAGAAAAATATAAGTTCAGAAGGGACAGAACTTTGGTGACAGGTGAAATAAACTGGCGGTGCACCAACCGGACATGTGCGGTTTCAATTAAGACAAACAGTGCTATCACATCGATGAAGACTGAGCCGGGTGCACATAATCATGACCCACCGGATGTAAATACAATTTCTTCGCCCTCTGCCTCTGAACCTTTGACTCCCAGAACACCGAACGCTTCAATGCAGACTCCAACAGATGATTTTAGTTCTGTAGAGACAATATCGGCGTGTTCGTTAGACAGCCATACGCCTTCTTTTACGGAGCTAGTATCCCCATATGTAAAATTAACTCCTGACCTTCCAAAATTCCCCCATATGGAGGAAGAAAATAAGTACCTTCGGCAGAGACTAGCTGAGCTAACTTACCTAAAAGAAGCTCTGACAAATAAGGCAATCTCTCTAGAAAAGCAAATTTTTGATCTAAATCTAACCACTCATGCAACGGAAAAAGTTTCTATTGCGACACAAACTTGTGAAATTGCCACAGTGGAATCCGAAGGAGCTTCTCAAGAAAAAGAACAAGTCTTAAAGGTCAATTTATATGGATATGCGGAGAAAACAACTATTTCTACTCAGACGTACGAAGATGTGGTTGAAGTCTTGGAAAGTAGTGATCAGGATTTCGTTTTAGATGATGCGAAAAGTCAACCAAGCAAGGTATCAGACAATTTAGTAAAACCCCGAAGAGAGGGGAAAACAAAGAAAACACGTCTTAATCCGAAAGCAACGGGGACGGGCTGGTATATGCTACCCGATGACGACATTAAGTTATATCTGAACCAAATAATTGCTCCGAAGAGTACGCTTTTGCTGGATCCCACGGTCAGTCACTTGCTGAAGAGGATTAAAAGTCATAAGGATATAGCTGAGCTGAGGAGATGCAAAGGTATTGACAAGTACGATTTCGTCATAGCTCCGGTGAATGACCGTATGGACGAAAGGAAAGAAGGCGGATCTCACTGGTCTCTCCTGGTGTATTCCCGGAGGATAAATACTTGCTACCACTTGGACAGCCTGCACCCACAGAACCGAAGACATGCGCAGCTACTGGCAGCACAGCTGAGTGGGGATCCTTGGGTGCGTGTGCAGCCGATTCGGTGTCTCCGGCAGAAATCAGGTGTTGAGTGCGGTGCTTACGTGCTACACTTCGCTGATTTGGTGTGCTCCATGATCCGTAATAAGCTGCAAATTGACGAAAGTCAATGTTACATGCAAACATTTTCAGTGCACCAAATTTATCAGTCAATAGCCGAAATCAAAACCGCTAGTGTACAAAAGGATAAAGAACCCAATATGATAAAGAAGAGTACTATTGTTTTGCTGTCGGACAGTCACGGTCGAGATTTTCGGCGCCTGGTGCAGAGTAAAGTTGGTGGCAACGGGGATGTACACAGCGTGATAAAATCTAACGCCCCTCTGAGAAATGTTATAAGTGACCTTGATTACGAGTGCTCAAAACTCGGGGGTAACGACCATGTGATTGTCATAGGTGGAACCAATGATGTCGACTCCAACCACGATTTTGACATTAAAAAATATGTAAAAGAAATAGCGGATAAAACAAAACACACCAATGTCACATTGTGTCCCATTCCTTTTCGTTACGACAAGCCTGAGTTAAATTACTTTATTAGAAAACTAAATGTCGAGCTTGCAGTAGAAGGACTTAAATATAACCACTTAAATGTAATTTCTCTTTCACATTTGACTAGGAACCTTTACACGAGGCATGGCCTCCATTTTAACAAATCTGGAAAAGAGAAACTGAGTGGTTTGATTGTAAATACCTTAAATAATGAACATAATTTAAACTAATTAGTTATGACAAAGAAAAACATTCTGCTTCAACAGATCACAAACCACACCCAAAAGTAATTAGTCCTTATAGTGTTTTTTTAAAAGATATTCACCTCAAAATTATTCATTTAAATGTTCAATACTTAAGAGAGAAAATTGATTCAATTAATATATTTTTAGATATGGAGAAGCCAGACGTGCTTGTCTTAAGCGAGCATGGTTTAAGAGTAGAAGAATTGTATTGTATAAATTTTCATGAATATTATGTAGTATCTGATTTTTGTAGATGTATTCATAAGAGTAGCGGGGGAATTGTTATTTTGTGTAAAAGTAATATAAACGTAAGAAAATTAAATTTAAGTAAATTCTCCAGTGAAATGGAGTTCGAATCGGTAGGTATTGAGATAGTAGTTGCTGATGACGAGAATTTAATTTTGTTTGGAATTTACAGGCCACCTTGCTATTCGAATATAAATAATTTCTTCATTAATTTTTATAATATGATGTCAAGGTTTTTCTCGAATAGTAAAAAAGCTTGTTTGATTGTCGGAGACCTAAATATCAACTGGATGAAATCTAATAATGTCATGAATAGATTAAATGATTTAATGAGTGAGTTTAATTTAATACAACATGTAAACTCACCGACGCGAGTAACGGGTTCCTCTTCAACTCTAATTGATCATGTTTTATCAAACTTTGACCATAATTTCGTTCGTGTGGAAGTGACGGGTACTGGTTTGTCCGATCACTTCGCCCAGACAATAACTTTCACTTTCCGCGACTGCTCCCCGCTCACAAAACGTTAGCGAGTATATGCACAACACCTGCATAAGAAATTTAGACACTTTAAACAATTTGTTAACCAAAGAAAATTGGGGTTTTCTGCATTGCCATTCAAAAAACTCAGAAGATAAATTAAGGGAATTCTTAAATGTTTTTAACTATAATTTCTCATTAGCCTGTCCTATAAAGGTTAAGCGGAAACCCACAAAGAGCAATACAAAGCCTTGGTTAACAAAAGGTATTCGTATATCTGCCCAAATGCTAAAAGAACTTGATTTTAAACGGAAAATAACAAACTCCATGGCATTTATTGATTATTATAAAAGGTATAAGCAAACTTACCGCAGAGTATTAAAAGCTGCTAAGGCCAAACACTGGTATGACCGTTTGAGCAAGAGTGATAATAAATCCAAAGATGCCTGGAAGATAATTGACTCGGACAGAAGGGTGAAACCAATTTCACATCCCGTTGACATTCCAAGCCCTGATGATTTTAATAGTTATTTTGCAAGCGTTGGCAAGCAAAAACAAGCTATGATTACGGAGCCATTGTTACGTTCGGCAATGGACATTAGTTGTCCTCATACTCTCCACCTCAACCCCACAGACCCGCATGAAATTTATAAAATTATTATGAACTTAAGAAATTCAAATTCTGCCGGTTATGATGGAATCACCCATAGGGTTATCCGCCATTGCGCTAGTTTCATTTGTGAGCCTCTTTCAGAAATAATAAATTCTTCATTATCGGAAGGTATATTTCCACATGACTTAAAAATGGCTATTATCCGACCAATTTATAAAGACAGTATTTCAAAATTACCGGAAAACTGGCGCCCTATAGCAAATGTTTCAACCTTCTCCAAAATTTATGAGCATGTTTACGCTCGTAGACTTATTGATTTCCTATTCAAATACAACTTATTGTGTAGTGAACAATTTGGCTTTATTAGAGGCAAAAATACAACTGATGCGTTGATAGATTTCGTTTCGGTGGCTGTAAATGCTCTAGACGATAAGTACAAATCAATAGGAGTTTTCCTTGATTTGCAAAAAGCATTTGACTGTTTGGATCACAATATCCTGTTTGATAGACTGTTCACATTGGGTTTGCGAGGAGTGCCTTTAGACTGGATTATGTCATTTTTGCAAAACAGGACGCAAATCGTGGGAGTTAATAACATAAAATCTAAAAGTATTGATTTAAATTGCGGCATTCCTCAAGGTACGATACTAGGTCCGATAATTTTTACGTTGTATACAAATAGTATAACGACTGTTTTCCCTGACCTTAAGATGACAATGTATGCGGATGATATTGCAATAGTTTTAAAAAATAAATATATTGAAAACTTGGAAATTGACAGTTTCCTAAAGTTAACAAATCTGTATCAGTACCTGAATAGCAATAATTTGCACGTTAATCCTAATAAAACAAATTGTTTATATTTTTCAAATAACAAAACATTTGAGATGGACCCTTTAATAATCTTGAATAATTTTGAGCTACCGTTTGTAAGTGAGTGTAAATATCTAGGACTAATTTTAGATAAGAATTTCTCGTGGCATCCACATATAGATTTGTTATGTTCTAAGTTGTCATCCCAATTATTCCTTCTCACTAGGTATGCAAAATTGAAGAATGTCTTTCTCATGAGGCTTATATATTTCTCTCTCATAGAATCTAGGCTTAATTATGGCATCCTCCTTTGGGGTTCAGCATCCAATTCTTTGCTTTTAAGAGTATTTCGGTTACAGAAAAGAGCAATCCGTATAATGGCTGGATTAAATAAACGCGAATCTTGCCGTGAATTTTTCAAATCGTTTCAAATTTTACCCTTGCAGTCCCTCTACATATATGAAATGTTAATATACTATAAATTTAAATTCGGTATTTTTCAAGTAGGAGCAGATGTGCATACTCATAATACGCGGCAACGACATCAGCACAGACCGGCACAGCATCGGCTTCAAATTGCGTCTTACCTACCTCAAAATATTGGGCCAAAATTGTTTAATAAATTGCCAAATTTGATTAAACTCGAAGAAAGCCCCAGAAAATTTAAAGCTTTCCTAAAGAAATACCTAGTTCAAGGAACCTTTTACTCGGTGGAGGAGTATTTGTCAGGTGACTGATTTTGCTTTTATTTATGTAGTATATTTAATAATAACGCCAATGTAGTACATATTGTAATTATATTATTCAGTTAAAATGAGTTAACATACACTATCAACATATATATGATGAATACATAATTATTGTAATTATATGACTTTTGTAATACAATTTTTAAATTGTCAAACTACAAATAAATGATTTTGATTTTGATTTTGAGGTTGTACGAACTTGTATTGTTATATTATGTGTCAAGAAGACTAATGTATTTCCCCAAATAAAATTCATGACATGGCAGTGGTTGTACAAACATGTATTGTTATATTATGTTTTAAGAGTAGTAATGTAGTTTCCCAAAATAAAAGGGATGACATGTCAGTGGTTGTACGAACGTGTTTTTTTATAATATCCGTCAATAGGCGTTGTAATCTCCAATCACCACTGTACGTGTACGTGTAAGGGTGGAAGGGTAGGACAGTACCACTATACGTGTATGAGTTGGAGGATGGAACTCTACCACTATAGTATACTGAGTGGGAAAGTGACTCAGTACTTCCCAAAATAAAAGGGATGATATGTCAGTGGTTGTACAACCGTGTATTGTTTTATAATGTGTCAAGAGAAGTAATATAACTTCTCAAAATAAAAGGGTTGACATGTCAGTTGTTGTACAAACGTGTATTGTTATATTATGTGTCAAAAGGACTAATGTAACTTCCTAAAATAAAATGAATGGCATGTCAGTGGTTGCTCAAAAGTATATTGTCATTATTGTATCAAGAGGACTAATGTAATTTCCCAAAATAAAATTATTGACAAGTAAGTGGTTTTATCAACGTGTATTGTTATATTATGTGTAAATATGACTAATTTATTTTCCCAAAATTAAAGAGATGACATGGCAGTGGATGTCCAAAAGTGTATTGTTATATTATGTATCAAGAGGATTAATGTACGTTCCAAAAATATAAGGGTTGACATTTCAGTGGTTTTACAAACGTGTATTGTTATATTATTTGTCAAGAATCGTAATATAAATTCACAAAATAAAAGGGACGACGTCAATGGTTGTACAAACATGTATTGTTATATTATATATCAAGAGGACTAATGTAACTTCTTAAAATAAAAGGGATGACATTTCAGTGGTTGTACATACGTGGATTGTTTTATTACTTGTTAAGAAGATTAATGTAACTTCTCAAAATAAAAGTGATAACTTTTCAGTAGTTGGACAAACGTGTATTCTTATATTATATGTCAAGAGGACTAATGTAACTTCTTAAAATAAAAGGGATGACATTTCAGTGGTTGTACATACGTGGATTGTTTTATTACTTGTTAAGAAGATTAATGTAACTTCTCAAAATAAAAGTGATAACTTTTCAGTAGTTGTACAAACGTGTATTGTTATATTATATGTCAAGAAGCGTAATGTAATTTTACAAAATAAAACAACGACATGTCAGTAGTTGTACAAACATGTTTTGCTATATTATGTGTCAAGCAGAGTAAACTAACTTCCCAAAATAAAAGGGATGACATGTCAGTGGTTATATGAACGTGTTTTTATATAATATGTGTCAATAGGCGTTATGTAATTTCCTAAAATAAAAGGGCTGATAATAATTGTAGAAACATGTATTGATATATTATGTGTTAAGATAAGTTAAGTAACTTTCAAAAAGAAAAGGGATGATATATCAGTATTGTACAATGTGTATTGTTTAATTATGTGTCAATAGGGGTAATGTAACTTCCCCAAATAAAAGGGATGATATATCATGTGTGATGAAAGTGGTTTGTCTGTTTGGCTATTAAAAACATTTATCAGTCAAGTGAGTGGGCCGCTTAGCAAACTAGTAAATATGTCGTATGATCAGGGTTTATACCCAGCCGAATTAAATAAATCTAAAATTACTCCGATTTTCAAAAAGAACGACCCACTCCTGGTTGAAAATTATCGTCCGATTTCTATCTTGCCTACACTTAGTAAAATTTACGAGAAGCTTTTCCTCAGTAGGGTTATGACTTTTTTCAATTCTTTTAACTTGTTATGCTCTCAGCAATTCGGGTTTCAGAAAAATAAGTCCACCATCGACGCAGTGACCTCACTGGTGGAGTCGGTTGTCGAGGGCTTAGAGTGTGGAGAGCGGGTACTTAGTGTGTTTCTCGATCTCTCGAAGGCCTTCGACTGTGTCGATCATGCCACTCTATTGCGCGTATTGAAGACAGGTGGGGTCCGTGGACTCCCACTCAAGTGGCTGGAGTCATACCTCACCGGTCGCAGTCAGCGTGTTCAGATTGCAAACAGCCTCTCGCGACCTATCAGTGTGGGCCGATGGGTCCCTCAGGGCTCTATCCTTGGCCCAGCATTGTTTATAATCTACGTAAATATTTTAAATTTCTCATTGCAAGCACATAACATTATTCAGTACGCTGATGATACGACAATCTGTATAAAAAATAAATCGGTAAAGGAACTTGAAATCAACACATATATCCAGTTAAATTCGTGCCTTAAATTTTTTGAACAATTAAATCTACAAACGAACAGCACTAAGTAAAATTTTGTCTACTTCTGTCTAAGACAACTTGATGCTGACACGCCACTGTCCGTTATGGTAGATGACACTCTTTTGAAAGATGTGGATTGTACTAGTTTCTTGGGGATGCAAGTTGATAGAGGTTTGACCTGGGACAATCATGTCAACAGTGTCTGCTCCAGGGTGTCGACGGGTATCTATGTCCTGCGATCCCTTGCTCAGTTCTGCTCATTGGGAATTCTAAAAATGACTTACTTTGGTATAATTTACCCACATCTGTCCTACGGAATACGTCTGTGGGGGAGCTGTGCAGATTCTAGATTTCAAGAGTGTTTCGACTGCAAAAGAGAGCGTTCAGAGTTCTCGCAAATTTGAGGCACAGAGTCGTGTAGGGATGCGTTTAGGGAGCTCGGTCTTTTAACTTTACCCTGCCTCTACTTACTTGAGGTGGCAGTTTACTGTCGTTTCAGTGGCAATCTCACCCAAGGTGTAGATATCCACGACTACAATACTAGGGGTAGGGACACATATCGCCAGCAACAACATAGAACATCCGCCTTCAATAACCTGCCGTCACAGGTTGGCGTCAGGGTGTTAAACCGATTCCCAAACAGGTTAGTAGTTGTGGTCGATAAAGCCACGTTTAAGTGAAAACTCAAGCAGCTATTGATCTCGAGATCATTCTACTCGATGGGGGAGTTCATGGCCCACCGTTTTACGGATGGGCCGTAATAACCAAAAACTTTTTCTTTTTATCACACTAGCTTCGACCCAGGTAGTCACATTATTTTATTTTACAGTTTCTACTTTCATTAATTGTTCAGTTTCTTGTTATATATCTATTTCTATTATTATCACTGTAACCTTAATTTTTATCGATGACGTTTGTAACACAATGTGTATTGTTTTATTAAAATAAAGAAATTATTATTATTATTATCAGTGTTTGTACAAACGTGAATTGTTATATTATGTATCAAGAGGACTAATGTACTTTACCAATATAACAAAATTGACGTGACAGTGGTTTTACAAACGTGTATTGTTATACTACTTCTCAAGAGGTTTAATGTAACTTCCTAAAACAAAAGGAATGTCATGTCATTAATTGTAGAAGCATGTATTGATTTATTATGTTTCAAGAAGCGTAATGTACTTTCCCAAAATAAAGGGCTTACACGTCAGTGGTTGTACAAACATTTATTGTTATATTATTTGTCAAGAGGAGTAATGTAACAAAACAAAAAAAGAGATGACATGTCAGTAGATGTACAAACGTGTATTGTTACATATTGTGTCAATAGGACTAGTGTAACTTGTCAAAATAAGAAAATTGGCTTTAAAGTTTTTGTACAAACTTATATTGTTATATTATGTGACAAGATAAGTTATGTAATTTCCCAAAAAAAGGGATGATATATCAGTGGTTGTACAAATGTGTATTGTTATATTATGTATATAGAGGACTAATATAACTTCCCAAAATAAAAACGATGACAAGTCAGTGTTCACACATACAAGTGAATTGTTATATTACGTGTCAAGAATATTAATGTATTTTCCTAAAATTAATAGGATGACATTTCAGTGGTTGTACAAACGTGTATTGTTATATTATGTGTCAAGAAGCGTAATGAAATTTTACAAAATTAAGAGCATGACATGTCAGTGGTGGTACAAACATGTATTGTTATATTATGTGTCAAGAAGAGTAATGTAAAAGGGCTAAAAGGGCCCTTCCTAAAATAAAAGGGCTGACATGTCATTATATATAGAACTATGTATTGTTGTAGTATGTGTCAAGATAAGTAATATAACTTCTAAAAATAAAAGGGATGATATGTCAGTGTTGTACAAACGTGTATTGTTTAGTAATGTGTCAAGAAACATAATGTATTTTTCCCAATTAAAAGAGTGTACATGTCACTGGTTGAACAACTTTTATTGTTATATTATGTATCAAGATGACAATACACATCAAGATAATGATGTAACTTCCCAATATAAAGGAGCTGACAAGTCATTAATTGTCAAATACGTATTGTTATATTATGTGTCAGAATTAGTTATGTAACTTCTCAAAATAAAAAGGATTATATATCACTTGTTGTACAAACGTGTAAAATTATATTATGTATCAAGAGGACTAATGTAACGTTCCAAAATAAAATTAATGACATGACAGTGGTTATAAAAACGTGTATTGTTATATTATGTGTCAAGAAGACTAATGTATTTTCCCAAAATTAAAGAGATGACATTGCAGTGGTACTAACCCACCCGCCCAACCATACACGCACAGTGTTACTAACCCACCTGCCCACCCATATACGCACAGTGGTACTAACCCACCCGCCCACCTATACACGCACAGTGGTATTAACCCACACCCATACCCTTACAACTGTGATATTGACCCACCCGCCCACCCATACACACACAGGGATATTGAGATACACGCACTGTGATATTGACCCACCCGCCCAACAATACAATAACACTGTACGTGTATGGGTTGGGTGGGTGGGTCAATACCACTGTATTCATTAAGTCATTTGTATGACAGGCATATTGCATGCAGCAGCATTTTTTCTTTAATTTATTAGTGCACTTGAATTGTGACTTGAATAATGCAATGTCTAACTACAATCAAGACAATATTTAAACATCTACCATTTTTTAGTAGATCAACCTTTTTTTAAGTACTGTTAGGGTATTAAACTGTGCTAGACTACTCCTTAAAAAAGATGTACATCTTGAGTTCTGACCTATGCTAGTTTTGATAATTTTGTTGAACTCCCTGTGGACCATCATCCATTGGAAGTGAAGAGTCACCAACTATCCTTCAAACGTGTATTGTTATATCATGTGTCAAAAGGACTAATGTAATTTCCTAATATAAAAGAAACGACATGACAGTGATCGTGCAAATGTGGATTGTTTTATTACGTGTAAAGAAGATTAATGTATATTCTCAAAATAAAAGGTAAAAAATTTCAGTGGTTGTATAAACGTGTATTGTTATACTTTGTGTTAAGAGGAGTAAGTTAACTTCCCCATATAAAAAGAATGACATGTCAGTGGTTATATGAACGTGCCTTTATATAATACGTGTCAATAGGCGTTATGTAATTTCCTAAAATAAATGGGCTGACATGTCATTAATGTAGAAGCATGTATTGATATATTACGAGTTAAGATAAGTTAAGTAACATTCTAAAATAAAGAAATTATATATTAGTATTGTACAATGTGTATTGTTATATTATGTGTCCAGAGGACTAATGTATTTACTTAAAATAAAAAGGATGACATTTTAGTAGTTGTACAACCGTGTATTGTTATATTAAGAGTCAAGAGGTTTAATGTAACTTCCCAAAATAAAAGAGATGGTATGTCAGTGGTTGTACATACGTGTATTGTTATACATTGTGTCAAGAGGACTAATTTAACTTCCTAAAATAAAATAGATTATATCTCAGTGATTGTACAAATGTGTATTGTAATATTATGTATTAAGATGACTAATATAACTTCCCAAAATAAAAATAATGACAAGTCAGTGTTCGTACATAAGTGAATTGTTTATATTACGTATCAAGAATATTATTGTAATTTCACAAAATAAAAGGGACGACATGTCAGTGGTTGTACAAACATGTATACATATGTATTCTTGTATTTTATGTGTCAAGAAGTGTAATGTAATTTCAAAAAATATAACATAGGAGTAGTTCTACAAACATGTACACTTCTACATTCTGGTATATTATGTGTCAACAAGCGTAATGTAGTTTCACAAAATAAAAGGGATGACAAGTCAGTAGTTGTACGATCGTGTTTTGTCATAAAATGATTCAATAGGCGTATTGTAACTTCCAAAGAAAAAGGGCTGACAAGTCATTAATTGTACAAATAAGTATTATAATATCTGTCAAAAAGAGTAATATAACTTCCAAAAAATAAAAGGGATGACATGTCAGTGATTGTACAAACGTGTAGCGTTATATTTTTGTCAAAATAAGTAATGTAACTTCCCAAAATAAAAGAGATGACGTTAGTGGTTGTACAAACAAGAATTGTTATAATATGTGAAATGAAAAATAAATGAAATGAAAAATGGCTTTATTGAAGGCTCTACTGCTTAACCTCAAATGTGTGAAGAGGAGTTATAAAACGTCGCAAAATAAAAGGGATTAATTGTTGTACAAACGTGTTTTATTATAATATGTGTCAATAAGCGTTATGTAATCTCCGAAAATAAAAGGGCTTACATGTCAATGGTTGTACAAACGTGTATTGTTATATTATGAATCAAAAGGACTATTGAAACCTGCTAAAATAAAAAAATTAAATGATATTACAGTCGATGTATAAACCTGTATTGTCCAGAGTCGATGTACATTACTTGCCAAGAGGTCTAATGTAACTTCCCAAAATAAAAGGAATGACATGTGGCTGGTTGTACAAACGTGTATAGTTATATATTGTGTCAAAATGAATAATATATCTTCCTAATATAATAGCAATGACACGCCAGTGGTTGTACAAACGTGTATTGTTATATTACGTGTCATGAGGACTAATATAATTTCCCAAAATAAAAGGGATGACATGTCAGTAGATGTACAAACATGTATTGATATATTATGTGTCAAGAGGAGTAATAAATATTCTTAAGAAAAAAGGGATGACATGTTAGTGGTCGTACAAAAGTGTTTTGTTATAATACGTGTCAATAGGCGTTATGTAATTTCCCCAAAAAAAATGCTGACATGTCATTAATTGTACAAAAAAAATATTGTTATATTATGTGTCAGAATAAGTAAAATAGAAGAGATAATATGTCAGTGGTTGTACAAACGTGTATTGTTTTATTACGTTCCAATAGGACTAATAAAACTTCCCAAAATAAAAGGGATGACATGTCAGTGGAAGTAAAAACGTGTATTGTTATATTATGTGTAATGAAGCGTAATTTAATTTCCCAAAACTAAACGGATGACATATCAGTAGATGTAAAAACGTGTATTGTTATATTATGTGTCAAAAGGAGTAATGTAACTACCAAAAATAAAAGAGATGACATGTCAGTAATTTTACAAACGTGTATTGTTATATTATGTGTAAAGAGGTCTAATGGTAACTTACCAAAATAAATAAATTGACATAACCGTGGTTGTACAAATGTGTATTGTTATGTTATAAGTCAAAATGACTAATGTATCTTTCTAAAAAAAAAGAGATGATATGTCAGTGGTTTTAGAAACTTGTATTGTTATATTATTTGTCAAGGATCAAATGTAATTTAACAGAATAAAAGGATCAAATGTACCACAACTGACATGTCAGTTGTTGTACAAACTGACAATGTTTAACAACATTGTCAGTTTGTAGAATTATGTATGTACTCATTATTCAGTCAAGTACATACATAATTCTTGTATAATATGTGTCAAAAAGTGTAATGTAATTTCACAATATAAAAGGGATGACATGTCAGTGGTTGTACGAACGTGTTTTGTTATAATATGTGTCAATAGGCGTTATGTAATTTCCTACTATAAAAGGGCTGACATGTCATTGATTTTAGAAACATGTATTGTTATATAATGTATCAAGATAAGTAATGTTAATTCACAAAATAAAAGGGAGGATATGTCAGTATTGTACGAATGTGTATTGTTTTATTAAGTGTCAAGAGGAGTAATGTAACTTCCCCAATTAAAGAAATTACATGTTACTGTTTGTACAAACGTGAATTGTTATATTATGTGTCAAAAGAACTAATGTAACAACCCAAAATAACAAGTATGACATGTCTGTAGTTGTAAAAATGTGTATTATTATATTATGTGTCAAGAAGACTATTATATTTTCCCCAATTAAAGAGCAGACATGTCAGTGGTTGTACTAAGGTTTATTGTCATATTATGTATCAATTGGACTAATTTAATCTACCAAAATAAAAAAAAATTAACATGACAGTGGTTGTACAAACGTGTATTTTTATGTTACATGTCAAGATGACTAATAAAACTTCCCAAAATAAAAGTGTTTACATGTCAGTGAATGTAAAAACGTGTATTGTTTTATTATGTGTAATGAAGCGTAATGTAATTTCCCAAGTTTAAAGGGACCACATGTCAGTGGTTGTTCAAAAGGGAATTGTTATATATTCTGTCAAGAGGACTAATGTATCTTCCCAAATTACAAGAGATGTCATGTCAGTGGTTGTACAAACGTTTATTGTTATACTATGTAACAAAAGGCCTATTTTAATTTACCAAAATAAATAAAATTGACATGACAGTCGATGTACAAACTAGTATTGTTATATTACGTGTCAAGAGGAGTAATTTCTCATGCCAAAATAAAAGGAATTGCATGTCATTAGTTGTACAAACGTGTATTGTTGTATTAAAGGGCTGACATGTCATCAATTGTACAAACATGTATTTTTATATTATGTGTTAGGATAGGTAATATAACTTCCCAAAATAAAAGGGATGACAGGTTAGTGCTTGTACATACGTGAACTGTTTTATAATGTGTCAACTGGGGTAATATAACTTCTCAAAATGAAATGTATGACATATCAGTAGTTGTACAAACGTGTATTTTTATATTATGTGTCAAAAGGAATAATGTAACGTCCCAAAATAAAAAGGATGACATGTCAGTAGTTGTACAGACCTGTATTGTTATATTATGTGTCAAGGAGCGTAATGTAATTGAACAAAATGAAAGGGAAGAAATGTCATTTGTTGTACAAACTTGTATTGTTATATTATGTGTCAAGGAGTGTAATGTAATTTTACAAAGTAAAATTGATGACTTTTTAGTGGTTGCACAGTTTTATTGTTATATGTAGTATCAAAAGGACAAATGTAACTTCAAAAAATAAAATTCATGACATATCAGTGTTTGCACAAACATGTATTGCTATATTATGCGTCAAGAAGCGTAATAAAATTTCACAAAATAAAAGGGACGACATAGCAGTAGTTGTACAAACATACATTAAAACGTGCAATTTTTCGTTACACAAAGTTTCCTTTTCAAGCAATACAAAAATTAATGACCATAGTTAGACAAATATTTCAATTGGAAAACAAATGTAAACAAAACCCTAACAAACGTAAACAATCTAATTATTTTACAGACTTGTGTAGTGATTCTGAAAGTAAAGATGATGATGATAACGATGAGGCTGATGATGATCATCATCATCACGATAGTTTTTTTTAACTTTTTAAACAACAACAAAATGAACCTCTCCATATTAGTCAGGTATTTTAAGTGCAAACCGGTAATAAGAGAAGAAAGATTACTACACCAGGGAAATGCGATACTCACTTAATAAAAATAGAAATATCTGATATGAAGGATTTGAAAAAATGCAAGTATGAGAAAATGTATTGGCAAAAGGTTTCTAAACAAGGATATTTTTGGTTAAATGTTAATAAAACAGATGAAGCTGAAATATTAAATGAAATATGTAGTATTCTAACTGCAGTAGCAATAAAGTCTTAAAATTAAAAAATATTAAAAAAGAATGTGTAGCATTTGATGAGAAAAAATAAAATACGTTTTAGAAGTCCTAGCTTTTGTAAAAAGAAAAAGATGTTCATATTTACTTATTATATGTATAATGACTAATAATACTAATAAGTATGTGACTTACCAATATTATTAAATAGACAATTTATATATATATATATATATATATATATATATATTCAGTTTTAAATATGGAAAATCAATTGGGATATTATCGTTTTTCAAAAAACGCTACTGCTCCTCTTCGTGTAACTTGACTATCAGCAGGTTTTGATCTTAGTAGTGCATATGATGTAGTTGTTCCAAAAGAGACAGAGCCATTGTTATAACTGATTTAGCATTAAAAATACCCAAAAATTGTTACGGAAGAATAGTGTCAAGGAGTTGGCTGGCTCTAAGACATGGTATATTTGTAGGTGCAGGGGTTGTGGACAGTGATTATACTGGAAATATTAAGGTTATTTTATTTAATCATTCTGATACAGATTTCTATATAAAACAAGGCGATAGAATAGCTCAAATCATTTGTGAACAAATTTTGTATCCGCAAGTATATGAAATATCAACTAATGTAGAATGTACTGAGCGTAATTCTGCAGGATTTGGTTCATTAGGTGTTTAGTTATTTTTTGTTTTATTTTTCAGATGGAAACCAGCTTCCATTTAAAAAAATACAAACTATTCAGGACGAACCTATGGACGTTGATGTACAAAATTTGCTTAGTGATCAAAATAATAATCAGAATTTAGATAGTGAGATAAATAAAAATTGAAAAGAAAAAGAAGTAGATTAAAATATAGTTATTGTGTAAATGATAATTCTTTTGTAGGGATAAAAAATGCTTTTAAAGGTTTTTTTAAAACATATTTTTGTAAACACAATGAAAAAGATTTTTGAGATATTCCTTTAATTTTATTGAATTGTGAATCCTCAATTATTGATATAGTTAAATCTTTGTTAATGGAATTTGGTGCTGTACAATTTAATATAGTAGTAGAATGTTGTTACATAAAACATTTAAATTATGAAATTCAAAATCGTGCATTCAAAACTATGAATGAAACTATATATAAAGGTTCATCTATAGTAAATCTACTACATATAATGTTTAGGAAAATTTGTAAAGAGGAAAATGAATATCAAGGTGTAGGAAGCAGTTGGACTTTTTACTAAGGTTTAGTAAATATAGTCCTCTTTCAGGTTCAACATATTTGAAACTACCAGATAGTATAGCAACAAAAAAAGCTGTTATTAATCCAAAAAATGTGAATGATAATGAATGATTCAAATGGTCAATTCTAGTCTGCTATGTCAAGGGTAAAAACAAAGATCAAATTGATCATAGATATCACCAATTATGTAATAAATTTAATTTTGAAAATCTTCAGTATCCAGTAACACTAAAAGGGATTACAATGTTTGAAAAAAATAATAAAGATGTAAGTGTTATCGTGTATGCTCTTAAGAACATTTCAAATGTAGTGTATCCTTTACGAGTGTGTAAAAATGAAGCACTTAATTATTTCGATTTATTGTTGATTTCAGATCAATCTGTTAACAACCATTATTGTTATGTTGATAATTTTTCAAGATTATTAAGAGCTCAACTTTCCAAATCCACGAGGTCTATGATTTTTTTGCAAACGTTGTTTTGTACACTATCAAGGACCCCAACGTTTTGAAAAATTAGAAAAACATAAAGAAGATTGTTGTATCAATTCACCAGTGAAAGCTGTGATGCCTTGTGTAGATGAAAATGGTGAAGTGCCAATTTTAAAATTAAAAAATTTGAATTATAAATATTAAGCACCAATAGTAGTATATTGTGATTTTGAGTGTATTTTGCGAAAATTAGATGAGAAACAAACCAAGTATACAAATGTAAATTAAATTCACGAACCTATGAGTTTTTGTTTCTACTTAGCTGTTGATAATACATTACATGAAAATGTTGCATCACACCTTCCTCTAGAACTATATTTGTATCGTGGAAAATATGCTGCTTCAAAATTTATGGACTATCTAATTTTAATAGCCAATTTAATAGGTGATTTATTAGCAGAACAAAATGTTCCAATGCTACTATTAACAGTTGATGAACAACGCAGAGTTAATTTATCAACACATTGTGAATTGTGTAATACTGAATTTAGTATGATTGATCGAGCTGTGTAAGATCATTGTCATTGCACAGGTAAATTTAAAAACATTTTGTGTAACTTGTGTAATTTGGAAAAAAGAAATCAAAGATATTTACCGGTCTTTTTACACGACTCTTCAAACTATGATAGTCATTTTATTATTTGACAATTAAGTTGTGACAGTGAAAAGATTGATTGTATACCAAATACTAGTGAAAAATATATTTCTTTTGCAAAAAATACAGTAAGTGGAATAAAGTTAAGATTCTTAGATAGTTTAAAATTTTCAGGAGCCAGTTTATGTCAATTGGTGTATAATTTACCTAAGGACAAATTTCCTAATACACATGTGTTTTATTCAAATGAAGATATGTCTTTAGTTACTAGGAAAGGAGTGTAATGATTATACCGACTCGTGGGAGAAATTAGATGAAACAAGATTACCACCAAAAGTTTGTTTTTACAATAAGTTATTAGACGAGTCTGTAAGTGATGAAGACTATGAACACGAAAAACGTCTTTGGACTCATTTTAATTGTACCACACTTGGTTCATATTCAGAATTGTATTTATGTACTGGTGTTCTTCTATTAGCAGATGTATTTCAAAATTTTCGTGAAATTTCATTAGAGAACTATGAATTAGATCCAGCCCATTATTTAATCTTACCAAGTTTAACTTTCGATGCAATGTTAAAATATACAAATGTTAATTTGTAATTACTAACTGATTATGATAAATATATGTTCAGAGAGAAGGTAATTAGAAGGGGAATTGTCTCTTGTATCAAGCGACATGCTGTTACTAATAATAAATATATAGATTTAGATTGTGATGAAAGTAAAAATATCTAACTATTTAATTTACATTGATGCCAATAATCTCTATGGATTTGCAATGTGTAATATGATGGCTAAAGATTGGTTTAAATGGTTGACTAAAAAAGAAATGAAAAAATTTTATGTTTTGTCTGTTCCTGAAGACAGTCATATTGGATACATTATTGAATGTGATGTTGGGTACCGAACTTACTTGCACGATTCTCATAACGATTTACCTTTTTTACCTGAAAAAAGAATCCCTGAATGGTCTAAACAAATTAAACTATTCACTACATTGTACGATAAAGACAAGTATGTTTGTCATTATATGATACTAAAACAAGCTATTGAAAATGGTTTTGGTTTGTAAAAAATTTACCGTGTTTTAAAATTTAATCAAAGTAAATGGTTGGAACCTTATATTACATTCAATAATGAAAAAAGAAAACTAGCCAAAAATGATTTGAAAAAGATTTTTATAAATTGTTAAATAATTCAATGTTTGGGAAGAGAATTGAAAACATTAGAAATAGAATGAATTTAGAGTTGGTCAATAAAGAACGAAGACTAAACAAACTTATCTCTAAGCAAAATTTTTGCAATAGAATCATTTACAATAAAGATTTATTTGCTGTTAAAATGTCTAAAGAAACAGTAATTTTTATTAAACCTATTTATATTGGTTTTACAGTGTTAGAATTGAGTTAATACCTAATGTACAATATGCACTATAAAGTAATGAAAAACTTTTATAAACTAAAAATATTCACTTGTTGTACATTGATACTGATTCCTTTTTTTAAAAAAAATTACACCAATGATGTCTATGATGATTTTTTGAATTCTAAAATTAAAAACTGTTTTGACAAGTCAGACTATCCCTCTAATCATAAATGTTTTTCAACTGTCAACAAAAAACGTTTGGGAGCATTTAAAGATGAAACGTCTGGTAATTGTATTACAGAATTTAAAGAGCTCAGAAGCAAATTGTATGCCTTTAAAACTGTGATTTATTGCTACAAAATGTTAAAAAAATGAATATGAAGAAAGCAAAAGATGTAACAAAGCCTGTTTTTTTAAATAATATGACTTTTGAAGATTAAAAGAATTGTCTATTTAATAATGTAATTTTAAGAAAAGAATTGAGACTGTTAAGATAAAAAAACATATTATGCAAATATTAACTATCAATAAAATTGCACTAATTTCAGATAATGACAAGCAATATATTTGTTCAGAAGGGGTTGAAACAAAGATTCTTGGCTATTATTCATTAAATATTCAAAAGTTCAAATATATTGATAATGAATTTTTATTAACAGAAATTATATGTAAAAAAATCACATTCTGTAATGCATATTATTTTATTATATAATGGTTATATTTTGTATTATTATATTATATTATTATAATGGTTATATATATATATATATATAATCATATTATGTTTATTTATAAAAAATAAACTTTGTTAACCACACTATATATTTTTGTACTATACCATGTTTCTGTTCCTTTAAATATAAGTATGTGAAATGATATGAAAAAACAATACAATTAAAAATATATATATATTTATAATTTTTATTTAATCTAAAAAATCTTACAGAATTTTTTTACAATTCCAGATAGTGGATTATACTGTACTAACGCATCATTTATGATTAGACAGTATGCAAAAGTGTTGGCTGGAAAGTCAGCTGTAGTCTGCAGTTCAATACGAATGTCCAAAAAGCCTGTTTTCAATGTGTCCACTTGTTTAGAGCAATCATTGACAAACATTGGCATCTTATTTAAAAATAAGTTTTCAGTTAATCAAGGATGATCATCAGCACCAGCATGGTAAGAAGATTGAAATCTTGAATATTGTTCGTATAATAGACATCTATTACCATTGATATTGTCATAAGGATAGTACTTGCTATTCAAATACAATTTAACATTTACCAAATTTCAAAAATCAAAATGAGACGGGTTTTTACCTGTGGAATCTGTACGATCAGTTTGAAATCCAATTACAAAATATCTTGGTTTTTCCAACATTGATGAAGTTTTTACAGTCCATGTTTGAAACTTTGAGTTTGGAAGTGATGGATACTCATGTAATTGCCACCGTCTGAACGGTATGGTAATAGTTTGATCCGTATCTGTCATTGTCAAAAGTGTTAATTTAATTTCATCCTCTACTTTCACATAAGACATTTTCTAAATCAATTTACTAATTTCAATTGTAAAATCGTGCAAAGCAGGCGACACTTTTATAATTGCATTTTTATCAGTTGATGAACGTAACAATACAAGTTCTTGTGTTTAACATTCAATAAAATGTGTTTATAATATTCAGCAAATCCCAATAATAATTTTAATGGGACACACACACAGAAATAACCAGAATCAGTTGCTAAGTCTTCTGTAGTTGTAAGGTTCCAGCCGGCGTTGTTCATCCAGTTTGCATCGACAAGACGAGAGGTTAGTACATTTTTCATAGTACTTGTAATGCCAACATTTTTTACACGATCGATTTCTGTTCTACACAACTCGTATCTTATTTCATCAAATAAAAAAGCTGGAAAGTTGTTTACAAATTTTGTAACATTATCTAACTTATTGTCACTAGTTTTTAATATTTTCCCCTCAATTAAAAGAAAACGTTTTAATGGTAAAGTATAAACATCTTGTTGATGTACAGGAATTCTAATCTCGTCACTGTTTTTAAACGAGTTAGACGTGTACGAATTGTATGAATGCCATTCTAAATCTGTAATAGATTCATAAAAATGCACTGCAGCACCTACATCTAAGATGCGGTTCATTGTTGTTTGTTACCGTTGTTGCTGTTGAATCCTGGTATAGTGCTAGGAATATGCAAATTCTTAATGTTAATGGTTTGAATGTTCTTTTACGATTGTCACTCGCCGTCGATGTATTCACACTTTTTTCTGCTGTACTGACCAATTTAGATACCAAAGTAGATTTTTTATTACAACAATTATATTCTCAAATACAATTCCCATTATTGTTTTCTTTTTCTGATATCCACACGTATATTTATAGACTCTCCGCATAAATTAATCAAATCACCGTTTTGATCTTCCAATCTAATATGAATTTCACTCAGAATCAATTTTCTATTTATTGGTAAATATTTAATAACACTAGTTTTTTCGATAATCTTAAACCCGGGACCGACTAAAGGATAAAACTCTTGAAGTATGTGACCTTCAACTCCGTCTCTATATGACCCGTGTACTATATTACACGTAATTTGTATAGTATCCACTTTGTTAATGGGAACTTGGTTAGGTGATTTATGCCATTTATTTGCATCTAACATCTAATTTTGATCAAAACCTAACAGCGGTCCGATAGTATTTGATTTTGTGAAATCAATTTCTTTTGAACAGAATAATTCCATTTTTAATGTATTAAAAATTATTATTGGCGCTAAGCATGAACTTTGTTGTCAGATCTTTAATTTCCAATTCTTTAGTAATGAAATTATTTATATCGTCAATTTCAAACGCTCCAGTCGGCAAGCTGATTCTTATATCACCTACATAAATATTATTACATTGATATTTTCTTCTATATTAGGAATTGAATTGTACGTCATTAAATCGATAAAACCCATTTCCCATTCACTGTTCGAACTAAGATCATACGGTGGAAACAATGTGCATTTTAAATGAGAACTATTTCCTGTGATAAAAATCATTATTAATATAATAAGTAGTAATACGTGTCGTAAGAAAGTCTAAACACAAATGACCGCAGTTGGTGGTGTTCTCTTTTGTTTAGAAAAATAATTGTACTTTATTACCACACTATGTGTTCCACTGTTGAAATACTGTTGCAATTCTAATGGTGGACGCAGATTGCCAAAACTATCAAAATAATGTACATTATATCCTTTTTTTAAATAACATACCCAATGAGTTCCTGGTCCATGTATGGTGTCCAAATTTACAATTACTGATTCTATTTCATCAATTGTGGACCGAAGTAAATCACGCATAAATGCACCTCTAAAAAAGGAATCCTCAATAATTTTGCATATTTTAAATTATCTAGGTTTAGTAAAGCTCATTTAGTTATATCAACAATCTTTTTATTACTATAAATTAAGAATTTTTACTACCCAATTCTCTGTATGGTTTCAAATAAAGACCTTTACAACTTATATTATTTATTCTCTTCTTTTTACTTTTTCTTTCCTTTCTACATTTTGTTTTTTCTTTTGAAAACATTTTTATTTTTTTCAATAGTTTTCTCGTACCCCCCTGATTTTGGTTTTAGCTTTCATTATATTTGTAACGGCCCAAGCCGCCGCCTTTTCACCCAAACTAGAATCAGAAGCCTTAACTCTTTCCTAAGCCCGTTTGGCTAATATATGGTCCGCTATATATCTACTTTTCTTATCAGCACTCTTTGAATATGTGATGTCGTGATGTCTACATGCGGCGTATAATTTATTTATTCCTTTATCTCCTCGACTTAATCTCTTTTTTAGGTTACTTCCGGGTCCACAAAATTGATATCCAGGAATATCAATCAATATTAGGAATAGACCTATAGATTTGTTCAATAATGTGCCAGCGGTATTGGCAAGAGAACTTAGTATGCCAGCTCCCTGACGTCGACTGACACGTGCACTCATTGAGATGCTACTGTTGTACTTCCGCTGCCGCCGTCACTGGTTATGTCTGCTATTGTACGATAGTTTGGTGTAGGCGGTTCTGTTTTGAATACTACAGAATTCAAATCAGCTATACGTGTTAATATTTCGTTTTTAAACTGTTGAAAATCATAAATATTCTTTTTAACAGTTCGATTCAAACTGATAACAATAGTTCTAGTTTCTTGAGAAAAATTGCCTAACGCTTTATCAACTTTATCTAATTCTTCTCTAATTACAACATCGTTTTTATCATGACTCGGTTTTACACGTACAATACTTCTTTTTTGCTTTAAGCTTATATAATTTTTTGTAACATCTATAGCGTCAGTCATTTCATATACCTCTTTTAAAATCATCTTTTAGTTTATTTTCCAAATTTAATAAAAACGTTTTTATATTACTATCAATCGAGGATTTCAGTGCGCTGATTTTAACTAATAAATCTTGATATTTGACACCGTCTCTTGGATCTGTAGCACTGGCAACGTTGCATAGCTTTTTATTTTCTATATTATAATTCCCATCTTTGGTAAACTGAAATCCATCCCCTATAGGTCCTCTTATGGTTTCCACCCACCAGTTTTATAACGACCAAATTTGTCAAGACTCATTTTTTGTGTAGTCTATTAGCAGGAAGTCTGAATAAAACTAAACAATAAAGTAAACAAATACATATATTTATTGATTCTCATCAGATTTAATTAACTCATACAATTCTTCAATTATTGAATTTACTTCATCTACATGACTGGTGTTTCTCGCTTCTTGTGATGCAAGTAGTAATCTCAGCCTTTCTACAAGCTCATTTGGATCGTCAAAATATATTACATTAGGTTGTGAATCTGATATAACCAATCCGATGCCACTAGGCACGCTTCATGACGTCACTGTTGCTACCTGATCTGCATGAGTCTCCATCATTGGATGTTTATGATTTGAAACAATTTGTGAAATCATATTTCTATATTTATTACCTCTATTGGTGTGGATTTTACCTACAGCAGAATAGTTCTGTTGGTGTACATTTGTGTTTAAAATAATGGATGAATAATTACTCAGTTCATTTTCATCATATGCGTACTCATTAGGATTATTCATAAATATTAATTCGTATAATCCGCCTGTTCCAAGATATAATTTCCCATCGATTATGAAATCATTTTCAGATATTTCCAACTGTTTGTCACCTATTTTCCATAAATTACCATCCACATGTACACCCTAGTTATGATCTACTTCTTTTTTTCCCGAAATTATTTTAATAAAATATTTTTTAGCTAAATTTCCGGTAAATATATTTTGTATATATTTTTTAGCAATTAATTTACCTTCAGGAGTTTACAACAGTTCCTCGCCCGAAGCCTGTTGTTCATAAATAACATGTTGTCTTATTGGTGTTGATAACGCATTACTATACATGGTTTTCATCAATTCAGGCGGCTCTTCAGCGGCCATATTTTCAGGTGGTTCAACTGCGACTCTTTTTGACACGGGCGTTTCGACAGTACCATCATCGTATTCATAATCACTTTCATAACCCGGTTTGTAGGTAAATTAAAGTTTTGTTTTCTTTTAACACAATGTGGCGGGACAGGAACGTATCGTTTTGTGGGTGTCACCTCTTCTTCGTTTCCTTCAACGTTTTTTTGATAATTTCCTTTTACGTTCATTTTTCACATCACTCAATTCTTCTTCTTCTTCTTTCGCCTGTTAACTATCTTCCACAAGTTTTCTCAAAGGTTCGGCAATAGGTTTTAATTGTTTTTCCCAAAGTTCTTCCGTTTCCAACATCTCTTGTTTTAACGCTCTTTGTTTTTTATTTATTTTCTTACGTAATTCAGCAATACTTTTCACTATTTCCTCTTTAGTTTTATTACTAAACCAGGACTCGTCAAACTTTTCCATGTTCATTCACTAATGACTGTACAACAAATGACTATTTTAAAATATTAAAATTGAATAACTATTTTAAATCCTGATCGATAGTGACCTCTTTTTAAAGCGCTATCTTTGTCTAAAACTAAAAATGTATTTCGACTTGATTTCCATATCTTAACACACAACTCTTTAAAAAAGTTAAAACTCATATCAGTATTTACATAATCATTATAAATATGTAATAGATTTCTTTCGTGCTGTTTAAAAACCACTAATAAATTTGCATTATCGCGAACTAACTGTTTTAGAACGTAACTGTAAGTTTGACAGATATAAAACGTATCCACATCGTTGTGGCGACCCATTGAAAAGTAATCTTTTATATTTTTCTGTTTTCCATATGATACATCATCAAAAATCACTATCGGTCTTGGTCTTACCTGATTAGGGGGTGGGATTAGTTCATTATCTGAATATGGAAAATACCCAATTTCTGGAAAACTCTCTAGTACACATTCAAGTAATTTGTACTTACACTGGTGCAAAGACTTTGAATAAATGTATATATTATCAAAACATTGTCCGTTGGATGAAAATAAAAGATTTAATATTAAATTAGTTTTTCCACAATTTGAAGGACCACATATAATACATCGAATTGTGTTAGGCAAAAGATCACTATGTCGCCTAACTAACTTCATGTTTTTATTTACAACAAACTTGTCTAAATTAACAATGGACAAATGTGTATTTTGTTAAATAAATTTCATTATAGTAAATCCTTTTTTGATATCCACGTATTTTTTTAGGAATCCATGCCCAACCACTTAACTAAATTTTTATCACATTTTTTCTGAAAATTGTTTTACTAAATAAACTTCGTCATATTTGATTTTACTAAATACTTCTTGATAGAATCCGCCTTTCAATATCACTTTGTTGTCGTCTTGTAAAAAATAAGTGACTGGTTTTGTAGGCTGAACTCTGCACACTGTGTAGATCTCGTTACTCCACCTGGGTAAAAAGCCTTTTGTGAACTGATGTTTCACAGGACTAATTCATACGCGATCGCCTACATAAAATCTTTGTTTAACAACACCTGTTCTATTTCTATGATTAATTATTTTTAATAAAATATCTTTTTCATTTGATTCGTTAACCTCTGAAGGCTTTACACCTATAGTATGATGTACAGTATTATTATAGCTATGAACAAGTTTTGGTAGCAAAGCTAACCACCTATAGTTACCTTGTACGCTAAATTGTGTCCACATTTTATTTTTTAAAGTTCGACTAAACCTTTCCACAATATAAGCTTTTTTCTATCATCTCAGAATAATGATTTACATTATACCTCTTAAATAAACTTTTAACAGTATTGTTGAACCATTCGCCACTATCGTCAGTTTGAAAATGACACATTGGAAATTTTTTGAGAATATGTTCCAATGCTGATGCTTCTTCATTAGTGGTTTTTCTTTTCTAAGGAAACGCTATTGCAAATTTAGTAAAACAAGTAATTACAGTCATAATATATTTATAACCCTTATTTACACTAGCATAAGGAATCATTTCCACAAGATCTGCTTGATACAGGTCGTGCAATCCTTAAAGTTCTACATTACGTCTAGGAAAATTGACACGAGCCTGTTTGTGTAGCTCTTGTGCTAAACCAGTTCTTATATTCATAAAGACTACATACAAAGTGGTATAATATAAAAAACACATACATAAATTATATATATATATATATATATATATATATATATAAAAGTTTATTCAACAATAATTGTTTACATTCAGTGAGTTAGTGACACACGTGTACAAAGTATGTTGTTGTTTAATTAACAATTTTGCAGTCAGGTGACGCCTTTCTGTGTTCCACACGTGGCTGATCTTCCGGTGACCCCTGTTGAAGGACAATGCCACAACACACACAAGCGATTGCATCATCATTTCCTGTGTAGTAAAGATCTGATTGTACCATATCGTTCGTTGTTGGATATGTTTAAGCCAGAATAAAAAAGAGTCTTACATCATTTCTTCTACTTTTGATACATATTTCTTATATTTTACATAACTATTTACATCTTCTTCTACATATTTAGACATTTCACAATCCGGTTTTTGTAATTTATGAATGAAATTCAATTGACGTAAAGTTAATTTTAAATCACCAGATTGCCATCCACAACAACAACATACAATAGTATTGAACAATTTAGTACAGTAAAAACCAGACCAAATTAAATCTGTTTTGGTACAATTAAATATATCAAAACAATTGGATTCAGTTAGTGAAGAAATTGTAGAAGTAAATGTTGACATTTTTTCACTCTAGGATTCTAAAACAATAAAATAACAATAATAATTTTTTGACTTTACTATAGTAATATAAATTTATGCATAAAAAGTAAATGTTTTTCTAATCGGATTAGGACCATCATAATCATCTTCACCAGGCTTAGGGATATAATCAAAATCAAAATATATTTATTTTCTAGTGGACAATTATACAATTGTATTACGATGGTCATGTATAAAGAATTAATTATATAAAAATTAAAGTTAGGTTATTATAGCTTAAATTAAATTTCTATTAATTAATAATATTTGTTTACATATTTGTCATTAATAAAACCTATTGTTCCATTAGAAATTCCTCAACAGTGTAAGAAGCTCCACTTAACAAGAAGTGCTGCAGGGAAGATTTAAATTGCTTTTCGCATATTTGCTGTTTTATATGGTTAGGCAGTCTATTAAAAAACTTAGGGCCTATATTCTGGGGAAGTGAAGCTGTCAACTCCAATCTATGAGATGACTGCCTGTGTTGATTACAAAATCTTGTACTATAGTTATGTATATTTGAACCGGTCTGAAATTTTAAGTTTGTAAAATATGATCATTTCATACATATGTATATGTACAGAGATGATAAAGTTAATATTTTAAATGATTTAAAGATTTCTTTACAACAAGTTCTTCTATTAACACCAGCCATTACGCGGATTGCCCTTTTTTGCAAACGGAACACTCGTATTAATGCAGTATGGGACGCAGAGCCCCAGAGAATAATTCCATATCTCAATCTTGATACTATTAGTGCCATATAAATTAGTTTCATAATGGAAATATTACCATAATTAGAAAATCTATTTAGCACAAATAATTGTGACGATAATTTTGAACAAATACTGTCTATATGTGAGGTCCACGTAAAGTGTTGGTCAACCGTTAGGCCAAGGTATTTCGTTTCAGTTTGGAATGGAAGCTCAAATCCATTTATAATGATCAATGGATTGGTATCAATAATTCTATAGTTTTTAAAATGAATGCAACTGGTTTTAGCTGGATTTACGTGTAGATTATTAATATTGAGGTATTGGAATAAATTAGTGAGTTGAAGATAACTATCTATTTCTAAATCGGTGAGAGTGTTGTTTTTGATGAGTATAGCCATATCATCAGCATACCCCTTTTTTACATTTAAATTGTTCACTGATTTTGCTATACTGTTTGTATATAAGACGAATATAATGGGACCTAGGACAGTGCCTTGAGGAATACCGAAATTGATTTCTATATCACTTGAACGTGCGTCTTTAAATTGAACACTTTGAGTCCTTGACATTAAAAATGATTTGATCCAGTCTAAGGGTATTCCACGTATCCCCAGATTGTAAAGTCTATCGAAGGGTATTTCATGTTCGAGACAATCAAATGCCTTCTGCAAATCTAAAAAAACACCTACTGCTTTACATTTCTTATCCAAGGCTATAATAGCTTTAGAAATAAAATTAACCATGGCATATGTTGTATTTTTCCCCTGTACAAATCCGAATTGTTCTTTACATATTAAGTCATGTTCAGACAAAAAATTTAACAAACTACGCGCAAAACATGCAAATCTTTGAAAATGTCAAAACGTTTGCAATAGGTCGCCAATTTTCCGGGGAATCACTCTTTCCACTTTTAAATATTGGACGGATTATTGTCTGCTTAAGTTCCTGTAGAAATAAGCCTTCAGAAAATGATAAATTAATTAAATCTGAAAGAGGTTTACAAATGTTGCTTGCACAGTGGCGAATAACCCTGTGAGTTATGCCATCGTATCCGGCCGAGTTATTATTTTTTAAATTCATAATAATGTTATAAATTTCTACTGGATCTGTCGGGTTTAAACTGAATGTATTTGGACTATGTACATCATTCATTGTTTGTAGCATGGGTTCTGTTATCAGTGCTTGTTTTTCTTTACCTAGATTTGCAAAGTAATTGTTGAAACACTCTGGGCTTAGCATATCAGAAGGGAACTGAACCGTTTTGCTTTTCCTGTCTGTGTCTATTAACCTCCACGCATCTTTTGACAGGTTGTTACTCGTACTCAGTCGTTTGTATAAGTATCGTGCCTTAGCTCCTTTTATGATCTTCCTATATATTCTTTTATATGTTTTATAATAATTTATGAATTCTGTAGATTTATTTTGTCTTTTTTGCATGTCTAATTCTTTGAGCTTCTGTGATGAGACGCGGATGCCTATTGTTACCCAAGATTTTATATTAGTTTTATTCCCTGTTCTCCCCTTTTTTAACGGACAAGTTAGTGACAAATTATAGTTGAAGACATTTAACAATCTTTCAAATTGTTTTTCGGAATGTAAGCTCACTTGATGTATATTCCATGTTTCCTTAGATAATATACTATTTAAAGAGTTTGGATTATTTTTGCAAGTATTACGTAGAGTGAAACTGTTTTGGTTGCTATTACGTGTGTTGAGAGTGCGATTGTTTAATCTGAAATTTATTATTTGCCCAAAATGATCTGATAATCCCGTACCAATTACCTCAACCTGCAACATCTCTTTATCAACATTTGAAATTACATGATCAATCAATGTGGATGAGGAGCCTGTAACGCTTGTAGGTGAGTCAACATATTGGATTACATTAAATTCATTCATTAAATCTTTCAATCTTTTTGTAACACAGCTATCTTTTAACCAATCTATGTTCAAATCACCAATAATTAAACAATATTTATTTTTATTAGAAATATGTTTTGATAAAAGATTATACATATTCGCAAAAAAAGAATTGACATTCAAATAGCATGGTGGTCTATATACACCAATTAAAATTAAATTGTTTCCCTCTTTATTGCATATTTCAACTCCTGCTGTTTCTAATATCATTTCCTGACAGAAGCAAAATACATTCAATTTATTCAAAAATAAGTTACCCTTTGCAAGAACAAATACACCTCCACTACCTTTATGGTTAAGCCTAGAAAAATCACAAATTACTTCGTGTTCATGAAAGTTAATACTATATAACTCAGCCTTCTTTAGGCCGTGTTCGCTTATTACAACAATATCAGGTTGTTCTTTCTGCAAAAATATATGAAGTAAATCAATTTTGTCCCTGATATATTGAATATTATGATGAAATATTTTTTATAATATTAGTTTTTTTGTGTTTATTTTCTTCATTATTTGACTGAATTAAATTGTGATTTTTCATGCTAGCAGATAATCTTTCTTTGTCATTTATTGTTCGTTTAAAGACGGTGCCTTTACTTTATTAACAATTAAATGACACAGCTTATCCTTTCCCCATTTGTTTAGGTGAATACCTTTATAAGTATACTTGTTAACATGCATATTGGATAATGATACTAGTTTTATGTGGTCATATTTTAAAGATTCTATTATAAGATTTATATTAATCTATCTAATTTTATTGTTTAAGTCGGGTCTGTCGTATCTAAGAGGGATGGTACAAAGTATTACATTAGTATGTTTTGTTTTGCTTGCTATTTCTCTTACGAAATGTTGTACCTAAAATTTATTTGTATTACTTATATTATTTGTACCTCCCAATATCATGAAATCATCGTTGCTACCTAGTTTGGAAGCCTCGTATTCTAAGCCACTCGTCACTATCTCTAAAGTAGCATTACGCTTCACAACACTAGTAACTAAATTTTTACAGCCCAGCTTTTCCTGTAACGAGTGGCATAGATCACGGCCATGGCTATCTATACATATATAAGCCAAATACCACTCACTCACTCACTCACTCACTGACTAAACACGAAATCTCAAAAACCACCGAACGGATTCGTATGAAACTTGGTACGTAGCTTCCTCTAGGGTAGTAGGTGCTCGCTAAGAAACGGTTTCAAAAAATTCAATCAGGTTCGCGACCAAACCGCGAAAAACGCGACTTTTAAATTTATGTATTTTTTGTGAACCTACAAATCACATTGCAACAAAACTTGGTACCAAGCTTCCTTTTAGGTCTTAGATGAACTCTAGAAAAAAGTTTTCACAAAGTTCGGGTCATATCAGCACTATAAAGAACTCACTCACTCACTGACTGACTAAACACGAAATCTCAAAAACCACCAAACGGATTCGTATGAAACTTGGTACGTAGCTTCCTCTAGGGTAGTAGGTGCTCGCTAAGAAACGGTTTCAAAAAATTCAATCAGGTTCGCGACCAAACCGCAAAAAACGCGACTTTTAAATTTATGTATTTTTTGTGAACCTACAAATCACATTGCAACAAAACTTGGTACCAAGCTTCCTTTTAGGTCTTAGATGAACTCTAGAAAAAGGTTTTCACAAAGTTCGGGTCATTTCAGCACTATAAAGAACTAGCAGAAAGTACCCGTGCTTCGCTACGGATTATGATTAAGGAACGGATTCGAATGCAAATTGGTATGTAGCTTTCTCTAGAGTTGTAGGTGCTCTCTGAGAAACTGTTTCAAAAAATTAAATCGGGTTCTCGACCAAACCGCGTAAAACGCGACGTTTAATTTTCGAATTTTCTGAACCTAAACATTAGATTAAAAGAAAATTTGGTGCTAAACTTCATTTTAGGTCTAAGATGAATTCTGGGATGTTTTTTCTGAACTTACAAAGCAGATCGCAACTAAAATTGGTACTAAGCTTTCTTTTAGGTCTTAAATGAACTGTAATAAAAATTTTACAACAAGTTTGGTTCTGCTCGGAACTATAACTCTTTATACTTTGCATAAGTGCTTATAAAAAAAAAAACAACATTTCAATCCCGTTTCAAACCAAACAGCAAAAAACTCGATACTTGACGATTGTTGTATATTTTCTAAACCTAGACAACAGATCACAAATAAACTTGATACTATGATTCTTCGGCTGATTGTAAATTAGCGATAGCAGTCTTGGCTGTTCACTAGAAGGCCGGTTCTTATCAGTTGACCTCTGCCCTCCCTCCCACTCCCCGCACCTCACCAGCACCAAACCGCAGTACGGCTCGGCTCATATCAGTCCAGTACACGCTTTTGACCTGAACACTGCTTTGCTTTTTGTTCAGTTCTGTCCATTGCTTATTGCTTCTGAATACTACCTACTTTTTCTTAAATATTTTCTTTTGCCCCACTATTTGCTACCATAGTATTCGATTGCCTCACATCCTTTCATACCATCATTTTTTTACCTTTTTTCATGTCATAACTCTGACATTCTTAATAGTTCTCCTGGTTCAAACTTGATACAGTTGACATAACTCTGTAGTTACAACTCCGGCCACTCCACTTTGGGTAGGGTGTTCCCTTACTACATGAGTTTATATTGGTATTTTATTCTGTAAACTATTTGCTTCTTTTACTTACTTCTTGCTTCAATTCTAGATCATCTGCTTGGGTTTGAACCTTATCACTTCATCTTCTTCTTCTAAAATACAAAGCTAAATTTTTCTTTATTCATCTTAATACTTTTTCTGAACAGTTGCACGACAATGGTTATTGAAACATACGATATTGATGGTGTGGCAGTACCTCACCATGTCATAAAGATCACTGGGGACGGGGCTTGCCTTTTCTCCTCTTTATCTTATCTGGTCCACTGTACAGCTTCACTAACACTCCGAGTGCGCGCTGACATTGTGCGTCACGTGTCCAACAACTGGCGCAGACTTAAGCCTTACACCTTGACCATAAATAAAGTCCCTTACAGAACTAAACGTCAGTACATCACCGACATGTCACAGCCTTACTTCTATAGAACCTTTTGTGAGCTCATGGTTGCAGCAGAGGTCTTTCCTTATAAGTTCGAGCTCTTTCGTGACAGAAAACTCTTAGCCTGTTATGGGGATGAGGTTCAGGAAATAAAAAGACTTAAATTCTCTGGTGATGACATAGCAGGGCACTTTGACGTTCTTATACCTTGCGAACAACCTTATGTACCAAATTATTTTCAAAACAGTCTACATACCTCAAAATCTTATGCCTCAACATTAAAATCCTAACCTGGTTTTTCTGAATCTATGCCCACTGACCCTATTACATCCAAACCTGGCCCATCTTCCCTTTGTGTCTATGAACCTGTTGCAGTCCAACCAGGCTCTTCTCAGCCCATCCTATCAAACCTTGAAACTCCCTTAGACATGAGTTTGGACGAATCAATCGTAACAGTGATCACACCTCAAAAATCTAGAGGTAGAAAACGAAGGAAAAGATTCACTGATTCCATCCGAAAAACGCAGGTTAGGGAGTATGTTGCTAAAAATACGGAGAGCCACCCTGAAATGCATAGAAAGGCTGTTAAAAAATATGCCGAGAGCCACCCTGAAGTGCACAGGGGGGCTGTTCAAAAATATGCCGAGAGCCACCCAGAAGTAACCAGAAGGGCTGTTAAAAAATATGCCGAGAGCCACCCAGAAGTAAACAGAAGGGCTGTTAAAAAGTATACCGAGAACAACCCCGAGATTAACAGAAAGTCTGTAAAGAAGTACTCAAAAAACCATCCTGAAGTTAATCGTGAGGCTACGTCAAAGTACAATGAGAGGCATGCACAAGTAAAGTTACTGCCATGGACAATCAAGAAACTCTCAGGTTTCAAGTATGACCCAAACATTGAATATTCTACAGATAAAATAGTTCAACTTGGACCTCGAGAAAAGTGCAATTTCTGCCATGCTTTAAAATGGAAAGACGAAAGCCCCGGAATGTGTTGCAGTAATGGAAAAGTTCAACTGCTTCCCTTTCAAAAATATCCCGACCCCTTACATAGCCTTCTTTCTCACGACCATCCTGAGGCTGAGCATTTTCTTAAAATTTATTTCTGTGTGTTAAATATTCTTTTCTTCTTAAAGAAAAACAATCTCCAGTAGATTTTTTTGCGGAAAAATATTCTGCGATGTTATCAAGTAGTGCAGTAGAGCTATAGTGTGAGAAAGTTTAGTATTTTATAAAGTTTGAAATATAACCTAACCTAACCTAACCCTCCCACCCGCCCATACACGCATGGTGGTATTGACCCTCCCACCCACCCATACACGCATGGTGGTATTGACCCTCCCACCCGCCCATACACGCATGGTGGTATTGACCCTCCCTCTCGCCCATACACGCATGGTGGTATTGACCCTCCCACCCGCCCTTACACGCATGGTGGTATTGACCCTCCCACCCGCCCATACACGCATGGTGGTATTGACCCTCCCACCCGCCCACACACGCATGGTGGTATTGACCCTCCCACCCGTCCATACACGCATGGTGGTATTCACCCTTCCACCCACCCATACACGCATGGTGATATTGACCCTCCCACCCACCCATACACGCATGGTGGTATTGGTTGTCTGATTTCGCAAATACAACGGTTGTTTCCAAATGACGTCGTTTGGAGCAAAAGAAATAAAAGGAGACCATTTCATGCCAACATATAAGGTGCAAGGCCAGGTTTATCATAGAATAAGGAGTCTAATGCCTCGAACACAACAGCAGCCGTCTTTCCTTCAGATATATTTTGTTGGTGATGATAACCGTGAAAGAGACATTCGCTGTGGGCACTTTCAAGATGTCAAGCCAGCATTGGTAGGCCAGCTCCAAAAAATTCTTCATGAACATAACAAATATATCAAAGAGTTCAAAGCTGCTATTGATTCTGTTCCCAAAGATCAGCAAGACTTCCAGGTAGTTATCACTGCTGACCAGAAGCCTTCGAGTTCTCACAAGGGACGTTACAATACTCCTACCACTAACGAAGTTGCTGTCTTGATTGTAGGCCAGGTGTTTGAAAAGCGAGACATTGGCTATACAGTAGGGAAGACAAACTGATAAGAATCAGTGAGCTACATCGAGCGTATGATTCTCTTCAGTATCCTCTCATGTTCTGCCGTGGTGAAGATGGCTATTGTATCAACATCCCTCAGCGTGACCCAAACACCAAGACAGCACTTAAGAAAACTGTGTCTGCAGTTGTTTCTATGGATATAATTTAATGGAGCGAGAAGGCGAAGAACCATATTTACTTTTGTTTCACAACCTCCTCAACCAATTTTTGGTTGATATGTACGCAAAAATTGAAACAGAACGGCTAAACTTCATTCGAAACACCAAAAAAAGTTGAGGAGTGAAGACTACATTCACTTGAAGGATGCCATGAGAAAAGCTGATGCTCAGGTATCGGAGCTGGGTAAGATGGATGTACTGCCATCAAGCTTCACTAGAGGACCTCGCTACATGCATGAGCGTACTCAGGATGCCATGACCTATGTCCGCCATTTTGGTCATCCAGATCTCTTTATAACTTTTACGTGCAACCCAAAATGGTGAGAGATATGTGAACTGCTCAAGGAAGGTCAGAAGGCTCAGCCCAGACATGACTTGGTAGCGTGGGTTTTCTACTTAAAAGTGAAGCATTTGATGAAACTAACGAAAGGGTCTATATTTGGAGCATGTAGATGTCACATGTTCTCCATAGAATGGCAAAAAAGAGGCCTTCCTCATGTACACATTCTCCTTTGGCTAGAAGAAAAGATTAAACCAGACATGATTGACAAAGTTATTTGTGCAGAGATACCTGACCCAGAGCTAGACCCTGCCCTCCATGAGATTGTGAAGTCAACTATGATCCATGGCCCATGTGGTGCTCTCAACAGAAATTCGCCCTGTATGGTTAATGGAGCTTGCAGCAAAAAGTATCCCCGTCCTCTACTAAGAGAAACACAGACTGGGGAAGACGGTTATCCTAAATACCGTTGGCGTTCTCCTTCAGATGGTGGATTTGTTGTTGACATCAACGGGGTAAAGCTTGACAATCAATGGGTGGTACCTTTTAACCCTGTCCTGTCTCGCACCTTTTTAGCGCATATCAACGTCGAGTACTGCAACTCTGTCAAGTCTATCAAATATATTTGCAAATACGTCAACAAAGGGTCCGATCAAGCAGCTTTTACAGTTGAAAATGAACTTGACGAGGTGACAAGGTACCAGACAGGACGCTACATTAGTACTTCTGAAGCTGTCTGGCGAATTCTCTGCTTTCCAATACACGATCGCCATCCCCCAGTCATGCATCTTGCAGTTCATCTTGAAAACGGCCAAAGAGTTTATTTTAACGAAGAAAATGTCATTGAAAGGCCAAACAACCCGCCAAAAACTACTCTTTTGGGCTTCTTCGATCTGTGCAAAACCGATGCGTTTGCAAGAACCCTCCTTTACTCTGAAGTTCCGTCATATTTCGTATGGAAAAAGAATACCTTTTGTAGAAGAAAGCAAGGGAAATCAGTACCAGGCTATCCCGGGGTGAAAAAAGATCAGGTTTTAGGCAGGTAATATACTGTTCACCCTAATAACCTGAGTGCTATTTTCTACGCCTTCTCCTACACGAAGTTAAAGGGCCTACGTCATTTGAATACCTTAGGAACGTAAATGGAGTGGTCCACCAAACGTTTCAGTCTGCATGTACAGCTCTTGGTTTGCTCGAAGACGACACTCACTGGGATCGAACACTAGAAGAAGCTTCACTCTCAGACTCCCCGTCCAAGATCCGCGAACTACTTGCCATCATGTTGGTGTTTTGCCAAGTAAGTAGTCCTCTCACATTATGGGAAAAACACCGCGACAGTTTGGCGGACGACGTAAAGAGGTTGATGGAGACAGAGTTTGGGGATGTGCAACAGCGTATGGACATTGTGTACAACAAATGTTTGGCTTTACTCGAAGATTTGGTGTATTCAATGTCTGGCAACCGTCTCCAAAACTATGGTCTTCCTAAACCACTTCGCGAGCAAGAGTCCATCACTAACAACCTGGAACGCCTCAGAGAAATTTCTTTCAATGTAGTCCAGCTCTGTGAAATGGTTGCTGTAAATGTTCCAAAGCTGAACGAAGAACAACTGAATATTTACAAAGAAATTACCTGCAGTATTATTTCAGAATCTGGGCAACTCTTTTTCCTAGACGCTCCTGGTGGTACCGGAAAAACATTTTTGATCAATTTGTTGTTAGCAAAAATAAGGAGTGAGAAAAAGATTGCCATCGCAGTTGCATCCTCTGGCATTGCTGCGACACTGCTTGATGGGGGGAAGACGGCTCATTCAGCTTTCAAGTTGCCTCTCAACCTGAACCACTCAGAAACACCTATTTGCAACATATCAAGACAAAGAAATATGGGCCAGGTACTCAAAGAAACAGTATTAATTGTTTGGGACGAGTGTACCATGGCCCACAAAGGAGGTATAGAGGCTCTGGACAGGACACTTTAAGACATCAGGAACTGCAAACGTCTAATGGGCGGAGTAACAGTTCTGCTGGCTGGAGACTTCAGGCAAACCTTGCCCGTGATACCTCGAGGAACTCGGGCTGATGAGGTGAAAGCATGCCTTAAGTCATCCTTCTTATGGCCAAAAATTAAAATCCTGTCTTTGAGAGTTAACATGAGAGTTGATTTGAATGGAGATTTGAAAGCAGAAGAATTTTCTACATTAGTTTTACTAATAGGTGATGGTAAACTGCTAGAAGATCATGAAGGTAAATGTGCAATACCTCAAAATCTTTGTCATACTGTTAGTGATATGAAGACACTGCTTGACAAGATATATCCTAACTTAAATGACAATGTGAACAATAGTCCAACATGGTTGCAAGAGAGGGCGATTCTTACCCCAACTAACGAACTCTGCAAATATAATAAACCTTTCGTTGTTAGAAAAATTGCCTTCTGCTGTTGTGAGGTATGAATCTGTGGACTCAGTGGTTGAGACAGAAGACGCTGTTCACTATCCAGCGGAGTTTCTCCACACTCTGAATCCCCCTGGAATTCCACCTCATGTTCTTTCTCTAAAAGTCGGTGCTCCAATAATGCTACTCCGCAACCTAAACCCTCCCAAACTCTGTAACGGTACCAGGCTGCAGGTGAAAACTCTGCATAAACATGTTATTGAAGCGACAATATTTACTGGCGTTGGTGAAGGAGAAACTGTTTTTATTCCCCGAATTCCTCTTATTCCCTCAGACTACCATTTTGCATTCAAACGTCTGCAGTTCCCTGTAAAATTATGCTATGCCATGACTATTAACAAGGCACAAGGGCAAAGTTTGAAGATGGCTGGGGTAGATCTGAGCAATGACTGTTTCTCCCATGGCCAGTTATACGTAGCATGTTCTAGAGTAAGCTCATCTGACAGTCTGGTCGTCCTTCAGCCAGAAAAAAGGACTAAAAATGTTGTTTACAAAGAGGTACTAAGCACTTAAGAAAACAACAACAACATCAATTTTGGCTGTCCGTATATATCTATCAGACTAAAATGTACTAAAATATATTTAAGTACTTTCATATATTAAACTACCTGGTGGGACTGTTCCGGCAGAGGATAGGGTGACTGCCTTACCAAATAAAACTACCCGGTGAGACTGTTCCGGCAGAGGCTAGGGTGACTGCCTTACCAAATAAAACTACCCGGTGAGACTGTTCCGGCAGAGGCTAGGGTGACTGCCTACCAAATAAAACTACCCGGTGGGATTGATTCGGCAGAGGCTAGGGTGACTGCCTTACCAAATAAAACTACCCGGTGTGATTGATTCGGCAGAGGCTAGGGTTACTGCATTAACAAATAAAACTACCCGGTGTGATTGATTCGGCAGAGGCTGGGGTGACTGCCTTACCAAATAAAACTACCCGGTGTTTTTAATTAAATGTTTTATATATATATATATATATATATATATATATATATATATATATATATATATATATATATTTAAATAAGTTGTAAATATGGTCTCTACCTGCCGGCCTCCCCGTGGCGAGACTGGATACGCCAGACTCATTTTCTCAATTTTAATTCTGGTAAACCAACGGGCAGATGTACTCGAGTTACTAACAATTAATTATTTCGTTCCTCGGCGAAAATACACAACCCGTACATAGGTCCTAATGTAAGTGTTCCTTAATCATAATCCGTAGCGAAGCACGGGTACTTTCTGCTAGTCTGTTAATAGAATAACTTTTTTTGATACTAATTTGTTTTCTACTTTGTTGTTTTTCTTAATCAAATCAATTGTATTGTAAATTTTGTTGATTGAAAAAGCTTGCATGAAACAGCGGTCATCGTGGATTGGTAATTTATTTCTAATTAGAGAGCAAACTATATCTATAAAATTTATCATGTAAGCACCACACTCAACATTTGATTTCTGATGGCAACATTTGAGTCGCACCACACTGACACAGGGGTCTTCGCTAAGTCGAGCTGCCAACTGCTCCGCATGGTTGTTGTTTAAGGGTTCAAGGCTGTCTAGGTGGTAGTACGTATCCGTGTCCTTGGTGTATATCAGCAATGACCAGTGTGCGCCGCCCTCCTGGCTGTCGTCACTGCGGTCATTCACCGGCGCCAGTACATAGTCGTAGATGTCAAATAAAAGGTCTTTAAGTAACTGTTTCATTTCTTCAACCTTATCACTCCTCTTAAGAAGGTGGCTCACTGAGGGCTCCAATACAAGAGTGTTTACTGGGACCTTTATTTGGTTCATGTATTAATTAATACCACTGTACGTGTATGGGAGGATGAGTGGGTCAATACGACTGTACATGAATGGGTGGGCGGGTGGGTTAATACCACTGTACATGTATGGGTGGGCGGGTGGGTTAATACCACTGTACGTGTAAGGGTGGGCAGTTGGGTCAATACCACCATATGTCTGTGTTAATCAATACCTTCCTACATGTATGTGCGGGCGTACCAATGCTGTCCGTTGGTTAAATCATAAACGCGTATCATTGCATAATTTTGGTGGGAAAATGTTTCTGGGAAGCATGACAGGTGTTCCAATTTTTAAAGTGAGTCTAACGGTGGAAACCCAGGTGGACTGATAATATGCAGTAGTTCAGTTGGAACCTAACTGCAGTACTAACAAATATTACAATATCCCTCTATGTCTTCATCTGGGAGCTGATACCATATTGTTGTGTCATCGCGAGTATTTTTTATTTCATCTTTTAATTGTCTAACAAAATCGTTGTGAGACAGTCCTTGTCGAAGGGTTCTTCTCGCTCTCTGATCATTGGTGACAACGACAACTGTGGCACCTGTTATTTTGTGAAATTGATTGATATTTACAGCAAATTGTTCGAGTTCAACATGATCTCGAACGCAACCCATTGGCGAACATACTAAAGTCCTTAACCCTTTCTTTTTAAATTCTTGTGTAAAGTCTTCGAAGGCTAAATAATTGTACTCTTCCTTAGGTGGTTTTCCATTATATTCCGCTTTGGTTATCAAACTATATACAGCCACACCACCGTCTATTTGTTGGTATGCTAATGATTTAGTTAGGCAATCTTTAGCTTTAGGTTTACCAAACCCATCCCTAAACTTTGTAGCTACACCAGCAGTCATTTGTCTGTGATGGTGGAAATCACCGGAAATTGCATGAGCAAATGCTATGGATGTGTTGTTTTTTAAGTCTTGGATGACGTCACCCATATCAGCTTCTATTATATGGATGCCTTTGAGTGTACTAAAGTTGAATTTTCCATTTTGAGAGGTGTTATTTGATGTTTTCTTCTTCATTTGGTCCTTTTTTTAAATTAATGTTTGTTCATTTATTACAATTTTGTTTAAGCATATTTGTTCTGTTTGTGGTGAATTTGTACATTTTTCCGGGCCTATATTGGTATTTAGCTCGATTAATTGCTTTTCTAATGTTATTATCTTGTCGGTTAATGCTTTTTTTATGTATTCTAGCTCAGCTACTTTCTGTCTTAGATATGAGTTTTCTTCCTCAAATTTCGAGAATGTTGGCGTGGAAGGGGTTAATGTAATGTATGGTGACAATAGCTCTGTCAGTGACGGTGTCTGAGTTTCCAATGATGGTATAGCCTCGGGTGTGAGTACCACAGGTGATGAGCAATCATTATGTGATGTACTTAGGCATTGGGAACCAGTAGGTGTATGAGTTTTCCCAGTTTCAGGAGTTACTACATCCAAGCGCCTATTGATGTGTGTGAGGTGTGAGGTCTCTCATTGTAACAGGATGCGGCCTACTATGTAATTGGTTAGCGATATAAATAGCTTTTTTCCTTGATCTGTTCTTATGGATGCTTTACAGGTTTTCCCAAATCTCCATACTATGTCACCATTTTTTACTGAATATGATTAACGGTATTTATTACTGTTATACAAAATCATATCTTTACCATTCTTCACATTTTCCAAAACAAAAGACATTATTGATTATATGAGAATATTTCACTTAGAAATATGAAACAATTTAAAACTAAATAATTTGTATTTATATTAGTAAAATTATGATTATATTTTAAATATAAATGAATTACATGGGCAAAAAAGACAAATGCCGTAAGGCGGATTCGAACTGATTATCTTCTGAGTTCTTAGCAGAGGCGATATCGGTTTCTCTACGTCAACTGATAAGAACTGGAGTCAGTATTGTCAATCAATAGTTGTGGCGCTGTATTGTATAACTGAGTATAACAACGAGGGAGTACTGCAGATATTCAAGACTAACCTTGAAACTAACTGTGTCTAAATTATTTGCAGTACTTACTTAATAAAATGAAATTCGCCAACATTAAAAATGCGGAATATTATTAGTTAATAACTGAGGTTCACTACACTATTGAATACGTTAAAAACACAAATAAACTACTTTAATCAATAATAAAACTTAGGAGCGTGACATCGACCGTTTTTACAGGTAGAACCCTGTCAATAATGTTCTTGACATCGTAAATTCAACAATATATTTTTATATTGTTTTAAATTATATGGTAATCTATCATAAATACAATCGATATTAGTAATATAGGTAACTGATTATGAATTATTTCGGTAGACATGCTAATGATTCACGTAACAAATTCTTATATCCATATAAATAACATTCGTTTATAGCCTTATTTATTTGTTCAATTCTATTTGAGATTTCTTAATAACTTTTAAACCATTCTAACAACATATAAGCATTCATATAAGTACAATTATATGATTTATGATTAAAATGACAAGGTTACATCAAATTAAAATTAGATTTTTTTTTAAATGGTCAAATTTGGACATCCTAAATCTTCTAAATTAATAACATTTACTTGAAACTCTGAAAGTAATTTAGTAATATATTTTTGTTTTTCTTTGCCTTTAACATACAAAGTTTCATTTAGATTGATATTTTTAAATACATCTTTTAACTCTTCATAATTTTTAGTTCCAGAGTTCCAGAAAATACCGTGATATTGTTTTTCAAGCCAGACCACTTGTTTTTGTAAGTGAACAGGCCATTTATTGAATTCACATGGTAGTTGAAATAAATTAAGTTCATACACCTGACCGTCAGCAGACAACAGAGCAAGCTCCTTTACAATATAGTCATTGTCATTATTTTTAAATCCTTAAAAGGCTAATATGAACTCTATCTAAAAAGAAAAAAAGAAAAAATTAACATTTTGATATTAAAAAAATAAAAATACTCATATTAATTTCTTTTTGATAACTTTATTACATTGTTTTATAAAACACTAATCGATATATATCTTTAACTACTCACCTTGGACGATTCAAGACGAATGATAAACTGGATAGACAATCATATATGTATAATGTTTTCCAAATATTCAGTATTGCATAATAATGGCTACTTTTTTTACTAACTTCTGGCTCCTTCTCTTCATCTGATTCCTCTGCACTCTTTACGACTATTTTAATTTTATCATATTCTGACACATCATAGTTTTTACAATTCGATGTTACATAAAGTGCAACATACTTTGACAAGTCTGTCATATTTATAAAAACAAACTAACACTTCTGATTCGATGACTACCATTGTTAGTTGTTAAATAAGTAACTAAACACAACTGTTTCAGTATTTATTACAATATATGATGATGTAACTAGTTTAATTTATTCATCTTTAATTTTTATTTTCTTTACTTTTTCTAGTAATAATGGTGAAATAATTTCTTCAAAATTAGATATAGGACTCTTAAAATGTGCTGCATCACTTGTCCAATTGGATGATCTATCTTCATCAGCTGGTAATTTAAAACGGTATGTCACTAAAGGAATTGCAAATTGAACTTTTTTCCCCTTCTTATTGCAGTCCATAATCTGAGGTTAGTAAATAGTACACCTTGAATAGCAAATAAACACTGATATTAATATTATACAAAGATTATAATATAATTTTAATAATGCATTATAAGTTCAAAAATATCAATTCGTAACATGATTTCTTTGAATCCATGATAGTTTATATATGCTTCCTTCCATGATTTTGTTGAATCATACCGCTTCACCTTTTCCTTTTTACAATATAAAATACCAAAATTAATCATCTTCGATGAAACTTACTCTGTGAAACAGAAAATTCTTTAAAATATTATATTGTAATTATAATCGTAATTTTCTTATATAATTTTCTAAAGACATAGTTAAATAATTGTCTGTTACAATTAAGTAGAATAATGATACTTAAATCGTTTCGAAAATTCTTCATCAATTGCGTCAAATCCTTTTTTGAATTTTTTCCAATCATCATAATTAAACTGAACAAAACTATCAGGTTTATTATCACTATTCTTTTTTACAATAAAAATATTTGTATTTGTTTGCCAATTACTGAGTATAACTTTCAAATTATTAGTTAATATCAAAGTCTTACTATAAACATACTCCATACCTACTGATTATATGTGACAACACCTCAACAGTCAGAACCAAATCAAGAACTGATCCGTTATACACAACCCAACTAATATTTATAGTTTTGTCATCTCATTAATATTAATGAAAATTACTCATTTTATTTCTTATGTTTATTAGTGTTATTCAGACCAATATGCTTGCTGCCAACTTTTTCAAAAATCTTCGAATCTGTGGTAAAAGAACAGTTAATAAAATACATTGAGATAAATGACATGTTTTCAGTAAGTCAGCATGGATTCAGAAGCAAAAGATCGACAAATAGTGCTTTGATCGACTTGACAAATGATATCCTTAAATCATTGGACGATTCAAATGTTAGCCTTGGGATGATGTGTGACTTGTCTAAAGCCTTTGATTGTGTGAGGCATGATATTTTTCTAGCAAAACTCGAATGTTATGGAATCAAAGGACACTGTTTGAGATGGTTTGGTTCTTACCTCCAGAACAGAAAACAACGGACAACAGTAACACTGAATAATGTAAAAATAAACTCAGAATGGAAAGCAGTCCCTCATGGTGTTCCACAGGGCTCTGTTCTCGGTCCTTTGTTCTTCTTGATATACATTAATGACCTCCCTTTCCGGTGCAAAGAAAAGATAGTGATGTACGCTGATGACACTACAGCACATGTAACCAGACAGACAATGAGTGAAGTGGAGCAAGCGATGAGTGATCTGATAGAGATGTTAGATGAGTGGTTTGCAGCTAATGGGCTAAATTTAAATAAGAAAAAAACAAGCATAATACAGTTTAAAACTCAAACAGTAGTAAATGATGCAAACAAGTACGATGGGGCGATAGCAGAGACAGTGAAATTGCTTGGTCTAGTTTTTGACTCAACACTCAAATGGAAAGCGCACATAGAATATATTACTTCGAGGCTGAAGAAGGCAATATTTAACATGTCATGTCTGACTCATATAGCGAGCAGGAGAATCAAGTTAGTGCTGTATTTTGCGTACTTTGAATCCATTTTACGCTATGGAATAATTATGTGGGGACGTTCAAATCACTGGGAAAAATATTTAGAGCCCAAAAGAAAATGATAAGAGTCATGATGGGTATGAACCCAAGAGAATCTTGCAGAAGAATATTTAAAGAACTTGGTATTCTTACATTCCCAGGATTGTATTTGTTGGAAGTAGTAAAAAATGTACACGAAAATATATATTCTTACCAACAAAATAATGTGAACCACGACCATAATACAAGAAGTAAAAATAAACTACGTGCCCCCAAACATAGATTAAGAAAATATGAAAATAGTCCATTATGTAACGGAATACAAATTTATAATAAAATACCACAGAAATACAAAAGCTTGGGGAATGCCAATCAGCTCTACAGAAAGTTCAGGCAGTTTCTAGTTGACCGAAGCTATTACTCCGTCTCCGAATTTCTGCAGGACGAGGTCGTTATATTTTAGATACACTGAAAAATAATTATTAAGTATGTTATTGTGTATAAATAATTATTGATTAGTTGGTGATTTAACCTCTTTATTTTGTTATTTCTTCTTTTTTAATTCTTTAGGTTAGTAGTTTTGTAACAATTGACGAGTCACCAGTTAGTAGCAGATTATCTGTTTAACACTAATGTAATTTTCTGTGACAATAAACCATTTCATTTCAGTGTATAGTCTCTGATTCATTAAAAAAATAAAATGAATACCAGAATTCTTTAAATGTAAAATAATAGTAGTATGCATCCTTCCATGTTTTTTAGAATTAATCCTCTTCACATTTTCTTTTTACAATATAAGCACTAAAAATAATCATCTTCAAGGAAACGTACTTTGTGAAACGGCAAATATACTAAAATATTATATTTTAATTCTAATGGTAATGTGAGAATATGCTCTTCTAAAGACATTACAACAACAAATCACTGATTTAACCTTGGACATTCCCTTATTTCATAACATCTTACTGCACAATACGCATACCATACCAAAGACGCACTATTTAGTTTTATTGAACGTGAGCACAGTAATATAGAAATATTAAAAATTATATTATATTATTGAAACAATTAATAGTGTAGTGGTTAACACGCCTGCTTCAAAATCTGAAATTTTAAGTTCGATTCCCACTAAATGCACAAACTTTTTTACCTCATTATATTTTTAAATATTAGTATCAGTGGCATAGAATCAACATGGAAAACAAGTAACCCAAACAATGCCTCACTTGTTTATATCACTCAAGAATTAAATTACTTTGTAGTTGGTATAAAAATGAAGGTGTTGGTATTAGGAAAACGAATATACGAGGAAAACATATAACCCAGACAAGGCCTCACTTGGAAAAGGCAGTGCGCATTTAGTTTGAATAGTAATGAGAACGCAACACACTAGTTATTGGTGTACCAAACGATGCCAACGTAAACAGAATATCAATGAGAACCCTAAAGGTCGAAGGTCAAAGGTCAGAGGTCAAAGGTCAGAAGTCAAAAATTAAAGATCAGTGGTCAAAGGTTAGAAGTCAAAGGTCAATGACCTTTGGGTGAGTTCAATGCTTTTTGGGTGAGGTCAATGACGGGTTATTGACCTTGACGTGACATAGTATGCATACTAATGAGGGAATTACCATATGTGGTAGGTGTAGGTGTGGTGTATGCATAGTAATGATGTGGCGGCACATGTTTTGATTATTAGTGAGATATTGGTACTTGGCTAGAAAATATATGTCTCTTCTACTCAGTGGTTGTACAAAAGTGTATTGTTATATATTGTGTCAAAAGGACTAAAGTAACATCCCAAAATAAAATGAATGATATTTCAGTGGTTTACAAAAGTGTATTGTTGTATTATTGTGTCAAGTGCTAAT
>JAQJVL010000907.1:253732-319005 GCA_035578905.1 Stictocephala bisonia | reverse complement strand
AGGAAAGTTTTAACAATTTTAAAACACACACACACACACACACACACACACACACACACACACACACACACACACACACACACACACACACACACGCACGCACGCACGCACGCACGCACGCACGCACGCACGCACGCACGCACGCACGCACGCACGCACGCACGCACGCACGCACGCACGCACGCACGCACGCACACGCACACACACACACACACACACACACACACACACACACACACACACACACACACACACACACACACACACACACACAAAGGAACTGTTTACAAATATACGATTTAAAAAGGGAATATTCGTATTTATGGTTTTCCTAATGAAGTGTTACTTGATCAATTAGTTGTTTTCATATAAGAGCATGATAGCAGCACTATTGGCGCAGAGCTGTAATCCAGCTGCTCGGGGGGGACAAAGTGTTGCGGAGATTGTAGGCGATAGATTCTATGCTCAGTCTTCTCAAACATGGCGTCCGATCAATGGTTGCTATCGGCATGGAAACTGCTAGAAATCTGGAGTGTCCATGTCGGGTGGTAGTAAGTATCCGGATGCTGTGTAGGGAAGATAACTGAGTGTCAGACTTGTCAATTATCTAACAATCAGACCAATAGTACGTGGTTAGGATTCCACGTAAAGCTGTAGGTCCCTTAGTTACTCTGGCCATTGGGCGCTATTAATAAATATCTCTTTCTGAGGAGCAGTCGATTTTGGTTTGTACCAATGACTTTATTGGATCATCTACACGCATCACACGCGTTTGCCCCTCATATTCACCCACATCTCTATAATTGGCGCCTTAGTAATGAATAATAATAATAATGAGGTAATATTGTTATTATTTGAACATTAAATTATGTTTAGTAAAGGGACCTGTATTTGGTGGACTTTCACTTTGGCAAAGGTCAAATAATCGTTAAAGTTAGGGCGATAATCCAAAGAGGATCGGTTAAAGTAAGCTGCAGTGGCCCATGATTCATAATCCCCCTAATGATTCAGTTTCTAACTATTAACTATCTGCCAAAGTGGATTAAAACTGGCCAAATAATCAGGTAAACTACCTTTTATAGACAAAACACAAAGTCGCATCGTTCATATTAATACGTATTATTTGCAAACAATTGTCAGCTGAAATTGTTAGACAAGCCCACACCAATATGCAGTATCGTATTGTATCTTCAAAGAAGTGGAATAATAACAATAAAAAGAGTGCTATGACGAAATGTTAATCATCAGTTATTATACACATACACAACTGTGATTAGTAAATACTAATCACAGTTGTGTATGTAAACAGTGCAGTGATAAGCACTGTTGCGGGCTGGCCGCTAGAATCGCTGTCTGCGGCCTGAATATGCTCAATAATTATTATTTGGACAGCTACTCCAAAGGACCACTCCATAGAGAGATGTGGGTAGATAAGCCTTTAATAATCCATCATTAGTACCTGAGTTGTGTAGTACTTGGATATTGTTCTCAGAACATAGGTTCCTGAGGATAATTTAGTTTAATCATTATTGGTTTAATGTTCGTGTTAATGATCATTCCGAAGTAAACCTTGTAGCCTTAACTTAAAGCTACTATTTATTTTTGATATGTTGAACAACTAAAATGAGAGATTAAAATAAAACTTCTTCAATGATAAAAATACTTCTTTATTTTTCTTCTTATAACTTCAACAAAATAAAATTGGATTTCTTCTACAAATAATAATAAAAACGAAAATAAAATATCTTTCTTTATTAAATTAGAGGAACACAAATAAATTAAAATAAATTAAATATCTTCAGACCAGAACCTTTTTTTATTAATTAATTCTTAATTTCAAAATTGCTTTAAATTGGAAATATTGCCTTAAATTGAAAAATTTGCCAAAATTGCTTAAAATTCAAAAATTGAAAAAATTGAAAAATATCTCAAAAAATTCAAAAAATTGAGAAAATTGAAAATATCTCAAAAAATTAAAAAAATTGAGAAAATTGAAAATATCTCAAAAAATTCAAAAAATTGAGAAAATTGAAAATTGCCTCCGGGAGATGTAGCTGTCCTGGAGGTATTACTCCCAAAACGTGACCACAACAAAGCGCGACATACGCTCACTCACTCACAAGCGAAAAGGAAAATTGCCGATCCGGAAAACCAAAACTCCGAACGGTTAAAATCGCCGTGAAGAACAAACGTGGTCACTCGCCAAAAGATAACTTCAAACTGCCCGAAAGCCCGCAAAACTTCCACCAACGGACTTACCCCCTCCTTACTCTAGAAGCTAAATCAACCAATAAGAACCCTCTAAACCAGAACAACCGAACAGGTAAGGCTCACCAAACATGTTGACTTCAGAAAACATGTCGCATGAAATTGACAGGAAATTAACAAACGTGAATATACTGGTTATTTAACTAATTTAAATGGGAAAAAAACTACTTTTTTATTTGAAAGGGGAAGATTCTGAATTTTTCTCAAAACTTGGAGAATTTATATTGAAAACTTTTGGTAAAAGAACCAAACACCCAAATCTCTCAGTTCTTACAATATTTAACATTTTCTAGACACAATTCTCTAAAATCATTATAATGAGACAATTAACAATTGTTACAACCTCCATCGAGTTATATTCCTGGAGATTTAGTGGTTTTAACTTTTTCAAGTTTAGCATCCTCCAGCATTTAAGTCTTCCATTTATTTTTGGTGTAAAGTAATTAGATTTTGTTGGCTTAATTTTTTTAACTTACAATATTTTAATGTTGAACTAAATCATTTAGCTCCACAATAGTATTAATTTCAAAATCTGTGTTTGATTTTTGGTTGCTGAAGCAAAGATTCGTGTCAGCAGCATACTGCATTAGTATTCCGTGTTGTAGCGATGTAAACTGTGCTAAGGTTACTTGAAATTCTGCTTGTTTTGATACATTTTATATTGACGTACGTTAGTTTTAAAATGAGGAACAAGAACTTTCTGATATAAAATGCATGAAAAAATAGATAAATATTAATATTTAATTACGTGTTTTAGCCAATCTGTCCACTAGATAACTTGACGACGGTTTCAAGTCAAAAGTCTTATCATCAGGTCACTTGGTCTCATTAAGAGGACTAAACTGAAGGCTTGGCTATAGGATCTCCCTTATCTAGTTTTTTAGCAGATATTTTTTTAAATCACATTAAAAATTTATTTGTATTCTCACAAAAGAACAAATATAGACATAAAATTGCCATTGTACTTCCTTGCCAAATTGTACTTCAGATATGTTGATGACACCATCTTAATTTTTGATGGAAACTCAAGACAGCTAGATCTATTATTTTCATACTTTAATAAAAGCTTTGCTTCCAAACTAAAATTTACTATGGAAATAGAAAAATCCAACAGCATTCACTTTTTAGATCTCACAGTCACAAAGAATGATAATAAATTAGATTACTGCATTTACAGGAAACCAACGACCTCAACTCAAACCATACATCATACGTATTACCATCCATATTCACATCAGCTAGCAGCCTACAACTCAATGGTAGACTCCTTAAAGTTCCATTGTCCGACGTGAACTGTAAAAAAGAAATACATAGCCATAACTAAGCTATTCTCTATTTGTTTTAAAATCAAATTATATGTTCTTTAGAATTTTTTAATTAAAAAGTAAATGTTTACCAAGTTTTAACCAGTTACTGTTCATCATTAAATATTTTTTGAAGGTATTATTTATTTTACAATCAGACTTTAATTACTACTGAAAAACGAAAACTTATCGAAGCCTGAAATACACCATTTTAAAAGGTAATTTTTGGGAAATTTTTTAATGATATTTGAGACATAATAAAGTATACCATAACTAATAAAAAAAGATTTCTTATCTTATATATTTTAGAAAGTATACAAAATTAATATTTTAGCTACAATGTTTTAGCTGAACATTTGGACAATTTGTATATAGTTTTATTTTAAATGGTATGTAGATTCATAAATATTGCTAAGTCAAACAAAACGTCAAAGCAAACCTGATAAGATCAATAAAACTAGTTTAAAAACAGCTTCTTCTAGAAAAATTAAAAAAATATATCTCTGAGTGTGTTAAACCAAACAATATTAATTGTGAATATTTTGTCACTAATACTGAGACAAGGCAAAGGATTTTTGCCACTTATTGCCAGCCACCCTGTATGTAATTTTCACCTTTGATAACCTTATAATTGAATGGATCATCTTCATTCTTTTGTGGGTCCCTCCGGTGTGAGGAATGTACACGTGGTTTACCGAAATCGATCACCTTATAATTTTGCATTTGTATTTATATTGTAATAAATATATGTTAGGTGGCGTTCTCTTGTATTATAAGAGCTAAATGTAACTGTTATATTAAAGAAATAGAAATTAGATAATATTTATATCTACATTGGGGAAGGGCGCAAACGACTATAAGACAGAAAAAAAAAAAAAAAAAAAACACCAACAACAGAGCTTAGTTACCTGTTGTATATTTTTGTGCTTTAGTTTTTGTGTTTTTTAATACGATATTTTAGATTATAAATAGGCCGAAATACACTTGTGGTGGAAAAAAGATCATTTGGTTAATGATGGTTTAACAACTTGTTATTTATTTCGCATAGCTTCGAAATACTGTATTTATATTTTACACTAACTACACAATTGTACTGTATCAGTTGAAAACAAGCTTGTGGATGCCATTATGAATGGCTATTTTCAGTTTCCCGTATTTTCCAGAACTGAGTTAGTTGTCAAACCCCAAACACTACGTGGGGCATTCAGTCCAGTATTTCAAACACAAGAGGGAAACAATAGGCATGTAGGCGATTGTTAGTGGCGCTCAATAGCGTTTTGAAAATATATCAGCATAATTGTACTGTCAAATACATAACACAGTTTTAATGTCAAATAAATTAACATAGTGTTAATGTCAAGTTGACGACCGACATAGTTTCATTTTAAAGACAGATTTTACTTCGTATTAGTTGAAGGGAAAGAAATATACGTAAATTTACTCTGATAAGATAGTGCAGAATCTATGGGGCTGCAATATAACCACTACCCTTATAATCATACCCTTTTAAATTTCACTCACCGGTTCAAAAGAGCCTGCAGGCCTGTGAGAGAGACTTACTCAACTTATTCAAGTGAAGTACGGATATTTAGCTCAACTGGGGATTCTAACTCTGGACTTGTCCTCCGCAGTTCACCTTAGCCACTGAGCTACCAAGTTGGCAAATATTATTAGAAGAAACTCTGGACTTGTCCTCCGCAGTTCACCTTAGCCACTGAGCTACCAAGTTGGCAAATATTATTAGAAGTAACTCTGGACTTGTCCTACGCAGTTCACATTAGCCACTGAGCTACCAAGTTGGCAAATATTATTAGAAGAAACTCTGGACTTGTCCTCCGCAGTTCACTTTAGCCACTGAGCTACCAAGTTGGAAAATATTATTAGAAGAAACTCTGGACTTGTCCTTCGCAGTTCACCTTAGCCACTGAGCTACCAAGTTGGCAAATATTATTAGAAGAAACTCTGGACTTGTCCTCCGCAGTTCCCCTTAGCCACTGAGCTACCAAGTTGGCAAATATTATTAGAAGAAACTCTGGACTTGTCCTCCGCAGTTCACCTTAGCCAATGAGCTACCAAGTTGGCAAATATTATTAGAAGAAACTCTGGACTTGTCCTCCGCAGTTCCCCTTAGCCACTGAGCTACCAAGTTGGCAAATATTATTAGAAGAAACTCTGGACTTGTCCTCCGCAGTTCACCTTAGCCACTGAGCTACCAAGTTGGCAAATATTATTAGAAGAAACTCTGGACTTGTCCTCCGCAGTTCACCTTAGCCACTGAGCTACCAAGTTGGCAAATATTATTAGAAGAAACTCTGGACTTGTCCTCCGCAGTTCACCTTAGCCAATGAGCTACCAAGTTGGCAAATATTATTAGAAGAAACTCTGGACTTGTCCTCCGCAGTTCACCTTAGCCACTGAGCTACCAAGTTGGCAAATATTAATAGAAGAAACTCTGGACTTGTCCTCCGCAGTTCACCTTAGCCACTGAGCTACCAAGTTGGCAAATATTATTAGAAGAAACTCTGGACTTGTCCTCCGCAGTTCACCTTAGCCACTGAGCTACCAATTTGGCAAATATTATTAGAAGAAACTCTGCTCTTGAAAGGTTTCACTTCATATATTTTTAAATGGCGTTTGTTTCGATGTGTCTTATTCTATGGCGTTTTAATTTAAATAAAAAAATCTTTATTTATGAATTTTTTGTGACGCAACAAAACGCATTGGTTTAGTTAAAAAAACTAATTATATATTTTGGAAAAAGGCCTAAAATGGAAATTTTTCGTTTTCGTTACTACATAATCAGGTTCATTTACGTTGTACATTGTTACTTCCTGAGATGTACATAGAAATTTATTGATAGTAAAAAATGTAAATGTCAAATAGCTTTGAGTGAGGACAGATGTTTAATTACTAATTATAGTTCCCCTCGCCTGCTTAGGCGAACCTTATTTTTTTTTACTAGGCTTGTTGGACCAACGGCTTAACGTGACCTCCAAACCACGGGAGTGGCACAGGGGTAAACAAACATTGTTATGGTCCCATCGGGAATTGGAGAAACTATTCCTAATATTGGAGAAATGTGTATATTTGTTAGTTTTTGACTATTAGTAACAGTTGTTAGAACTATTGCCCAGACACTGTGGATACACATCACTATGTTTAAGGCTTTAAGTTGTTTGACTTCTCGGAGATTACTATTCTCAGACCAACATTGTTTTCGAAGGAATTACCGAATTCAACCGATGTTTAACCAACGAGTTGGACTGGACTCAAATAGGTCTAGCTTTTGGCGTCCGGAATCAGTCTGTTTAGACTTCGAAAGAGGGCTGAGAAGTCATGCGACCTAGACACGTTTAGGCGTGTTTCAGTAGTTATGCTTTGCTGTGTGACGAAGCCAGTCTGAAAAACTGAGAAGTAGGGATAAATAAGCTTGTTTGGTTAGTTTCTCTTATATTTTATTTTTTTACAATATCAGATCCTTAATTTTTGTTTTTACTGACTTCTTTGAAATTTCATAGAGAACTGATTTTACTGTTGCCAAAAGTGGCAGCTGTACCAGTGTAATTACAGTATAAATTAGAGACAAATACACAAATCAAAATACATAAAGATAAATATTGTGACATTAAAGTGTAAACGTAGTTAAAAATAATTAAATTGATAATTTTTTAATCAGCATATATTTTAAAACGTCTTCCTAATTTCCCAAATGTCACTTTGTGAATTTAAAAACCCCAAATTTAGAACATATTTGAAGAATTACAAGTCATGACCACAGGCTGTACATGAAATGAATATATTTATATTTTTTAAACCAGTCTGTCTGGAAAAGTAACAAATAGGTTTCTCGGATAACTTTCATGCAAATGACGCCATTATGTGGACAAATTCAAACTGTGAGTTTTCAAATATTTAACTGTCAGTGTTAAATAGAATGTTCAGACTTCACCCAAGAACGTTTTAGATTACTTTGATTCATTTTGAAAATTCCTCCATTTTTAAAATTGATACACTTCAGCATGTGGACTCTTAAGTCATAGCACAGCAGTCCTGGTGGCAGTTGTCACCTTAGATTTTAGTAATGTTAAATATACGTTGGCCTTTGTATTTTATATAAATATAAAAAGCATTGAATTCAGGTAACTTTCGTTCGAAGACTTTTCCTCCCTCTCTGCCAACCTCATAAATCAACTCACAAGTCCTGGGTTTCAGTACATAATGAAGCCAGCGGTAAATAACTAGAATAAAGAAAATAAATAATCTGGCACAGTTTAAAATAAAAGGTTCCAAAGAATTGACACAAACTCTCCCCCATAATAAACTCTACAAAAATCAAAACTGTAAATTACCAGTTTGATTCCAAAATGTGTTTTTTTTGCATAACTATCAAGATAGAACATGTGGTTTTACTAAAATATTTTAAATTGTAATTCACATATTTCTTAAAAATTTATGCAAAATCGTTAGAGCCATTTTTGAGAAAATTCAATTTTTGTATGTTTTTACCCATACAAATAAAAAACTAAAATTTAAAAAAGTGAAAAAAATTGTCTGGAGATATTGGCTAAATACACATAAATGCCAAATGTCATAAAAATTGATCCATCCGTTTGGTCTCCAGTTAACTGTACAAACACATACGGACAGACACCAACATTTTATTTCTGAAAACACTTTTTGGGTTCAGGGGACCCTAAAATGGACTTTTAGACCAAATAGTAAAAAATTTTTGTGGACGATCACAATACTTTCTCTATGCCAATGCATATGGGAGAAAGTAAAAAAGTGATCTTTTATGATAATTAATTCCTGATGCAGTTTATAATTGGTTTCTTGCATTGAAATATACATTATACTATCTCCATTTCACTATACTGACTTAAATCTGAATCCTTTAGAGGGATACGGAATGGAACACACTCAATCACCTTTGAATGTTACGAGCCCTTTAGTGGCAGGAATGGCTCCTTAGAGAGAAAAGGAGAGCCAGTCGTAATAGCCTCTTTGTCTTCTATAAGGAGGAATCTTTGAAGGGTTTCACAAATTAAATGTCTTAGATTATTTTCTTACATTTGTTATATTTATAAAATATTTATAAGGATTCCTTTTTCAAATTCAATAAAGTATTGTGTTCTTTGATAGTGAATACAAGATATGCTCTCTCTTTCCTCTTTGCATGTAATAGCGAATGGTAAATTATAAAATTTTAATACTAAATCACATGATTGTTTCAATTGATGCAATCAATTCACATGATTGTTTCAAATGCTTTAAAATAAATACAAATTAAAATTTAAAAATCTAAAAAATATTTAAATCACACATTGTTTAAATTAAACTAAACTGTTATAAGTGAATATTTTTTTATTTTTCAATTTAAGTTTATATAAAAGTCGGCATTGTAGGTGACAAGCGATGATATCAGACCTTTTAATACTGCCGGTAGCTCCTTAGTGATTCCCATCAACATGGGCAACACAAGAGAGGACTACGTGTCTATGTTGGGTGGTTGATATGGTTCGGATGTTGTCTAAGAAAGAGACCTGGAATGAACAGAAAAATACTATGTGGTTCGCATTCCACACTAACCTGTAAGTCCTTTACTTGCCTCAGCTACTGGGTGATTAGTAAAAGGCTTTTAGGAACATTTGAAATTAGTTAGAGACAATTAGGACACCCATTCCTCTACTAAAATCTTGAGGTAGACCGTCTAGTGACGGTCAAAGGTATACATTTACTGTAACTTGTGGTTCCTCCTCCCATCCTACGTTGACGGTTTAAGGTATACATTTAAATATGGAAAAGTGCTGTAACTCATAGATTCTTCACTCCGCCTGCGGTGATGGTTGGAGAGAGAGGTATGTGCTGTTTTTTTGTGGATCGTCCACTCCTCTTGTGGCGACAGTGGGAGAAAGACATGTGTTTATAGTTTTGTATCCTCCACTCTTCCTGTGTTGTTGGTTGGATGGAAACATGTACTTGCTACGTGTAGTCTTCTCACCCATCCTTTGCTTAAGAATGGAAAGAGATAAGCACTGTTACGTGTCACTCACCCACCCATCCAATTCGAGGTAAATGTGTATAATATATATGTATAATAATGTAAATACAGAGATCCGTTAGATCAAATAGATGGACTGCTAGATATTTTGAAAAGAAACAGAATTTCTTTAAAAAGAACACACTAAAGATCTGAAAAAATTGGAAAAGTATAAATAATTGAATTAAAGTATATCTGAGAGCAATAAGATAATATCATTACAGACTCTGCTATTACTACACAAGTAATGAACTGAGTTATATTCCTATTAGCTTTGCCTTACTATCTTAGATATAATAATAATCTAAAATTATGAAACCTCGTAGTTTTCTCTCACTTGATAAAGAAATATAGTAATATATATATGTAAGAGTTAATTTTAAATTCTGAATTCTAACGAAAAAGTGAATTCAGTTTTTTTAAGCAATGAGTTAAATAATCTATTATAATCTAAAATAACACCATTTTTAGGTCTCGAAAGTACTTCGAAGAACTCCAGAGAGGCATAGCAGTTAGCTGAATTGAGAAGCTAACTAATTAGTGTGGTACTGATCACCGAGGGAAGTTTACCACTGGCCCTTTGAGAAACCATCATAATTTGTCTTACGTTCTGACCGAGAATGTAGTTACAACGGCTTTTATCACACAACCTGGAGATGGAAGATTTGGAAGGTTTTAAGTTTGGTGTGATTGGAAGTTGTGACCCTAATCTGGACGATTTTTTCTTGAACACAATCTTTTAATACTGTAAAACGTTTTTAAAAGTCAAAATAGCAATAATAATCTGTATTATCTATTAATTTTATCTTTTTCATATTTCGGGCTTAATTTTTGTATCGCGAATTATATGTTGGTTTGTGTTGTGTATGATGGAATTATTGAAGTTATACTTCTTTGCGCCCGTTAGACACTTTGGGATGGGATGTTGGTCGAGAAACCGCGTCACGCTGAAAAGTAAGAACAAATTTTTAAGAACTATCGATTAATCGATTGTTAATCGAAGAAATTTAATCGAAGAAATTACTGATAATGATAATATAGGTGTATAATATAATAATGAAGTCACGTATAATAAATATATTGAAGATAAATATATTGAATAATATTGAAAAATGTCTTATATTTCATTTATATATCCTGTCTGTTTGTGTGCGTGAGTGGGTGTATGAGAATGGCCAAAGAAGTATAACTTCCACCGTGTGGTCCGACGCACACCCAATTTTTTTTAAAATTATAATATAGTTTCATTAAATTTTATTAACACTTCATATTTATAATATAAGAGTTGGTGTAGATATTAGTCTGTAAATAGTATAACTAGTTAGTTAATCAGTCAATCCTTGAATTTTTAAATGTGGACGTCGTATCTTCAGTGGCAAAGAACAGACGTAGACAAGTTGTTTATGGTAAGAAAAAGAGCGTACAGTATTAGTAATGTGTATGAAAGTGTAGTGGCTGAATATCGTGGTATATCGATTGATACGGTTAAGCAAAACACTACCGAAATGGTTCTTGTTGGGAAAAGTACTTTTAATATGATTAATTATGTCTGTGACAAAAAAGTTAAGGGACTACCTTCTCCCGGGACAAAAACATGGGTTGTGTGATTTTGATAAAGTAGATGATTTTAAAAGTGTACAACAAGGTGAAAGATTCAAGATTCAAGATGTTTTATTTCACATAACGTTTACATAATTTTACAAATTTTATTTGTAAGTAAACAGGTGAAGAGTCAATGTCCTAAAAACTAAAACCATCCTAAAACTTGTTCTAAAATTACATATCAACGATCAAAGAGTTATCACTTAAAAACTCTCCTACATCATAATATTCTTTCTGAATCAGGAAGTTTTTAACAATATTTTTAAACTTAATAATATTTAGGGTTTTTAGATTAGACGGAATTTTATTGTAATACTTTATTATTTTATTGTAAGACCAATGTAATGAGGGGAATTTTCAAATAGTTTTAGCCTATGAATTGGATATTGGAGTTGTTCTCTGAATCTTGTGCTGTAAATATGGCTGTGCTGTTTATTTAAAATTAAATCTTTATTTTTATGTACAAGTAATAAACATTTGAAAATATACATGGAAGGAGGTGTCAGAACATTCAGCTCTTTGAAAGGTCCATGGATTATTTTTCCGGAACGAACACCTACGTTGGAAAAGGTATTGGTAGTTGTTAGTGAAGACTTACCTTCTTTTAAAAGAACGACCTTATTTATAGTTAAAAAAAGCTTGGATTTAGGTTTAAAAAAGTTAGAGAAATAATTTTGTATCAGACAGAGATGAATAGTACTGTGGAGATGAAGTTACCTGAGAACTATAAGGGTCGGGTCTTGTGACCTTGGCCTGTAGTAACCCCACCCCCCCCCCCCCAAAAAATTACCTCTGACATTGCGGAAGAGGTTGACGGTTCTTTGGGGGCTTATTACTATCGTACGATGAAATAATACCTAACTTATAGTCCAGAAGGGGTAGTTCATCGCTACAGCAACATATGAACGTCTGTGAATCGGTCTAGTGCCTACGTCACACCAACATTGGGTAGAGTTTCACTCTCAACTCTCCCTGAATAGTGTATAGTGTAGTGCTCTCCCTACACTTCCCAGTTGTGGCTTAGCAGTTAGGAAAACGGCCACCACAATTATCCTATTTCACAAAACAGAAATAGCCGTTCCACATCTATTGTTTTCGTGTATTATTTGAGCTACATAATAATACCCAGCTGACAGTTTTATCCAGCTGCTGTCAAAGTCTGTGTTTCACCATTGTTGATTGTAGCCGTATTGATCACGTTCATTAGCTTTGAAAATGCATAAGCCTCATAAACCTAATGTTACAATTTACATTCTTAAGTTTTACTTTATTTACTCTGTAAAAGTTTTACAGTGCTTTGTGAGACTTAAAACCATATTACGTAAAAACATTTATTTATTGAAAAAGTTTACTCAAATCCTCTTTTTTACGCGTCACAAAAACTTGTAACGATATTCTTATAATATTTTTTTACTATTTCATCGAAAATGGACGAGCTTTTTTCAAGTTCAGATCATGAGGGAAGATTTTGTGTTGAGTCTATTCGAGTCATATGTCAATCAAAAAGAAGAAGCTGTTAATTTTAATCCTCCACAAACAAGGATGACTTTTTAATAGTTCTGTGATCTGTCAACACCTTCCAAGAAAGTTCCGTGAATCAGCTAGAGTAATTCAGTAATTAATAATTAATTAATTAAACGTTTTAACAGAAAATAAAACAAAAAGAGGATAAGGAATGGGTCTTTTTTAGAAGAGGACCCCCACTCTTCAAAAACATCCTTCGTAATGAGGTTAGGTTAGGGCCTCCAGTATAACAAAGAGTGTATTTTTCTTCATTACAACATTTTCTTAATCAACACTTTGTTTTTTTTTATTCCCATTCGTACTCTAATCTACTCTACTCTACTTTAGAAAATAGAGTAGGGATTTTCTTTTAAAGAGACCGTACTGTCGGTGCAGAAATTATGTGCACCGACAGTTAATAGGCTGTTTTATAAGAAAATAAGAGGCTGACGAAAACTCTAATCACACCATTATGTGTCTCGTTAAATTGTGCGTTATGTCATATGCATTTTAAATTCTATTAAAAGTTTTAGTTATTTTTATCCTAGTTGGAATAAAGACTTGGAAAAGTACCAGAATTTCAACTTGTTTCTGTTCTTCTTCTGTTCAACTTGTTCAACTGTACATCTAATTTACATCATCATGATTTTAAAACCACTTTATTTATCGTATTTATATTTTAATATTTGGTTGATATGAATGTTATCTATAAGTTTAATAAATTTTAGAATTTTAACTTTTCGAGATGAAACGTTCTCATCTATTTCCTGAAACGTCGTTTTCTTCTTTTATAGAGGTCTCAAAATTAATTATTTGGTCTTGTTGAAATCCTTCCGACATGTAGAGTTACGACACATTAATTTCATAAGTAAATTCGGTGGTTTTAAACCGATTAGAGTAAATTTACAATAATTTTAAATCAAACAATTTAAATTTATTTAATTTAGTAGGTGGGTCAGCACTGGGACGTATCTTGACTAATCCCAGGTGTCCAACACAGTAAAACAAATTTTAAATACATTTTGAGAATGATCAGCTGATAACCACCGGCTGTTCATTTGTCATTGGGCTATTAATTAATGACACTTTCTAAGGAATATTCGGCCTTAGTTTGTAACAATGACTACATTCGCTCATCTACACTCATCACACTCATTCGAACTCCATATTCGCCCATATCTTGACGATCGGCGTCTTATAAATAAATAAATAAACATTGGGTTGTAAAACTTTTAAATAATTTAGTTATATGTTGTATCATTTATGACTTTAGCTATTTTGAAAATGAGCGTTAACTAAAGATCACTTTTAAAGAAAGGTATTATTTATTTATGTATTGACAAGGTCTATACAGATCACTTAAATTTGGTACGAATCGAAGCCCTCTCTAATTCTTAATGCTGTGTTCAAGCTTGAAACAAGTATCCAACGAAACAGTTCAGATAAACGAGATAATATTGGTTAGTTGATCCAATTTACTCCCAATCCAATTACGTATTGACCATAAAGTGATGGCTAAGGTTTGTGTAGCATTGTTATTGTTACTTAGCCATAACTTCTACTATGACAATTGACTAACTTTTAATGCCACCTCTAGAGTTATGATTACCATAAACTCTATTTATAGCAACTTGAAAGTGGATCATAACACTCCATTACGATAACAGTTAATAATTTTTTAAAATTATTTTGAATCAAGATATTTTAGTTTTTCGATTTTGTTTTTGAAATTCCATTAGTGTTATTTACATTTTGTTTTTTTAGTTGGCTATCTCGTAGTATAACTACAAATACATCCTCTTTTCGTAGTAAAAATGCATACACATAACAACCTAGTTTAGTACTATATTTTCTCACTTTTAAATATACAGGGTGTTTGAAAAGTGTGGGGAAAACTTCAAGAAATTATTAAATAGGAAAAAATTAACAACAAAGTTCCTATAAAGATGTTTCTTATCTCATTTCGTTTGACGTCTGTGTTTGTGTTTAAAAAAATGCCTTATATCCTAACGGCATTAGATATAATTTTGAAACTTGACACGAATATTGAAATCCACACCACCTAACATAATCTAAAAATATAAAATAATACTTTAACTCGTTTCAAAATGGCGGCCGTTTAAAAATTTTAATGCTACAGTTCATGAAACCCAAAGCAAAAGAAAACATTTTCACGATACCTAAAATTTAGCGTTAAAAGGCCAAATCGTTTGGTACCTCATTTCTTACAATCGGAAAGTAAACAACTGAGAAAATGTTATTTTTCTAATTGTGACCAAAATGATTTTGCAACTTTCAGATATTTGTGTCTATTGACTTGAACAAAATCACCAGGTCAAATATTGCACACAACCGGAAAAATTAAATTTTTTCAGTTATTTACTGTCCAATTGCAACAAATGAGGTACCAAAATATTTGTCTTTTTACGTTAAATATTACGTATGTGATAATCTTTTTATTTTGCCTCGGTGTTTATGAATTTTAGCATTACCATTTTTAAACGGCCACCATTTTGAAACGGACGGGTAGAAATATTATTTCATATTTTTAGAGTATATTAGGTGGTGTAAAGTTCAATATTCGTGTCAAGTTTCAAAACTATAGCTAATACCGTTTACGAGATATGTTTTTTTTAAATACACAGACAGATAGACAGACTACAAACTAAGTGAGATAAAACACATCTTCATAGGAACTTTTTTGTTTATTTTTACTTATTTAATAATTAATTTCCTGAAGTTTGCCCCACACATTTAAAACACCCTGTGTATTCAAAGTCGTGACAAATTTTGCAAGGGATTAACTGATAAACACTGTCATTGGGCTATTAGTCAATGACACTTTCTAAGATACAGTATATTCGGCCATAGTTTGTAACAAAGACTACAGTCGCTCATATACACTCATCACATTTAATCGAATTAAATATTAACCTAATATCTTTACGATCAGTGAATAAGAATAAAGAAATGAATATGAGATACCATCACATTAGTTTAGGCTATCAGAATTTTCAAATAAATAAAATCTTGAATTTTCATCTCTAAATTTCCACAAAAAAGTCCCTGAAATTATTCCTCGCAGTTCAAAGTTAATTTTTCAAGGAAGCGTTTCCAATTTCATTTTCTTTTGTCACGTTTTCAATATAAAAACTCCTTTTCCGTCTTGGGAACAAGTAATTTATACAATTTATATCATTTTTCCTTCTACAAGTGTTGATCCATCAGTCAAATCTAAATATTACATAATACATCATTTTGCTTTTCTGATCAATGGAAAATAATTGTATTTAGGTATGCAATATAATTGAGATATCTGTATTTTAAATTTATGATTGAACACATAAGCTTAATAACTTTCATAGTGGTTGGAATAAAATATTATTTTTTATTATTGCAATTTATAACTGTTTGTATTATTTATTACCTCGGCTATATAGGCTGACTTCTACAGTTATTTAAGTACAATATTTATTTAATATCTGGCATACTGTAATTTATACATATATTTTATGATTTAAATTGTTTAGTATTAATTTGGGTTTTCAACTAAAAACAGCAATTAATGATATTTAATTGCAAGATATTTTCCTAAATTTACAATATATAAAGATTTAGTTTTATTCATACAATACAGAAGTTTCCATTTTTAAATATTTCTTTTGTGGACTTGCTAAACCTCCATGAATATTAAATCGATAAGATAAAAAAATTGTTGGTCAGTTTTTTTGAACGAAATACTGTGTCTTGTATAATGTACAAATAACTGCTAAAAAACTAAAAAAAATAGTTTTTATCTTAATGCTTCACAAGTCCGGTGATATAAACTGCTGGTCAATAAATAAACTTTATAAAGTACATGATTACTTGAAAATTAAATATATTTTCAAACAACCATATAAATATATAATTCACTTTAGAATTGCAATTTTATTCAAATATAAGACAGTCTCACAAATTTCTTCTCTAGGCAATACCCTAATTCTAATTCTAAATAAGTGTGTCAGTGATGAGAGAATTTGAGCTACTTTCAAATATATCTCTTTGACAACCCCCCCCCCCCCCAATCTCTGGCCATTGTCTCTCATAGCAAATGATTCGTAAAAAGACATGTATTCAAAGGTTGTCAGACAAAAGGGTGAAGACTCTTCTCTTTTTCCTAAACACCCTCGATCTCCTTTGTCAGGCCGAGGGAGTAGGACAATCGTTCAGCTGCACAACTTGTTCTATTTATCAGTGCATATGTATAATAAAGACGAACGAACGGTCTAATTTTTTACATGACAATACTGCCTCATGATGTACCAATTCTATATAGGGCCGAGCATTACACAGTATGTGAAATGTGAGGATGTCACGTCGTATCCTTTTGATGTCTTGTTTGGAGTGCCCCAGGGCTCTCACTTGGGGCCATTCCTGTTTAATATGTTTATTAATGACATCATATGTATTATATCAGGGGCCTGAATTTTGTTTGCTGATGACCTCAAGATTTTTGCCAAAGTCCGTTCAACATCTGACCAGGAGCATCTACAATAATCACTTTCTAACATAGTTTCTCGGTAAAAAAAGTACCGATTTCTAACACTGATCAGCTAAAAAAAAACTCTACTTGTTTTGCTCAGCCAAAGACAGTGGTGACCATAACTCAGTGCAACGTCAAACCACAACTCATCCAATACTAGAATGGAACGTGAAAAGACAACAATCCAGTAAATAAAATGTACAAGTCTCAAGCATAATAAACAAAATACTATAAATTATCAGATATACTAAATAATTTTTTATAAATAGTTAATATTTATAATGTGTTAGAACGATTCGCATACTGTTTTAAAGGAATACTTAATGTTAACGCTAATGTTAATGTGATCGATGATTAAATATTTAATTATTAAGGATATATAAGGAATGTTATGGGAGTAATGTATTCCCATAGAATATAGTCATGAAATGACGCTAAATATAATTTATAGCACCATAACTTACTCTAAACGATCCAATAGTGTCCCTTCTAAAAAGTAAATGGTTTAAATAAAAAAGGTTATCACAGTTAACAAACATTTGTATCTAAAAAGTAATTGATAAGAATGTGCAGGACTTATTTTCATTAATGCAATTCACTTATTTATTCTTTATTTTCTCAGCAGATTTTTCATCGCTCATCGGCAAATAACGCCATTTTGTACCAGACACTGAACGAGTCAAAATACACGTAATTGCTTGACAACAACCAAATAACATTTCCTGGCATTGTTTATCATGTTTTCAGTAAATATTGAGTGAGTTTCTCTAAATTATTGTCACCTAAGTGAACTTCTATCTATATACTATACAGCTGGATGTAGTCATTGACTGACACTAAATGTTGAGGCACTTCCCGGCGTCCATTTGAGCTGTACCACAGAATATAGACAGATACAGAAGCCCCACGGTATAGGAAATAATGAAACGGGCAGTTCGTGGTATTTCTCAAAATGAAGGCGTTGAGACGGTCGCTAACTGGCGCGGCGTTGCCAGATCATAGTGCGGGATTCCCGTTTTCCCACAGTGGAGGGAGGAATACAGAATGGACAGACAAAACTCCAACCGACAGTCAGACAGGGCACTGAGGACAAGGCCCGGAATAGGCCTGCCCCCGCTTACGTTCACTGAGTTGCATTTACTCCGCGTATTTTGACCCTATACATCCTCTTGTTTGAATTTTAGCAAAATTCTTCTAATACATAAGTTATACGTTGAGCAAATGAAACCTATTTTATGCACTTCTAAATAAAGGGGATTGTTTAATTGTATCCTTAATAAACAAGTTTATGAAACATTTATGATAATTTATCAAATTAAATTATGAAACAATTAATTGTTTAAGGAAGATAAAATAACGATAGATGATAAGAAAACCAAAATTTTTATTCTGCAGTTAGCTTGGACATTGTCAGTGATATTACACCACGAGGAACTATAAAATATAACATATAATTTAGACATACATACTATACAGAATTTATTCACCACAATTTCTCAATACATCCCTCTCATAAGCTCATTATTTTTATTTATTTTGATTAGGGCTTACTATTTTTAAACCTTTCGATTTGCCAAATTGATTGATTTTTGTACTTATTTTATACCGACTGAATATCATCAATGTTTATAGATACTATATACTGTACCTGAGCAGATACAGAGACAAGCAAATTGTATTGATGGCACATGCTTATAAGGATCCTTGAAACATATAATTAGAAGTTATACTTTTAACTATCGATACATTTATGAACTATTTACATTAATAAACATTTTATTAAACCCAAAAATAAAACATAAATTGTTACATAAATACGCCCTAAAAGTGTTATACAGTACAAAATAAATACTGTAAACACATAGTAAACATATAGACTATTTTAAAAATTATATCTTATCACCAAAATTTCTCATATCTCGATCTTTCATAACCACATTATTTTTATTCATCTTGCTCAACCCTCTATTTTCCACATCCCTTTTCACATTTTTAAACCTTTCAATTTGGCCAATTTAATAGGGCACTTATTACTGCTTGTAGATACTTTAAAGTGGAAATATTAAGAGACAAAAAAGGAATATTGGTGACACAGTTAAAAGACTGATTTATATCCAAGTCTTTAGAACAGATAAAAGTCTTAAACACAATTAATTACTAAGAGAAATTAAATTATCAAATTATGTATGGAAAAATAACCATACAAATTAGTTACTTCACAAGTCAATTTGTTTGTCATGACATTCAAATGACCGCTACTCTGTAAAGGATAATCCTTTCCAAGTCCAGTTTGCGACAGTTAATTCTCTTAAATAAACATTTCATTGAATACCAAACTTGGCTTAGATTTAAGATGTTCGTTCAACTCCTCACGAGCCGTAGGGCCTACCAGTGAAAGGATGAAAAGTCACTAATGGTATGAAAAAGTAGGTTTTTGTGACCAAGATGATGTGCAAGATTTCACTTTTATATGTTAAGTCATATAAAAGCTGTGACAGCGTTTCTATACTTTTTTCACCTTGTATGCACGCTATGTACATGTTGCCGACGTTTCAAGTGCATTGCAGTTTCATCTTCAGGGCAACACACTCTGGTACTAGATCCACAGAATATATGTAATGTACCTGGTGATGAGTATGTCGCCCTGAAGATGAAGCTACAATGCACTCGAAACGTCGGCAACATCTAATTAGTGTACATAGCAATCAGACACGGTCCTACCCGGATTACGATAATGTAAATAGTTTGGTCTAACGTGGAGTTTATATCAAACTGGTTTCACTTATTCATTTTAACGATTAGTTACCAAATACGAATGTGGGTATACTTTTGCTGCAGGAAATGTATCACATAGATTAGTGAAGTAAGGTGTGTGAATGGTGTACGACTGCAGCATTCGTCACATTCACTCCGTGAACGCTGATAGCGCTACCATAGGGTTGAAGACGGGCTTTGCTAAACACTTTAACATTTTAATTTAGTATTTTTCAGTTTACTCATGGCATTGTTACAGTTTTAGACAGTAGAAGATAATTGACAATGCGGGGACAAGACGCAGAAGACGTTTGATTAATTTATATTAACACATGGCACAAATGGCTCGAGGAAAATAGTCTAGACCTAAAATAATCTAGGATGTGTATTATTTAAAACATTTCTTTCACTTACCACAGTCCTCCACGTACACTTGTGATAGGTGTTTTGGGAACCTTAACATCCGCAGTGATTCTATTTGTATAAATATTTATACTTCCTCCAACACAAACTGTCGTAGTCTTTCTTTCTATCCATTAAAACACTAAGTTATAACAAGACACAATGATAAAATAACCGAAACCAAACCAATGTTATTCAAAAAACTAGGGGACACCCCTGCCCACTTCGCATGCCAACCCCGTCGTCACTCGCTGTGCTCGTGAGAAATGGGTCACCTGCGGCCTCGTGAGGGAGCTCGGCCTTCGGCCACGCCAAGACGCTCTGCTACAGGCCTCGCGGGGGAAGGTTCGGCTTGCGGTCTCACCAAGACACTCTGCTACAGTCCCATTTGAGGAACTCGGCCTGCGGCCTCGTGGAGGAGCTCGGCCTACGGCCTCGCCAAGACGCTCTTCTACAGGCAGTTATGGAACTCGGCCTACGGCCTCGCGGGGGAAAGTTCGGCTTGCGGCCTCACCAAGATACTGCTACAGTCCATTTGTGGATCTCGGCATGTCGCCTCGTGAGAAAGATCGGCCCTCTGCCTCGTCAGGATTTTTAACCACTATGACCATTAATTTTGGTTTTTGGGGCAGCGGAACCCCTAAACATAGACTTTTCTCAAATCTGATGGTAAATTAGTATTTAAGAGAAAAATACTTTTATTTTGACATCCCCACTTGAGTGTATTAGTTTGACATTAGTACTCAATTTTGGGTTTTGGAGCTTCTTTTTATTTGGGGGGGGGGGGGCAGAACCCTTAAACGTTGTCTCTTCCAAGATGTAAAGGTAAAATGTAATTTTTGAGATAAATACCTATAGTTTGATGCTCCACTTGTAAGTTTTATTTTTGTACTACCCTTTTACTGGTTTTAGGAGTTTTTTGTTTTGTTTTAGGAGCATTTACCCCTTAATATTTATCCTGTTCAAAATCTGATATTGTATTTAGTTTCAGGAGATAAATGGCTTTAAATTGATACCTCACTTGAGTAGACTAGACCAGTTTTTAAAATTTTTACATTTTTAAAATTTTAAGTTTTTGAGCCCCGATACCACAAATGTTTGAGTTATTAAGCTGAAATTCATATAGGCCTATAAGGTGCGCATTTGTTACACGTGTAGAACTGTGAATTTTTGGGACATTTTACTAAAGATTTTCTTCAACTTAGGTAATAAAAACTACTTTTTAGTGATTTTTTACATTGGGGAAGTTTTGGGGTAAAAAAGCCCGCCATCTTGTTTATGAGTGAAAAAAGTAAACTTTTGTGAATTTTTCTTGAGGTTTCAGACAGGAGAGCTTCAATTCAAGTATACACGGGTAAGACGCCGGGAAATGCCTCAACATTTAGTGTAAGTGAGTCAGTCAGTCACTACATGGAGCTTTATAGTATATAGATTGACTGAGTTTTTTCAGAATTTTGTTTACAGACGGAATGGATGCAGGAAGTAGAATGAACACGTGATGGGCGCGCGTTCCTTTGAACTTTGCCTTAAATATTATTTTTCCATCTAGTTTGAAGGAAACAGTATTCGTTCTAACATATGAGACGCCGACACAACGTTGTGCGTATTTTAAGGGCGAATTTGAACGATGATATGGTGTAGTCTGGTTACTAACTGAGTTTAACTGTTCCTCAGAAAATGCAATTTATTAATATCCCAACAGCCAGGGCAACTATCGGACCTGCAGCTTTCCGTAAAATCCGAACCACGTAGTGTTGGTCTGATTTTCAGCTAACAGACAAGTCTAACACTCAGTTATCTTCCCTACACAACATCCGAACCTTGACTACCATCCAACATGAACACCCCATACGTCTCTATTAGTGTCCACGTCGATGGCAACCATTGTGCTGACGCCGTATCGGTATTAAGAAGACCGAGAATGGAACCTATCGCCTTCAATCTCCCAAACACTTTGTCCCCATTCGAGATTTATGTTCCTTTAAACCTTTTTTACCCATTTAAAACTGTAAAAAAATAATAGTAATAATCCAAAACCTAATTTTTTCTGAAAACTAGGGGATACCACAGCACGTTAAGAGTGCAAAACCCCGTTACTGGCTACGCTCATTTCACTCACTCGTGTAATTTTGTTATTTTTCTTCGTATTACATGCTTAACATTGTTTCAATACACGGTTAAAAAATAACCTCTTATGTCAAGTGTGCAACAGTGTCAACCGAGCACGTCATAAGCGTTCTCATTGTTAGGGTAACAGTGATTTGCTAGTATTGGGATATTTTAGTCATCTGTCTTAATTTAGATTTTTGAGAAAAACTGTTGACAAATCCCCTCTTAGTATATGTCTATAGCCTATAATGAATGTTTATAGCAAATTTCTTGGTCTTATGATTTTTGAGAATTTGTGATTAGTTGTTTGGCTTTAAGGGGAGACGGACGTCCCTATTCGCGCCATGTTAATTTACTGTTACAAATATTGTGTTTTTTCAAGAACTGTTTAAGTTATTTAATTGAAATTTTTACTACATACTAATATCACCTTTTCCAATGGACCCTACCACTTTAAAAATTGTACATTAAAGAATAAATTTTTTATGATTTTTTTACTTTGGTAACTTTTTTACTTTATTTTTTAAGTAGTAAATAATTTGTTATTCAAACAAATGTTTACTAATTTTATTGAAAGTGGTAGGGGCTATGTATAAGGTTGTTTTTCACAAGTGGTAAAAAATTTTCAAGTGTTTTCAATAAGCGGTTCATGAGTAATCACAGATTTTCTGTACAAAATTGCTTACTTTCGGAAAAAAAGAGAAAACTAGATAACAAAGTTGTATTTATTTACTTTTTAAAACAATCCTGCAGCATATTCAGGTTCTTCTTGTTTCTCTATGTCCCTTTTTCTTTTCTTGAGCATTCTTGACTGTTGTCTTTTTCTCTTGACTACTTCTTGGCTAGATCTTTGCGCTTTCCGCACTCTTGTGGTATCAATTTCTGTCAAGATGTTGATGCAATTAGGCCCAGGCTGCAGTCCAAAACTTTTAATAACTTTTATCCTACCTCTGTTACCTTCATTATATGTAATTATTGAATCAAATGTGCCATACTGGAGAGTACTGATTCCTACAAAATTTATTTTTGGTATCCTAGACCACAAAACTGAATTGTAGGACTCATTCACATTTTGAGTTCTACCGTGAAGGCATTTCTTGAGAAGTTCTGGGTTGGCTAGAGCTTGGTAAGTTGGTTTTTATTATATCAATAACAGCTTGATCTATAGAATTCTTGTGATCATAGGGTGTTCCGTCACGTTGACTTTGTTTGTATCGGCACCACGATATATCACATAAATTATGCTGCGGTTTTTCATTGGTGGACGCTTTATGAAAAAAATGTAGCCACACACATCTTTTTTCATGTTTTGTAGGTCATTTTTGTTTCTCCTGATAGCTAATCCATAATAGTTTTGTAGGCTATTGATTGCCTCATCAGTAAGTCGCCCTTTTGCTCCCGCAAGACCTTTACCGTCTGAAAGTTTCTTTTTCCTGTACTCTTTTCTCAATTTGCGCAACCTTCCCCCTATACGTTTCTGAACGTGTCCTACACATTCTAATTTTTTTTATTTGAATCTCCTCTCCATAAGGCTTAGATGCAACAACCTGGTCAAAACCTTTACAGTCCCCGTCACCTAAATAATACTCATAGCGTACACCTCTGGAAGCCTGTGAACGAGCAAACATATTCAATGCGCCTTCCACTTCCATGCCTCCACTTGACCCTTGGTAATTTTTTTTACAATCATGTCCAATTATTTTACATGCACAGCCATGGCAGTACTTGGAAAACACCTCTACATCTAAAATTTTCCCTGTATCAATGCAGGAGACAGTCACTACACCATTCAAAGATGTGTGGCCACGCTTTTGCCATGTCCCATCTAGGCCTACACTTAGGTTATTTGATGTGTTGCCATCTTCATCAACATTACAATTTACAGCTTCATTAGTAGCTGACATCATACTCTCAGTGGCTACTTCTTTTAGGGACTTTAGTAAAAGTGGATTGTATCGCTCAAATTTCTGTGGTGGGCTTGGTAAGTCTAAAATGCCGAATAGCGTCCGAGCCGCAACCATTCCCTTACCTATGGCTCTCAACCCATATACACACCTAATATTGATGTCAAAGAATTTATCAACTTTAGGAGAAGTGTTGAATGAAAGGCTCTCATTACAATGTTTACATACTAATGATAAAGTACTTGCTAGGCCCTTTCGCAAGCTCAAATTTTCAAGAATGTCAACCGTATTCTGTTTACAATTTTTGCATATGCAGAAACTAGCTAATGCTTGTGAAAGAATATCCATATTTACAATTATGTTACCTGATCCAACATTACAGTCTTCATCAACCAGAGAAACATTACCAATCTTTCTTTTCGAAGCAGAATCTTGCTCTACTATAGGCCTAGGCCTAGCCTCAAAATCATCCACACTTTCAGCGTTAGTTTCATTTTTCTCAGACACAGATGTAGTATTAATATCGCCAACTCTGGCTATATTATTAGTGTATTGATTTCCACGGAAACAGCGTTTTTTTACAGATTTTTTAGGCTTTCCCATGTTGAAAACAAACACAAACACAGTCTAACACTTCACAATAATAACTTCACAATAAATTGTTTTCTCAGCTGACAGAACCAATACTGTATTGAGGTTAGAATAAATAAATAGGTCAGAATACACTGTCAAAACAGCAGACTACAGTGCACAGTGTAGCCAACCTAAACAATTAAATAAAGTACTTTATTCTTGAGAGATTCGGTACTATATCTAATGTGTGTTTTAAATCTCTTCAGATTTTCGTGTGCAAATATTTTTCAAAAAATATTACACACACTTATTGATCAACAAATATACAAGTGTTATATATTTAAATGCTCAGAAAATTCCAAATAATAAAAAGCAAAAATAAAAAAAAAATGACAAAAAATTTAAATTTTGACGTCCGTCCCCATTCGAGATTGATGTTCCTTTAAACCTTTTTTACCCATTTAAAACTGTAAAAAAATAATAGTAATAATCCAAAACCTAATTTTTTCTGAAACTAGGGGATACCACAGCACGTTAAGAGTGCAAAACCCCGTTACTGGCTACGCTCATTTCACTCACTCGTGTAATTTTGTTATTTTTCTTCGTATTACATGCTTAACATTGTTTCAATACACGGTTAAAAAATAACCTCTTATGTCAAGTGTGCAACAGTGTCAACCGAGCACGTCATAAGCGTTCTCATTGTTAGGGTAACAGTGATTTGCTAGTATTGGGATATTTTAGTCATCTGTCTTAATTTAGATTTTTGAGAAAAACTGTTGACAAATCCCCTCTTAGTATATGTCTATAGCCTATAATGGAATGTTTATAGCAAATTTCTATGGTCTTATGATTTTTGAGAATTTGTGATTAGTTGTTGTGGCTTTAATAATACTTATAGAAATCATCTCCCTAGCCACGATAAAAATTGGAAAACATTTGTTCTTTGTAATAGGATTATTTATGTTTTATATTTATATAATTTTCAGTTAGTCAGTTTTGAGCGAAAATAGCACCCTACTGATGAATACCTAAAGAAACGTTTAAAATAATGTATTTTTTAAATAGTTTATTAAGCTACGTGTATGGAATTTTAGTCTGACAACGCCAATAAAATAATAAAGTATACAAAATAATTTTACTAACATTTATGTAGGCTATTATTTACAAATTTGCAAGTATTTATTATTATTATTGCTATCTTAAATACATTCATTATAGTACGCTTTTACACTTACTTTATTCATTTACAAGGCCCTTAACACAGTCAAAATATTTTTCCATACGTTTTATTTACTTATTTTTACTCGTGTGTACAAAATGTAGGTCTCTTACCAAGTTATGCAAAACTTGTCGGTTAAGACCTATAGTAAACAAGAGAAACAAAAACGTATTATAGGAAAGAATACCTGATTATTTTAATTTTTTTCTAGTAATTACTAAGATTGGGCGGTTTAGGGCAGGCACCGAATTAAACAAACAATAATTGTCAATAAAAATGTTAATATGAATATTACATTTTAACAGTAAAAGATGTACAGTAATATTAAACTCTGCATATGCATCATTGTTGGACTGCTCGTGCCATACACGCGGGACTGTTGCAGTTGACTAGCCTGAGAGACCAGAGACGATTCGTAGCGAGGGATTTCTCCCTGGCCGGCCAGCCACAGTTTGGCAACCGCGCTTGGCCGGTTTTTACCACTAGCGCCGCGTATGATCTGGCCGGTGAGTTAAGCGATATCGCGTTTCAAAATTTAGCATTGCGTGGGGCTTCTGTATCTGTCTATATTCTGTGGTACATTTTAAGCAACTTTGTTGTAACTGATGCTTCATCAAGCCAGCACTGTAGTTTGGTGTTGTATCCCAGTTATGTACATTTTAAGCAACTTTGTTGTAACTGATGATATAGTACGCTTTTACACTTACTTTATTCATTTACAAGGCCCTTAACACAGTCAAAATATTTTTCCATACGTTTTATTTACTTATTTTTACTCGTGTGTACAAAATGTAGGTCTCTTACCAAGTTATGCAAAACTTGTCGGTTAAGAAACCTATAGTAAACAAGAGAAACAAAAACGTATTATAGGAAAGAATACCTGATTATTATTATTTTTTTCTAGTAATTACTAAGATTGGGCGGTTTAAGGGCAGGCACCGAATTAAACAAACAATAATTGTCAATAAAAATGTTAATATGAATATTACATTTTAACAGTAAAAGAGTGTACAGTAATATTAAACTCTGCATATGCATCATTGTTGGACTAGCTCGTGCCATACACGCGGGACTGTTGCAGTTGACTAGCCTGAGAGACCAGAGACGATTCGTAGCGATGGGATTTCGTCCCTGGCCCGGCTGGGCCGGCCGGCCAGCCACAGTTTGGCAACCGCGCTTGGCCGGTTTTTACCACTAGGCGCCGCGTATGATCTGGCCGGTGAGTTAAGCGATATCGCGTTTCCAAAATTTAGCAATTGCGTGGGGCTTCCTGTATCTGTCTATATTCTGTGGCTGTACCCACATGAGCTGTATACTTGAATTGAAGCTCTCGGTCTGAAACCTACAGGAAAATTCACAAACGTTTACTTTTTTCACTCCTAAACAAGATGGCGGCCCTTTTTTACCCCAAAACTGTCCCAATGTATTTCTTACGGGAAAATTAGAAAACCATAGTTTTTATTGCCTAACTTGATAGAAAGCTTGGGTAAAAATTTCAAACCTTTACAGTTCTACACGCGTAACAAACGCGCACCTTATATATGAATTTCAGCTTAAAAACTAAAAAAAATTTTAGGTATCGGGAGCCGAAAAACTGAAATTTTTTAAAATGTAAAATTGTTTAATACTAATGTTATCTACTCAAGTGGGGTATCAGTTAAAAGCTATTTTTATCCTGAATCCAAATATACCATCAGATTTAAAAATGGCAAATAATAAGGCGTATATGCCCCCAAAACTAAAAGAATTTCCTAAAACCAAGACAAGGGTATTACTAAAATAAAACATCCAAGTGGGGTATCAAAATATTTGTATTTATCTCCCAAATCACATTTTTTGGAACAAACAACATTTATGGGCTCTGCCCCCCCCCCCAAATAAAAAATATGCTAAAAAATAGTTAAAATTGGGTAATGTTAAACTATTACACCCAAGTGAGGTATCACATTAAAGGTATTCTTCTGTTAATTACTAATATACAGTAAGATTGTAGAAAATAATATATTAATGGGCTCCACTGCCCCCAAAACCAAAATTAGAGTTCTTACTGCTTAAGAATCCTGGCGAGGGCGTAGACCGATCTTCCTTACGAGGCGAAATGTTGAGATCCACAAATAGGACTGTAGCAGAGTACCTTGGTGAGGCCGCAGGCAGAGGGTGTCCCCTTGTTTAGCTATATAAAACTATGTATTATTTACAGTGAATTGCAGGCACATTAAATTTAAAAGTATGAGAAAAGTATACGTAGGTGAATTGAAATTGAAACTTTTTATCACCTCTATACATATTTACTAAACCTATTGACTAATAGTTTTATTCATATTTGTAACTTTTTTTCACATTATTGATAATTTCTCAAAGATTGTTATCAAGTTAATAAAATTTATAAAATAATACAATGAAATATGTTCAATATGGAGGAGACGTTTAAACCGTCAAGTTTAACCGTAAAAGCTTAAACTAATAAGGTCATATAAAACAATTATAAATAGACTTTTTGACGACATAGAAGATCGACGACTCTTAATTTATTATAACTGAATATCAAGATAAAAGATTATTGTTTTTTTTAGATTATTTCAAAGCAAATTTGTCCACAAATTTATCATTTGATGGACAAATAAGTACTTTAATTTATTGTAAAATAACTATAACTATAGTAGTAAGGTAAATTTAAATTGAAATTGAGAGGAACATTTAAAAGACAAATAGAGTCGATGTTGTAATTAGGTCAAGTAGGTTTACCTAAAGTTATGCTGGCTTTACTTATTTAACTAAAGTTACGCTGGCTTTACTTATTTAACTAAAGTTATGCTGGCTTTACTTATTTAACGCTGGAAGTCATATTTCATTTGTCCTAAGAACATTCGGAGTATTCCCATCGGATTTAGATAACTTGTTAGCTTTTCTAAGTTAGAGAAAGTTACGACAATGTTACAACAAAGTGTTAAGTGTACTTTCAGGTTAAGTGGCCTCCGTGTTATTTAAGGACGAATCCGAACGGGCTCAACTCTTTATTTACTTAACGAAAGGCAAATATTTCATTAAGTTTTAGAGATGTTTTGATCCCTCTGCCTCTTTACTACTTCCAAAATCACCTTAGTGTACAGCTTTTGCTCTCTCTTCTACTTCTACAATAACCTTAGTGTACATCTGCTGGCCCTCTCCTCTATTTGCAAAATCACTTTAGTGTACAATTTTTGTCCCTAGCGTCTAACTCCACAGTCACCTTAGTGTGTGACTCGTGCTCATTTCCTCCACATCCAGAATCACTTTACCATAATAACCTTCTTCATAAATATTATTGTTTGTATGTATCTCATTAATTCTTGTTCTATGTCTTCTCACGTAGGTATCATTTTCAACTTATTGTAGTGTGTCATATATTTTTGACCTTTTAGATTGAAATATCGAGTAGGGTATATTTGTATAGGCTAAACTTTTCATTAATTTTTTTAATTGATAAATTTTTGCACAAAAACCATAGATGCCCATGGATGTTTTACGTATTAAATTGCTGCTATACTATGTTTCAAATTGTTTTATAAAAAAAATTAAATAATTATTTTTTTCTACATTTATTCTGTATTTATAAAAAAGATATTGCGATTTTGCTTTAGAATAAAATGTTAATATATTGATTTGGTTTTGTGTTCAATGTTTCAGTAGAATTGTTTGTAGAATGAGAGAGGCATGTACAGTATTTCCCAAGACCGGAACTGCTGATGATGTTTTCATCTCGGCCCTTAAAGGTGAATGTCCTTTCAATATCCTTGTCACAGGACATTAACCTAGGGTCTTTTGATATATTACTCCATACTCTATAAGCTTCTTACTACCACTGCTACAATTATTATGTTATTACGATTGTATACTACCATAATATCGCAATACAAGATTCTACGTGTGTAGAAAAACTAAAGAAAACTATTGGAAATATATTATTTTATAGCAATAACATAAACATAAGTACATTTATTTTATTTTATTCATATTCAATTTATTTGTGTTTCTCGTAGAATTTTGAAATTCTGCACCGGTAACTATTAATTTAAATACAGTATGTTACTTATGAAAATATATTATGGTATGTAGTGAACAGACAAAAAAAATTATAAAAATGTGTATAGTCATAACTTTAAACGTATTGCCATGTACAAAACCAAGTTAATTTTTTTGAGATTATTGACTAAACAGTAAAACTGTTAAGTGTCAAAAACAGCTTTAGGGCATAAAAATGCAACTTTCAAAAACTTTGAACTGGTTGAGTGTGAGTTTAGTTACACAGGTAAAATTAATATGATGCTTTCAGAATCATTAGAAATATGTAATAATCGATATCGTAAAAAATGTAAGTAGTAAATCCTGTTTGCAATAATAGCACATGTGACCACAGAATCACTACTCCAAAGTATGAGCGGTGAATTGTTTGAGCGAAAAGTATATTTTAAAACTAATAGAACAAAAGCCTCAACTGAATATTGTAAAAAATGGCAATTCAGTCATGGTATGACGTACTACTTATGTTGAAACTTTAAGTTCTAATCGGATTTCCACTTCACCAAACCCTAGAAACATCACCCATCAAAAAGACTTTCCTCTGGACGGCATCGAGGGCTGCATTTATGTACATCCTCCAAATAACAGTGAATAACTCAAGGACACTCGAACCAAGGACTTGTACAGTATTAAACAAGTGTACTTGTCATTGAAATGATTGTTAAAATTATTATAATAATTATTATTAATGACAATAATTATTTAGTAAATTGGTAAAATACGAAAAGCGTTTATTCTTGAAGTGTTATAGTTATATTGATTAAAATACGTACCTTTTTATTGAAGTTAAATAAATCATAATAAAATGCAAGGATAGCGACAACACTTTTCGATAGGAAGTTCTATTCGGAATAAAATGTTGCAATGATATATCTCTCTCCAGGATGCATGCACACTTTCCGCTTGTCAACTGTGGCCACTCTAATGTGTGAATATCACGTCCCATTTGACAACTGAGGTAACTCTAATGTGTGTATATCACCTTCCTCTTGACAACTGTGGCCACTCTAATGTTGGATATATGTGAGACAGTTTGATTATATCAAGATTTTATCGTTATTTTAGGCTTTTATTGGTGCTAAGTTTCAAGAGACTAAAGCTTGTTTTTAGAACATTGAGGTTTTAGCAGTTAAAAATGTGGTCACGATCATTAAACAAAGTTTCGAGGTATGCAATGATGTAGTAAAAGGGATGATAGTGAAGTATGTAAAAGGGAAAATGTGGTCGACGCCTTGAAATGTCCCCAGAGTTGCCAACAAGTAGTGCGTTAAATTGGCTTTGATTAAAGGCTTGATGTACCTGGAATTCCAGGACTTTGTATATATTTAATCAAAATTAGTGGTTCAATTAATTTTTAATGAAGTCAGAAGTTTAGGAAGGCCATTTTATAAACTGTTATAGTTTTATATAAATTAAATGACATACATTTTGGCGCAACTTTCTATTGAATTGTCTATACATGGCAATGAATATATGTAATATTGGAAGCGTAACATTCTTTAGGTAAAACTAAAATATTTTTATAAAAACATAAATTATGGACTCTTACCTAATGGAGTAATTAAAAAAAATATATGTTTTTGTGGGGCTGGGTTATATGTATGTCTTTTAAAGTAGATGATTTAACTGTGTGTGTTTTCTGTGGGTAGATTATGTATGTTTTCGGTGGAAGTATATGTCACCTTTATTTTTTACATGCTTGTAGGTAGAGTAGATGAGTGATTAGACCTATTTTTCGTAAGGTGGATCGCCAATAGTCTTATGTTATGGTAAAACATTTATTAATTTTAATTTATTTTTTAACATTTTAATCATAAAAAAAGTTCTATAGTTAAAACTATCATGCACGTGAGTATAATAGTAGGGATGGATTTCATTGTATGACAAGTTTGAAAAGGCATTTACTGTAACTTTAGATAGTATTTTATACGAGAATATGTAGACACTATGATGCAAATATAAATTATTGGGCTAGCCAGTGGCCGAGCGGTCTAAGGCGCCAGGACTTTGAGCTTTGGTTAGAATTAGCGCTGGTTCGAATCCGGCCTAGACTGAAAGATTTTATCAGTAATGTTCACCTTGTACTCAGTACAAGTAAACGTCACACAACACAAATTTATTACAATATAAGCACAAAATGCACAAATATATTACAATACAATTACAAAATGCACAAATATTATGGTGATCAATTCACCGAAATCGATCACCATAATATTTGTGCATTTTGTACTTGTATTGTAATATATTTGTGCATTTTGTACTTGTATTGTAATATATTTGTGCATTTTGTGCTTATATTGTAATAAATTTGTGTTGTGTGACGTTTACTTGTGCTGTATATGTACCAACACGTATTATGCTAATTAAAAAACTATCACCTTGTACTGTACTGGTTCGCCCCCTTACTCTGTCTGAATAAGTTCCTCGCACAGATCAATAGTCTATAGGGAATGGGCAGAGTAAGGTTAAGAAGGAGAATCGGCCTCTCCTTTATAAAAAAATAAAAATTAAATACGTATTCTATAAAAAAAAAAAAATAATAATAAAAAATTTTTTTTATGTATTCTATATAAAGAATATGATGGTTACGTTTCTTTCAATGAATTAATACAGCCTTTATATATTTAAAAAACATAAGTTAACTTAATATAATAAATATGTTATTGTAAGTGAGGGTGTATATTGTGTTGAAACTCAGAAACTAACATAGGCAAAGACTTTCATGGATCCCATTACTGTGAGATCTGTACTTTTAATGGGGAAAACTTTACCTTTTCATAGCCAAGTAAAGGTTGTGTAGTCAATTTGATTGACACTACTTTTATTACTTCAGTTCATTATAGGTTAATAAATTACCTTCACAATTGTGTTACGACGAGCCTTAAGGCCTGACGATAGTAACTAAAAAGACTATAAAGTAACAAATTACTATAAGTCAATGTTATATTCTATTTAAGATATCTACACAATATTTTTAACAGGTGAGAATACCCAATTGCCATGCTTTTAGGTGTTAAGCATAATGGTTTTTTCAAATCAATAAAAAGGTTTACTCTACTCCTGTAGATAACATGAGTATCACCATCACCACTCGACTACCAAACTCAAAACTACTCTCACATCATAGTATTAGAGGCATTTTACAATGCATATGCATACTTACTCATACAACTGTACAACTTTATCATCGAACAAATAAATATTAAAGAACTGTATATAACGACTTTAAACATCTTGCTCTTACTCTGTCTGGTAAATTTCCCGCTCCCGCTTAGATTAATTGTCCATAGGGAATGGGCAGAGTAATGTCAAAAAGAGATAGGCCTCTTGAAAACAAACGACCATAAACGAAGTCTTTAGCAACAATTATGATCTTGTCGTATTTAAGTTGATGCAATCTGTTATCAATTCCCACCGCTGTTTTCAAAGGGTTAGAATTTATAAAACTTTTCCAGATATGAAATCACTATTTGGTATTGAGCTTGCAATTAAAGTAACTTATATTTGATGCATTCAATTCACCATTTTTTCCAATACTCGTTAGCAAAAACGTTAACAAGGAGGGTTTTAAGCATGATTATTATTTGTATTTCTTTCCGATTGTTCTCAGATTATACTTATATAAGAGAAGCCGACACAACATTGTGGGTATTTTAAGGCGAATATGAATGATCATATTAGTGCGGGATGAATGTGGACGACTTATTTAGTCTGGTTCTGAGTTTGACTTATACTCAGAGAAGGCCATTTATAAATAGCCCAACTGACAGTCCGTCTAAGAGATTAACAGATTTACGTAGAGTCCAAACCACGTAGTAATTTATTACTTAATCGTTCTATTTATTTCACTAATTTTAAATTTAAGAGTACAAAAATGACCTTGGTTTTTGCTCAAGTAATTTGAAATAGTGGTAAGCTCATCCAGGCTCAGTGGTATTGACCCAACCCCACCCATACAATCCTGGTGCTACTGGCTCACCCACCCACCCTTACAGGATCAGTGGTATTGACCCACCCCACCCGTTCAAGCAACGTGTTACTGACCCACCCGCCTACCCATACAGGCTCAGTGGTATTGACCCACCCCCACCCATACAAGACCAGTGGTACTGACCCAACCCAACCCATACAAGCAACGTGTTACTGACCCACCCGCCTACCCATACAGGCTCAGTGGTATTGACCCACCCCCACTCATACAAGCCCAGTGCAAGGTACTGACCCAACCTTACCCATACAAGCACGGAGTTACTGACCCACCCGCCCACTCATACAGGCTCAGTGGTATTGACCCACCCCCACCCATACCCATGGTGGTACTGGCTCACACACCCACGCATACAGGCACGGTGGTAATGACCCACCCTCCCACCAATACAAGCACAGTGTTACTTACTCACCCACCCAACCATACAAGCACGGTGGTACTAACCCACCCACCCACCCATACAAGCACATTGGTCCTGACCCACCCACCCACCCATACAAGCACGGTGGTACTAACCTACCCACGCACCCATACAAGCACGGTGGTACTGACCCACCCATACAGGCACTGGTACTAACCCACACTCACCCATACAAGCACGGTGGTACTAAACCCACCCGCCCTCTCGCACAGGCACAGTGGTATTGACTCAACCGCCCACCCATACAAGCACGGTGTTACTGATCCACCCGCTCACCCATACAGGCAAAAAAAGTCAGACACTGACTTAAAAAAAAAAGAAAAGTCAGACACTGACTACTCCCGATATGGTCACCTAAGACTTCTGTAGTACAGCCACTGAGCAGACACCGTGTTGGTGAAGAACAGAACCTTTCGCTTACAATCTCCACAACACTGTGTTTCCGAGTAGCAGATTACACTTCTGTGCCTCTAGTGCCAACTAGTTCCTTCAGTGAATAGTAGCGGTAAGTACCACTGAACTTACCGAGGCAAGTAAAGTGAACTTCAGGGTATGGATGGTGATAGAAAACCTCACTCATGTCCATCCATTGGAGTGGGGAGGACAAAGACCAACTTAAATACTAGTACGTCAATACAAGCAGAGATCATCACACCCAGAGTGTTTTATATAGGAAGAAATAAATAAATGTGTTATAATTTGTGTACTGTCCACTTTATTTTTTAATTATATTATTATTTTTAGATTTATGAAGTGATTCATTCAGAATTTGTGCTTTTTTATTCAAATGTACATGGTATATAGTAGCACTCATTTAATATAAATATCTTACATTCACTATAATGGCTACGTACATATACAACAACTTAGTAAGAATTAAGTAAAAGGAAGGAAACTTGGTTTAAGACACTATTTAAACATTGCCGGCATTGCCAGTTGTAATCCACCTTCACTAAATACCAGGGGCTAACGAGGGTGAGTGACAAGGCATCAACTCAGGAGGGTAAATTTGAATGAAGGTTTCACTTGTCAGCAAAACTAGGCTTGAAAATAGTTCAATACTAATAGAGGCAAACTGTTCGTGTCCCACCGCTCTTGGTGATCAATTGAGTCGTTAGCTCTTTTGTTCATCGTCTATTCACTGGAGGATCGAGAAATACTAATTACATGCTAGTACAATGAATCCGACGATAATGGAAACTATTGATTACAATTTGTTGTGCGCGTGTGTTATAACTGCTTCAATTAATTTACTTAAAATATTTTCTGTAAATCTATTATTTTTGGAGTTTATCTTTAAAGGACTTAGGTACGTTTTTCCCTGATGATAGCTCACAAAAACCATTACAAATGTTTGATTGGATGTGAGGTCATCGGGGAGTTGTTTGTGAGGAGAGGACGTCAATGTTAGGATGAAGTCCCTTTATGTCGCACTTGTCTGAGAGTGGGTGGGAGGGCTGTTATGTTTTATACGCCACTTGACATACTACAGACTCTTGAGGGGAGAGAGTTATTAGTGTGTGTTGGCTGTCTGCGAGGAGGCCAGGACACTTGGTGTCGTGGATGAATGTGAGCTGATGTTCCATGGCCATGTGACTTACACTATTCAACGTGCCATTAGCATTTTGAGAGGTATTAGTGTGTGTTGGCTGTCTGCGAGGAGGCCAGGACACTTGGTGTCGTGGTTGAATGTGAGCTGATGTTCCATGACCATGTGACTTACACTATTCAACGTGCCATTAGCAGGTTGAGAGGTATGTACAGATTAAATAGTATACAGTCAGAAAATATCAAGCTTCAACTCTGGCATTCACTAGTTCTATCGTTGGTGCATTACTGTTATCTTACCTTCGCGAGGACACTCAGAGAATACAATCTCTTCAAAACACATAGATTCGGTTTGAGTTCTCTTTGAGGTGACAAGATCACTATCGAAACATACCGACCTATCGAAATTAAGAGAAGCTTTTCCAATCTATTCGATCTTTAAGGTACTAACCAACTGCACGACTCACAAGCTTTGGATACTCAGGGAGCTATTGTGTATTTTATAAAGGCTGCAGAAAAAGGCTAGTTCGCCCAGCACACAACCTGCTACGACCATCACTTGAACTTGCGGAGGGTGAAGCTGGTCGGAGGGGTTTCTCCCACATTGGTCCCATGTAATTAATTGACCGAGCACCCTAATTTATTGCTGTTTCCTAGTTAAAAAACAAATCAAATTTATTTTAAGTAATGAATTAAATAACTAGAACTAACTAAAAAAACATAGAGTGCATAAAACAGTATATGTAATTTTGAGTCCTGGCTAAAGTAATTTTGCAAAAAGGATATGTATACAAAAAATGTTCGCAATAAAATGCATTTATATTTTATTTATTTTTTACACAGGAAAGAGTACTAGTGAATTTGGCTACAAAGTGATATACTTCTTTATCGTAAATTACACTCGTACTCAAGCGGAAGTGGTAGACTGTTGTTAGCCCATTGGACTTAGTTCCTGGGTATACTAAATAACCGTAACTAACTGGAATTGTTAGGTTAAGTTAAGTAAGTTCCATAAAGTCAGTAAGTACTAGCACGGAATATAATTGTATGGTTTTTATTGAAATATTTTATTTTATAGGTTGCTATATACTTTTGTAGCCCAAAGTAAAAATGAAAAAAACATTAAGTACTTTATTTTAAATTTCAAAAATTGTACAATGGAAATCAGTTATTTGACAATTAGTTAGCTAGTATTTTATCAACATTTAGAATCCTTATTGTTTTCCTCTCGTCCAATTACGCGTTTGGGGAAAATCACAGACGAAAATAAAAATCAAAATATAACCGACCCACTAAAACCAATTATGTAACTAGAAAGAATTTCATTATGTTGTTCCATGATTGCTTTGCCTGAAGGTTTTTTCATCGCTTTTACGCCTTTGAACTGGATAGATTAAACTAGCTGTCGAGAAAACTGATGTTTACTGTAAAACATTTGAGTGTGACAGATAATGATTTATGGGCAGTTTTATAGAAAACTATAATTAATATCTCAACTACGTAGCATGTAAAATCAATTAGGGATTTCAAAAAAAATAAAACGTGATACAGTACACACTTATAACTATACAATTATATGATATTAAATTGTTATCCTATACAGGTTGTTGAACAAGTATGGAGCAAGCCTAATTTTTGTGGAATGGGTTCAAGTAAAATATTGAGTTTCAGTTATTTTAAATTTGAAATAGGATTGTATATTCTTTAATTTAATTGGAAAATAGTTAAAAATCTAGGATAGATTTTTAAATTCACTGTAATTGTAAAGCTAGTCACTAAGTTTTAATGTAAAATAACTCAGTGGACGCACTTAAGTACACATTAACGAGTATGTTTGAATTTTGTATTGTTATTCGTATTTGTGTACAGCTTAGCCATTGACAAAACAATTCAGTTTTGTTTAGTTAAATAATTAAATTCTTATTTTGTTTCCGAAACTACGATATTTTCAAGCAAGCAATAAGTACATACATGATATACTTAAAAGATGAATATAACTATTTATAATTTCTAAATGTTTAAATGTAAATAATTTAGATGGACGTGATGGGTCTTAAGGATAGTGATGTAAATTTTTATGAAATTGATTGTCCTTGCGTGTTTGGTTGGAAATATACTTGTCAGACTATGAAAATGTTCTGAAATTTTCCCGTAGCGGATTATAGACCCTTACTAAAACACACACACACACACACACACACACACACACACACACACACACACACACACACACACACACACACACACACACACACACACACACACACACACACACACACACACACACACACACACACACACACACACACACACACACACACACACACACACACACACACACACACACACACACACACACACACACACACACACACACACACACACACACACACACACACACACACACACACACACACACACACACACACACGCACACGCACACGCACACGCACACGCACACGCACACGCACACACACACGCACACGCACACACACACACACACACGCGCACACGCGCACACGCGCACACGCGCACACGCGCGCACACGCGCACACACGCACACACGCGCACACGCACACACGCACACGCACACGCACACACACGCACGCACAGGTGGGGCTGTTTACCACTCCTTCCGGCCACCCCTGATTAGGGAACGGGTGCACTCGAACTGGGCACCAGCCAAAAAGGGTTCCACTAATCCTTATCTGATCTGGGCACCGGCCCACGCTAGGTAGAAAGCGGACAATTCCTCTAGTTGGTATATAATAGTAACGAGTCCTAGAAGGAGTGTAAATATAAATTTACTTAATTTTAAAATAGTGGCCTTATTTACTTTTCTAATTAAATTATCTCAATAACTAATTAATGTACAAACACACTAGGTACGAAAACGTTACACAATTTCATTTCCTAAACCATGATGTAATGATTTTTTAAGATTTGATCATAAATAAGTTGAGTCTGTTTACAAAAATACATGCTAATTTTTCTAAATTCCCACAGTTCCGATCTTTACAAACGTTACTCATAGAATGTTTAGGGGATAACAAATAGCTACTTTTTTGTGACTTATAATTAACTACTGTGTTATTGTTTGTAACTATTTCGTATATTTCTTACTTCGCATAAGGCTTTGGAATCTCAGACATTTAAAAATTTTGAAATAAAGTTAATTATATTCTAACTCATTTTAGGACATTACTTAGTACCAAATTGCTGAGTTAAAAATATTTCCGCGTTACCATTCTACAGATATAAATTATTTTGTGAACAAATAAAAATAAAATGTATATTAGATAAACGAAAGAGCTTTAGAAGTTATGTTTATACAAGAACAATTTTATTTGGTTTTGTATCAATTATTATGTATTTAATTTGGGCGTCCTTTCGCGAATCACCCTGTTTTATATTTTTGGGATTTGAAAAAATTTTCCGTTATACACAAAAATGTCTGTGCAATTTTTTTAAAGTGGGTTTTGAAATCTATTGACTTTACGAGATTCTATATTACTAGCGTGTTTTAAACGGACTCTTTGAATAAATTTTTTGAAATGTTCTACTTCTCTAGTTAAAAATTATTTATTTTACACGTCGGACAAAGGCTTTATCAACACCAAAAAATTTCTTTGAATGTAAAGTCGTCTATAGACGTTCAGACGACCTGTTTTGTAAATAACTAATCTAGGGAGCCCAAATAGAAGATTATATTTACTTAAATGTAAACCAAAGATGAGCTAAGTATTTCAGTAAGCTACACACAAGAATAGAAGGAATGCATTTCCTCATTAGTCTTACGGTTCACTACTTTAGATTTGGGAAGTGTCTAGTTCGGGTGACTTAGTTGCCGCTGGTGCCCAGTTCGGGCGCACCGAAGGGAACAAACGGAATGGAAAAAGAAAATAAGATATATTATACTGGAATAATTGTATAGCAATATATTTTTCTTATTTTAGGCAACTTGAACATTCATGTTACATCTTTTTGAGTGGTCCGATATCTTGCTTAATTTTCCGGAATAAATAAAAGTCAGGAAAATTACTAATATTTATATCAAAATTACTTTTTCATAAGTCGTAGAATTGACATTAAGTTCAACATATTTAAAATATACCAAATAGTAAAAATCAAAGAACTGACTGTACAACTCATCTGTGTAAAATGTCTTGTATGAAAATTGGAGATCATAAGACTGCTTTCACCTTCTTCAGTGGTAAAGAAGGTGAAAGCATATATAAAGGAAAAACATATAAAACATTTGTTTAAACATTAGAACTTGTGGCCTTTCGAAGAGGTGAATTTAGCTGATTTTATTTTAATTCAGCAATAAGACAAAACCTATAAATCTAATTTAATTTGTATAAAATGTACAAATGTTAATAATTTTAAAGGTAAAAAAGGTTTTTTTCAGCTTTAAAATTATAAATACTTTTACATACAACAAATGAAAATATCTTAATCCCTTCAGTTATATGTAAAAATGTATTTACACAAAATTATATGTGTACTTTGAACGATTTTGTCTTAACGCTGATTTAAAATTGACCACGTCATAAGGCTACAAATTAAAAAAAAAAGTATTTATTACTTGCGAAAAAATACAATTTATACTAGCAGTTTATATTTGTCTCTTTAGTTCAAGGCTGATTGAGTAAAAAATATAATATTTTCTTTACAATTATTAGTGAAACATATATTTATACATATATTATATTACATTTTTTTGTTGGGAACTTCCTTAAATCAAAAATAATATAACAATAAATCAGATAACAATAATTATAAATATTTTAATTAAATAACATAACAAACAAAGGGATAAATGTAACATTGGACTTTTATATATACAACGAAATGACTCAATAAAACCTTTAGAATCAACAAAAAAACAAAAACAACAAATAAATAATTTTAAATTCTAAAATTTACAAATACAATATTACTAAAAAAATTATTAAGTACGTGAAATAATTTTTAAAAAAACATACAAATATTTTCTCGCCTATCGTTCAAAGTCACAAAAACAAAATCTTAAACTAAAGGTTAATTTTAAAAAGGTTTGCTATCTTACTGATTCATAGTTTCTTGTGGAACGCCGATTTCACCGAACATTTAGACACAATGTGTGACAAATGGACATGTACAGTACGGGAAGGTCAACTTTCACATTTCAATATTTGTTTGTTCATGAATGAACTTAATTCATTAGTGTCCTCTCAGTGTTTGACCAGCTTGCTTTAAATATGCATGTTTCACTGTTTAACCACAGTTTAAGAAAAATATATTAGTCTTATTGTGCTTATGAGAAAGAAATTACTAATTTTTCTGCATTTAAAATTTTGTAATTTTTATGTCTAACCACTACAAGTTCTAGTGTAGTGGTTAAAGAAATTTTATAAGTTTTTTGTCCCAAGGGAAGGTATATTAACTAATTTTGATAATAAAATTGGAAAATAATTAACTCACCGAAAACCGATTGCACCACCTTATAAACTTTATTAACGAACCCTGTTTCAACCCCAAACCAAGCACTATTGGTATCTAGTTGTTTAGATCATGTAAACATAAGGTTGTCAAATTACAGTAATGAGGCTTATATAATAGAAGATAAAATAGCTGACCATTATTGGACAGTACTGGTAATTAGTTTTAATAAACCTAAATTAGATGTCAATATAAATAAAGTAAAGGAAGTCATTAGTTCAAAAAAAGTAAATGTTGCAATTAGGCAGGAAAACTGGTGGCCTATCTTAGATCTAAATAACCCTACTGATATATACAGTGAGATTGTACAAAAAATTAAATATATATTATATATCTATATATATATAATATAAATATATATATATATATATTATTATATATGATAATTCAAGAGGTACAAATAAGATGTAATCTTAGTAACAAAAGAAATCCTTGGATATCTAATGAAATTAGAGAAATGATAGATTATAAGAATTTTGTATGGAGACAGCTTAAGAGAGATAGGTTTAATTCAGAATTAAGAAATATATTTAAGAAAGTTAAAAATGTTTTAACATATAAAATTAGAAAAAGTAAGAATGATTATTACTCTAAACTATAACTATATAATGTAAAAGACTCAAGAAATGCTGGAATATTATAAATGAGACTATTAACAAAAAAAGGAAGCCAACTATATTAGACACAATTAAAAATAACTTCAAGATTGAGAGTGACATTGAGCTATTTAGATTATCAAATAGTTTTAATGACAGTTTTCACAAAACTACCCAAAGCATAATAACAGAAATGACAGGGGAGAAATTTGATATAGATGACAAATTGTAAGAGCGTAATTATAATGTAGGAAATAAAACTAGTATGTTATGAGGCCTTTGAGTAATGAAATGCTGCTGTCATTGTTAAATAAAACAAATATTAAATCATCAGCAGGTCCAGATGGTATCAGACCAAAAGACATTAAAAACAATATAGCCTATTTAAAATTACTATTAATTAATTTATTTAAAAGAATCGTAAACACTGGAAACATACCTAATGATATTAAAGTTTCATTCATTAGGCCTATTCATAAGAGGGGAAGTGTACAAGACCTAAATTGTAATAGGCCTATTGGTTAAATTTCTGTGATCTTCAGAATACTTGAACATTACATTAATGAACAGTTGAGTAAATATTTAACTGACAATAAAATAATAGGTAAAAATCAGTTTGTTTTTATTCCTGGTAGGTCTACTATTGATCTGTTGGAGGTGTTAACAAATTGCATTAATGAGTCACTTCATGAAAACACATTTGTGATTGCTGTAACAACGGACCTTACAAAAGCTTTTGATGTGGTAAATTATAAAATAATGTTACACAATTAGAAAAAATTGGCATTTGTGGTAGATTATTGACGTTGTTTGTAAATTATTTTAAAGATAGAAAAGTACGCACTCTATTGAGCTATATTGTTAGTGACTGCATCAGTCAGGAGTGTTGCCTAATTCAGGTAGTATTATCTCACCTAAGATGTTTAACATATATGTCTGTGATCTGCCTTATTTAAAGATTAACAGTAAAATACTACAAAATGCAGACGAAAATATTATATTCACTACACATAATGATTTAATAAGAGTTAGCAACATTTACAGCAGAATTTATATCTGGTAGTTCATTATTTTTTTAATAACAACATAAAAATAAATGCTAAGAAAACTACATCAATAATATTTAAAAATCCTAGGATTAATATTAAAGTGCAACAAGATTTATACAAACTGAACTGTCATAGTCATAGATGTTTAGGGGTGGGCCTAATTGTTCATGTAATCCTCTGATTTTTAATTCTAAATTAAAACATTTAGGAATCAGATTAGACACACAAATGAAGTATAGGCCACATATAGCATATATAGTTAAACATTTGAGATATGTGATTTTTAAATGCAGAAAAATTAGTAATTTCTTTCCCATAAGCACAAAAAGACTAATATATTTTTCTCTTGTACAATTCATTTTTCAACATGGGATATCCCTTTATTATTTATGCCAGAATAAATATTAAACAAACTAAAAAATATCATCAATAGAATTACAAAGTTACTGTTTAATAATATTTCATTGGAATGGCTCGGATATTGGGCTTGCTGCCTAGCAAGTTTATACTGATTTAATTAGAAAATTATCTTAACATAGAATATAGAATTCAACAACCTATAGGTTTATAATTTGAGAAACAGGCAGTATGTTGTTCAAAGACATATAAACTATTATGGCAAGTGTGTGTCTGCTTATAGAATCCCTTTAATAATTAATTCCCTACCTAGAGAACTACAAACCTTGGAGAAAAATGCTGAAATAAAAATAAAGCTTGAAAACTATTTTATTTATAATAATATAACATACATTTCTTACCTAATCTTAATTAAAAAAATGCAATATGACACTCACAAAAAAAAATCTATTTTACTCTGGAACTGGCGGATGGCAAGAAGCATAATTTTCACAGCACTCACCACCAAATGGTATGCATACAAACCTGGTAGTTTAAAAAATACAAATTTAGGGCTTTCCTGTAAAAAATAATAATATTAAATAAACAATAGGTGAACGTAGTTAAACAATGAAACATGCATATTTAAAGCAAGCTGGTCAAGCACTGAGAGGACACTAATGAAATAAGTACATTCATGAACGAAAAAATTTTGGAATGTGAAAGTTGACCTTCCCATCCTGTACGTGTACATTTGTCACACATTGTGACTAAATGTTGGGTGAAATTGGCATACCACAAGAAACAATGAATCAGTAAGATAGCAAACCTTTTTAAAATTAACCTTTCGTTTAAGATTTTGTTTTTGTGACTTTGAATGATAGGCAAGAAAATATTTGTATGTTTTTTTTAATTACTTCACTAACTTAATAATTTTTTTAGTAAAATTGTATTTGTAAATTTTAGAATTTAAAATTGGTTTCTTGTTGTTTTTTTTTTTTTTTTTTATTCTAAAGATTTTATTGAGTCATTTTGTTGTATATATAAGAGTTTAATGTTACATCCACCCCATTGTTTGTTATGTTATTTATTTAAAATATTTATAATTATTGTTATCTGATTTATTGTTATATTATTTTTGATTTAAGGAAGTTCCCAATAAAAAAATGTACTGTAATATATATGTATACAATATATGTTTTTTCACTTATAATTGTATTACTAATAATTGTAAAGAAAATATTATATTTTTTCTCTCAATTAGCCTTGAGCTAGAGAGATAAATATAAACTGCTTGTACAAATTGTAGTCATTTAAAGTGAACAAAAAAGGGTTAAACTTTTAAAAATTAAAGTCAGTGGTTCAAAAATATAAATTTCATAAGAAATCAGATTAAACAGTCTAGGAACATTAAAAGTAAAGAAATGTTAGATTTTGCTTTAGCTAATGGATAATGTAAACTTCTAAAATTTTATCTAATATCACGTGACATTGGAGTATTTGAACTTCTTACGTGAAATGGTTATGTACTTAATTCATCTTTATATATATGCATAGAGTTTATCGAGTGTATTTTAGTATAAATATATATAATAAATATAGTACTATGACGTACACGCAGTCTTTACTGTAAGGCAGCGGTTCCCAAACTTTTTCATTCCGTGACCCATTTTAGACCATACGTTTTGGCCGCTACCCCCCAAAAATAACTTGCAGCCAGGGGGCTGAGAAACGGACGAAAAATGTCATCCTAATGCCACTTGGGTTCATTGTTTTCTTCTCGCCAGGCATTAGATACAAAGGTCATTAGCCCACTGAGCTAAAAACTGTGTTCAAACAGAACTTTTAAGTTGGTTTATTTTGTAAAAAGCCGGCCATTACAGCGTCAACTGTTATCACAGTTATGCGAAGACATGAACTGCAGAGTGACGGTGGCTGTGAGGAGGGGGGTGTTTTCTTGAATGTTCGCTTTGCGCTCTGAGAAGACATTTTTTCCAGTTGCAAACATGGACCTCGCTGGTTTTATTAATGACAATGAATGGCTTGTCATTTCATTATCATAATGAACAAACAAAAGCGGACATATTTCATCATCTGAACGATCTCAACGTTTTTTTTCAGGGACGTGACAATACTATACATTTTGCACAAGACAAAGTCAATTAATTTTAAGTAAATTAGGGTCTTGGTCACCCATGGTTGAGAAGAATATATTTGAAAACTTTGAACTGACAAATGAGCTCATCACATCCCTTTATCGAAGCGATGAAGATTATCCCGACATTGACAGCGTGTCCAAACGGCTGATGTTTAGTTGCACTGCTGGTTGAAGGAATTCATAAATTTAGAAGGGTCGAAATAATCCTCTGTCCTTAGCATGTCCAGTTGCTCCGGCGATCAGATCTGGATCTCTTCAGGTGGAACGCTTAGTCCCCCCCCCCTAAACACAACACTTCCATTTCTGTATTTTCTTTAGCAATAAATGAAAAATTCAATCCAAAGTTCACTTCAATGAAACACATACACTGTTGTATGATTGGTGTACGTGATGGTTCCCGATAACAAAGTAGAATTCATTCAGAGTTAATTGTGAACAATATTTAAATTCAACAATGCAACTTTTTAAAACAAAGACATTTTTTTTATAATGATTACCAAACCAAAAGTACCAAAGCAAAGGACTACCAACCAAAGGATAGCCGAATGTAGTTCTTATAAGAGAGGTTTACGGCAGATTTTCATTTTCTCTGGTAAACACATCGGTAACTTAGGCCTTTAAAAGATACACTATCATTTATTTAGTTCATCATAAAATAACCTCAACTATAATACTTATAATTTTAATTGACTCTAATACATTACACAACATTTAACTCTTTAAACAAATATATTTAGAAAAAAAAAGATTTCTAAAATACTAGTGATCGTACCATTGATTAAATACGACATAATTAGTGAAGAGACAGGAAGAGGTGATTCAAAAATCAATAACAAATTTAGTTTCAATCAATAGTTGTAATTCATTACAACAATGAACAATATTAGTTGATTTTAACAATATAAACCGAAAATTTTTACAGTTTGAAAATTAATAGAAGGTCATACAAAAATATTGAATTAAATATATTTTCGAAATCACAGAAAAATTATATTATATTGCCACCAAAGAAAAAAGTAACTATTCTATTTTCTTTAATAATGTGCAAGATATGTCATTATGCATGCTGCTACATTGATGTATTTGCTAACAAATAAATACTGTAAATTTGTTACGAAAAAAAACAATCTGTACATTAACTCGATTTAAACTGACCCCTGGCCCGGTGCAACTGGACACTGTTCCAAACGAAATGACCACCGATGCTACTGAACAACCACCGTCCAACTGCTCACTTGCAAGGTCTACAAGAGCAGATCCTTAGCTACATTTCCGAGGATCAACCCACTGTCCATGACAAACTCATCAAGCTATCTGTGACAAGACTATGCAACTCTGTCCTGCAACACCCAAGGAGTTGATAATCCAGTCAAAATACGCATGAGAGTGGGGGTAAGCTAACCAAAACTCCAAAACAGCTGAAAACCGGCAGAGATCATATAATCAGCGTTGAAAATAATATGTCATAAGTCCTAAGCGTTAAAGCATGTTAAGATTTTTATTCAATGTAAAAGGTCATTAAAAGCTGTTTTTTAATTACTCGTAAACGGTAAGATTTATAAAAAAGTAATTGAAACAAACGTTTTAGATCGTGTAATTGTCTACAAGAAATGTCCTATTATTTTATCCCCCACGAGTCACCGATTTTGAGATGTAACGATTCAAAACTTTGGAAAGTCGTTTTAGTTCGAACGCTGGATACCCACTAGTAATGCAATAGATAAAAGCCATGTTTTATCGCGTAGTTTTGTTTGCTGAATATAAATAAATATTTATAGTTTGTATATGTTTGTTAAAAATCACAAATAGTAGCAACAATTGTTTAGAATGCAGTTGTTGATACAAATTATCAAACTATTGTTTACCCACACCGGAATATATATTCAAATATATACATATTTTTTTTTACAAAATATTGTATATTTCAGACGAAGTCATCTTTGAATTGATCACCAAAAATGTATATCTTATTGATTATGTATTTTTTTAAGTTGTAAAAAGTCACAATTTCACTATTTAAAACCGGCATAACTAATACACCATTGGGTTTAGGCAAAAGTACAAAAACTTTTTTTAGAATTAAAAAATATTAAGTAAATTTTTTTATAATTCTCTAGCGTATCACAAAAATTAACTACAAAAATTTTTTAATATGAATTTTTACTTGTGAAATCGATTTTGCCTTGACATAGTTGACATGAATGACATAGTTTTGGTACTTTTGCCTAAACCAAATAGGTAACTAGTTATGCTAGTTTTAAATAAAGAAATGATGTTTTTTTGTCAGCTTTAAAAAGCTCATAACTCAAAAATACGTTGTAGAAGAAATCGACTGGAGGTAGAAAATGACCTTATTGTGTATGTATCTAAAACTATGCAAAATTTTTAAAAACTTGTTGACAAAAAAACATGTCTATGTTTCTCACTTAGGAAGTCTTTTTTCCTTAAAAATGTATAAACAATTAGATATCAAAATTATTAAACGATTCTGTTTTGTTCTGACAAAATCTGTCAAATATATTGATAACTTTTGTAAATATACAAAGTTATTTAATTTAAAGCTTCCAATGGCTGCCTAAGTTTGAGTACATAGTTCACCATTATTTTTTTATACATCTCGCGAACCCACTGCTGCTGTAAGGTATTTCGGCCCTCCACATAGCCGATTGCGCATGTAAAGCGTACAAAGATCGATACCTCTTTGCAGACCAATTAATTGAAGGTGGCTCAGCAAAGCTTTGACCCTCTAAGTGCTTTGTAAGCAGCTGACAAGGCTTTGTATCTTTAGGCGGTATAAATCTCTATTATTGAAACACTATGTTTCTCAAATTGTAGCTATCTTTGTAGTGTGTCAAAGCTTTGTCATGTTACATAGTTTCTTCTAAATCTTTCAAAAATAATGATGATTAAATTAATTTTAAATGCAAACAATGCTTATTTCTATTAATTTTCTATCAACGATTATGGATAAACTCGACAAAATTTGACAAAATACGTCCTTAGTCAGTTAGGCTTACACATTTGACTTGAGTCAAATGTGTAATGATACTTAATGACGTCATATGTGGAGAGGAGGGTCATCAGTGCAAGCTGGAAGGATGTTATATTCAGGCAAGGACACCATTAAGGTTAAAAAACCTTGCATGTTAAGTTAACTGCTTGCAATTACTGTATCTTATTCACATTAGAATGTCAAGATACCATTTGCTATTATCTCGCCAGTTCTCTTGGCATTGGTACAATTATTTAATAATCTATTGACAAATTGACAGTTAAAAATGTATTTCGAGTTTCTTCAATTAAGTATTTATAAGAGTTGAAGGTTTACCTCACGTAAAGTGATGCTAGACACATCTTTTTTCGTCTTATTAGACGTTAAACTAGAAAAATGTCTAGTTAAAAACAACTGGTAAAATTAGATAAACCAGGAAATCTTTTAGCAATGGTTGATTATCTTATCATCACATAAATGTATTTCTCAAGAATAACGAATATTGTTTTATGAAACCGTTTAAGAAAGCTGTATGTTGTGAAAATCAGTAAAATCTATATTGTAGGTTCTTTCTTTGGGTCCTCTGTAATTCATTGTTAATCGACCATAAACAGTTCTGTGAGGTTTCCTAAGTTCAAACAGTTTTAGCGTTGTATTGAAAACTAGGAAGTTGGACAGCACTGAGTCACGTACTGAACTGTGGTGGAGGTAGAGCAGTGAGCCGGCTCGCATCCACAAAACGGAGTGCACGATCCAGTTAGAGTAGCGTCATGGATGTTAATCCCTCATCTTCACCCATGTCTCTACGATCCGCGTCTTGCTAATGAATAACTTATGAGTCTTCATATGGCTTTAAACATAAGATGGAATTCGTTTGGTATAGAATTCTGAGCACGTGTAAAGTATTTTAAAATGCTCAAAATTATTAAATTGTTATGTTCTTGGGTGCAGATTTGATTTACTGATAGAGTAGATGTAAATTAATCCAAGTTTATTTAACTTTGAAATAAATAAACAAGGAGATAGGGAAAAATAATGTCAAAATATCTTTAGATATTGAGAACTTTTTTTATTAATAGATTTTACTTTTTTTAAATTATTAACAGTAACTGAGTGACACCACCAGTTTCTTTTTTATCAATCAAATAAAATTCGTATACGAACTTACTAGTTAAATCAGATTTGAAAACAATATTTTGTTGCTTTTAAAATTTTAAAGTATATCAGTATACGAGTATTGCATAATAAGTCGGCACTGATGGCGCAGTGCTGTAACTCAGCTACATGGGGACAAAGTGTTTGGGAGATTGTAGGCGATAGGTTGGATGCTCGGTCCTCTTAATACCGACATGGCGTCCGCTTGATGGTTGCTATCGGCGTGGACACTACTAGAGAAGTCCGGGGTGTCCATGTTGGGTGGTAATCGTTGTGCGGATGTTGTGTGGGGGAGATAACTGAGTATAGGCTTGTCAATTAGCTGAAAATCAGACCAGCACTACGTGGTTCAGATTCCACGTAAAGCTGTAGCTCCCTTAGTTGCCCTACAGCTTTATTATAATGCTATAATCTATAATGCTGTTGGGCTAGTAATAAATTGCCCTTTCTGAGGAACAGTTGAACTCAGATAGTAACCAGACTACACTCATCCACACTCATCCTACACTTATATAACTATTCATATTCACCTTAAAATACCAACAACGTTGTGTCGGCGTCTCATATGTAAGAATGTAAGAAAGAACGTTTCTAAAAATAATTACCAACGAATGTTTTGTCAAAGAGTAATGTAAGGAGATAGACTTTTATAAAATGCATTTAGAACTTTAAATGTTTAAAAGTCTGTACAAAGCCCACAGCTACTTGCGACACTAAATATTGCACTTAATAATGAAAATACATTCACGACAAAATTATATTCCAACATTCTAAGAGACATGTTTTATCACAGGACTTGATTACTTTAATTTTATTAATTCCATTAATAATATTAATTCCATTACTCTATCAACCTCCGTAATGGAATTAATATTATGCTTTCGTTTCCCATTTCATTTGAATTTCGCTATTTATAAATGTTATTTACTGTGACAGGAAAACAACATGACAACTTATTTTTTAATTTTTCTGAGAAATTTTATTTACAGAATAATAATTACGTTGAAACAATCTTTTACCGTACAGGGTTGGGCAAAAGTCTGGAATATATTTATTTATTTAAAAAAAATTGAAAGAAATGTAATGAAAATTTGCAGTTATGTATCCGTCCCTATACCAAACATTTAGACATATTTTAATTGTTTTTCGTACAGCCAGGTGATGGCCCATGAAGGAAGTCTTAAACATTTTACATGTAAGCATACCTTGAGTTATACCTCATTTTAAAGGTCTTTGTTTTTAAAACAAAGAGTGCAAATCTGAGGTCAAAAGGATGACCCAGTCAGAAAATATAGATTTTAATGTCATATAACTAACACATGAAAAGTAAGGCAAGATAGTTATTATCTATTGCTGCGTAGAGCTATAATTTATCTAACTGAATATGAGAAATTAAATTTCACAAAAAATAAGTAACAAATTATTATATTAATATTCCTAAACTGTTTTTAGGTAAACCTACTGTCAAAAGTGTTTTTAATACAATTTTTTATTTTTATTTTATTTAAATAGCATACCTATAACGCAGTCGTTTGTTACGATTGTTAACAATCAACAACATACACAGCAACAGAGACCTGAAAATGTTAAATAAATAGCCGTATGCCTGAGAAGAATTAGTAATATATCATTAAATTCTTTGAATCACTGTATTTTTTGAAAATGTCATCCTTTTGACCTCAGGTTTGCACTTTTGTATTGTACAACCAATGACCTTTAAAATGAGGTATAACTCGAGGTAGGCTTACATTTGAAATTTTTAAGACTTCCTTCATTGGCCAAGCCCTGAAACTGAATACTGCAAAAAACAAGTAAAATATGTCCATGTGTTTGGTATAGGACATAACTACAAAGTTTTATTACTTTTCTTTTAAAGTTTTAAAATTGGTTAATATATTCCAGACTTTTGCTCAACCCCTACATTAAATTCTTTGAGTGGCTGTATTTTCTGACTGGGTCATCCTTTTGGCCTCAGGTTTCCACTCTTGTGTTTTCCAAAGAAAGAACTTTAATATGAGGTATAATTCGAGGTAGGCTTACATTTAAAATGTTTAAGACTTCCTTCATGGGCCATCACCTGGCTGTGCGAAAAACAAATAAAATATGTCTAAATGTTTGTTATAGGGATGTGTACATAACTGCCAAGTTTCATTAAATATCCTTCGATGGTTTTTAAATTAATAAATATATTACAAACTTATGCCCAGCCTTGTATTTACACAAATATAACAATCCTAATTAGGCTAGAGAGATAGTTAAAAACTGATTTGTAATGTACATGTGTAATTGATGAATAAATAAATAAAATTGAAAATTCGAAAAAATACCACATATTTCGAAAAATACCACAGATAACAGTTGTTATCTGTGAAAATACTATGGTGTGAATATAGACATTTTTTAATTTTGGTTTCTATATAAATATTGTTCCAATGGCTCGATGTATTGGATTTAGCTTTGTGACAGGAGATCAGTTTTATTTTATATTATATATTGCATGACTTTTGGATCTTAATCCAAAAGTACAGTATATCACAGCTTAAAGGGGAAAAAACAAATTACTTAATGGTAGCTGACAAAAAAACCATACGATATATATACTTTTAGCTAAATAATTTAGTACACACTTCTTGTCGAGATATCTTAAAATATTTACAGTGTTTTTACTACTATCTTTTTATTTTGTATTAATTAGTTATTTTATTAGTTATGGTATTCTAAAATTAGGCAAATAATGCACGCAAATAAAATCTTGAACGGTTTTATTTATCTGTTGGTCTAATTTCCAGATGAAATGTTTGTATTACTTTAAACTCATAATCATAAAACTTAAAACTATCGTTACTAACAATTAAACATGTTTTACATAATATTTTGCTGGTACAATCTTGCAGAAACAATTTGTGAGGCAGTTCTAATCACCATCAAGGGTGGACATTTCATGTATCCTACATGAAGCACAATAACTAACCTTCCTCCCATGTATCTGATAAGCGATAAGATTATAAACAGCCCCAATCACATAGCCCAGAACTACAAAATCGAATTCACTCGGACTTCACTTTTATATGAACTTCCATCAAAGTTATGTAAAAACGTATCTCCTCTTTAATGTCGGGAATTACCAGAACCTAAACACAATGAACGAGTCTAGTTACATGTTTTATTTTATTCCTTTCTTTTGACTGGTCACATTTTTTTCATATCTATAAAAAATATGAATAGCAACTTACATGTTTTGTTGTTGTAAAACTAATTTGTGTGCTAGTAGAGTTAGTAAAGAGTAGTGTTGAAGACTATCTTCAGTTCATAAGTTTTTGGTTTAAAATTATGTTGAATAGATGATAAAAATGTATTCAGAATTCCAAATTAAAGACTGGGTTTGCAACAAGTTTCTTTTACTATGGTAATGTCAAACATCTAGCTCATTGTGTTTGCGAGAAGTGTATTAGCTTGGCTTGATGTTGCTAGTGCTGTAGGCTACATGCTGATTAGTTCAGGAACAATTATTATACATGAAACGTACATTATACCAGTACAAGAAGTGCCCTTCAATTTCATAAACATTTTTTATTATGTTTAAATTTATATTCAATAACCTCTATTGCGGATTTTTGCTATACTTTATTCATTAATATTTATAGAAAAAATTTATTAGGTTTAAAACAAAAATTAAATCTACAAGCGAATCAATATCCTCCCTTTAGACGAAACCTTAAAAGCAGATAGCATTAATAAAAAGACATAAACCTATGCGTCTCGAGATGTAAGTGTTTGTACCTGAGAGCATGCAATAAATATTAACATGCAATAAATGAAATAAGTGTGCTGACATTTTGTATCAAGTACAAAGCAACTATATATATATATATATAAATGCATTTATCGGTTTATCGTGATTTTTTTTTCTACTCTTACATGGATAGGTTTTTCTGTTAGTTTCAGAGTCAGAAATAATATCCTTCAATCAAAAAGATCATAGTTTATATTTTATATGTTTTTATAGTATCCAATATGATGACTTATCACTGGCCTAACCTAGTTAATACAGTGAACATCATCTTTACTATTTCTATAGATTTTACTGAATTAAACAATATCCTTAATACATGCCTTATTTATTGTTATTAAATAGTAAGAGACAGGTCATAGAGAGATGCGAATATGAGAGCTGAATAAGTGTAGATGAAGGATTGTAGTCATTGTTACTAATTAAGGTCAACTGATCATCATAATGAGTTATTTATTAACAACCCAAAAACTAAGGTAACTAAGGGATCTACAGCTTTATATAAAATTGGTACTGACCACATAGTACTGGTCTGTTTTTCAGCTAACTGATAAGCCTGATACTCAGTTCTCTTCCCTACATTTCCTACGCTCTCTTGTATTAAGAGTTCATAACTACATGGAAGGGCGCAGTGCTGTAACCCAGCTACTTAGGAACAAAATGTTGTGGAGACGTGGACACTACAGGATGTTGGGCGGTAGTCAAGAGTCCGGTTGTTGTTTAGGGAAGAGAACTGAATATCAGGCTTGTCAGTTAGGTGGAAATCAGACCAATACTACATAGTTCGGATTCCACTTAAATCTGAAGGTCCCTTAAATGCCCTGGCTGTTGGGCTTTTAATAAATGGCACTTTCTAAGGTACAGTGAACATTCGTTAGTAACAATGAGTACACTCGTTCAACTAAATTCCTCACTCTCATTCGCTTCTCATATTTGCCCATATCTCTACGATTAGCATCTTAATGAAGAATAATGAATAATAATAACTAACGTTATGAAATATAACTAAACACATCTTAAATTTTTAAGAATATTATGTAGAGATCGTGATGGATTCCAGTGCCAATAACTAGGCTACAATTACAATTGCTGTCGTAAAGTGACAATTGATAGTAAGATATTGGTCGTCGAGACAATTACTTTTTCTAAAATGTTACAAAATTTACTTGCAATAACAGGTTATTAACAGTTAGAAGTTAATCGCTTAGTATTGATTTTTAGTTTATTCAAATAGAAAAACTGCGAGTATGTCCTCTTAAACTAAAGAAATAAATTTATAATTTCAAAATACTTTTATTTAACGTATGACATTACAATATTTTAAAAATATATACAATGTAAGCAATAAGAATATTGCAATGACAGTTAATAAATAAATTAAACGAATAAACAACGTTTCCTTTGTTAGTTCGATTAACAACAACATAACAATTACATTGTTGAACACTGCTTTATACGCACAGACCACGTTATACCATACAAGCCTTCAATTATGATGTAAATAGGTTTGAGCGAGTCTCTGCTCTGACAGCACGCAACTGTAAGGTTTTAACAACAGCATATTTAGTGAATTTGTGTTCTTTCAACAGGTTTTGTGTTCTAAACTTACTCTTTTTTACGTACGGTATTCTAATAACACAACTGTTCTTGTGTACCTTTTCTATCAAATAATATATATTTATTTTATCCAATCTTCTTATACTCTACTAACAACAATTCAATCTTATTTATATCAAACAATAAAAATATTGTTATTCATGTGACCCGTTTCCCAAACCGCCAACCTACCACTGGGAAGTTGAAAGGTCCAGATAGCCCTGTAGTAGCCATGCAGACTTACCGTCAGATAGCTTAAACACGCTTTTCTATTTCCATTGTATGGATCAGGTCAATATAATGAATTATAATGACATCAGTTTAATCATTAAATATCCAATCGTAAGCATATATTACAACAGTTTTAGTTTAAAATAGTCAAGAAATATATTCAAAGTTTCAAATATTAAACTGTAAAAGAAATATAAAAAACCTAAATGTTGACATACACGTACGATAAAGGTATTATTGATCAACCCAACCACATACGTTTTGTAGAGGATTATTTTTACACTTGCCCATGCAGACACGTGCGGTGAAGTGTTATTGACCCACTCGCCTATTCATACTGTAACAATTGTTAATTGTTGCATTATAATTAAAAACTAATTGTATTTAGAAAATATTAAATTTTGTAAGAACTAAGAGGTTTAGGAGTTTGTTTTGTTTTCCAAAAGTTTTCGATATAAATTCTCCAAGTTTTGAGAAAAATTCAGAATCTTCCACTTTCAAATAAAAAAGTAGTTTTCCCATATAAAATAGTTAAATAACCAGTATTTTCACGTTTGTTAATTTCCTGTCAATTTCATGCGACATGTTTTCGGAAGGCAACATGTTTGGTGAGCCTTATCTGTTCAGATGTCCTGGTTTAGAGGGTTCTAATTGATTGGTTTAGCTTCAAGAGTTAAAGTGGGGGTAAGTCCGTTGGTGAAAACGTGCGGCCGTTCGGTCAGTTTTCCAATAACTTTCTTAGTGGGACCATGTTCGATCCGCTTTCGTGTTCACGGCGACTTGTACCGTTTCGGTTTTCCTTTACCGTTGCCGCAATTTTTCTGTAGTTCGCTTGTGAGTGTTTGTTTGAATGCCGGACGAGCTTTGTTGTGGTCAATTTTGGATTCGAAACCTCCAGGACAGCTACGTAAGTAATTTTTTTACAAGTTTTCTTTAGTTAGAGTTTTTCAGTAGGGTTTTAGTAGATAGGGTAAGATCCACCAAGCATGCGCGGATAAACTTGTTTCTGGAAAGAAGTCACTCTTCTAGTAAAAAATTTTAGAGTGTTTTGATTTTCTTTGTCTTTCTGTTTAAACTTTGTAAGAAAAAGGAGAAATGTTTCAAGTTACTAAAAGCTGGTTATTTCTTTTGGTTCCAGATATCCCGGAGGCAATTTTAGAAAATTTTAAGAAAATTCAATTTTAGACAATTTTAAGAAAATTAAATTTTATACAATTTTAAGAAAATTTAGAGAATTTTTATGAAAGTTTTAGACCATTTTTTATTAAATTTAATTCAATTTTGAATTTTTTGATTTAAAAGTTTATTTATTTATTAAAAAGTTAAATAAATAAAAAAGGTTCTGGTCTGAAGATATTTAATTTAATATTTTGGAAGAGTTGTTTTGATTTATTTATGTTCCATTGAGTCAGTAAAAGAAGAGATTTTTATTTTCGTTTTTATCATTATTTGTAGAAGGAACCAATTTCATTTGTTGGATTTATTTATAAGAAGATAAATAAAGAAACATTTTTATCACTGGACAAGTCTTACTTTAATCTCTCATTTAAGTTTGTTCAACATATCAAAAATAAATAGTAGCTTTAATAAGGCTACAATACACATATGGAAGTTATATTGAAAAAGGTAAAAATCCTCATTGACCCGAAACAGCCTACTATCACAAAATTTTACTGAAAAGAAGTTATACAACATTTAAAAATAGATTTATTGAAAAAAAAATTGAAATTTATTGACTGATTAAAGAATCTATCATAAAATAAATTGAATTAAAAATGACGTTAAGTTTCTGAGAAGTATAACGAAGAAAAAAATTAAAAATAACTTCACGATAACATAATTAATACATTGAAAATTGTACTAATAAATCTTCTTCCCATGTAAAGTTGGGCAATAGGTTATTTTATTTTGTAAATTTTATCGTTAACAAATTGTGCTAATATTATTTTTTCTGTTGAGAAGTTTTATCTTCAGAAAAATTAATACATTTTGATTATTCTCATTTTAAATATATTATTATACTTAACTTATTATATTATACTTTTAATATACTTAACATTAGAACCAAGTCATTTTGATTTAGGATTATACTAAAACTTTGAAGCATATGTTGAAATAAAAATAGATATAATAATTATAAAACTTTATTTTTCGTAAATTAAAAACTGTTGGTCTATTTAATTATATTCGAGTTTTTTAGGAAGGCAATAAATATCAGAGACGTTACTTGTGAAAATTAGCTTATTCTTCTTCGCTTAAACATTTTTTATTGAAATAAATGGCATAGAGTAATGAACTAATGCCCATGCAAGGTCTTAAACATTGCCTTTATAACATTTCAGGTTAGAGGAAACTATAAGCTGATAAAGAAAAACAATATTTGAATGTTAGACAATTGGGCAGGGTATTTAACTGTTTGCACAACATTATTCTTAACAAATTTTTGAAAATCATTTTAGCTATTTAACTCAATCGGTTTGGCGTTCTAAACGTATAAAATATTTAACAAAGAAAAGTAAACAAAAAATAATAAATAAATAAAACTGGTTGAAATCTGGGAAAAGAAGCATTTTAAGACATTCCTTTAAAGGACATGTTTTCTTTATTTTGAGCCATATTATCAGTTCCTGAAAGATTTCCTTGAATTAGAGTTACACTCTGTATATCTGCTAGTTGTTAAGTTATTGCATTGAGTAACATAAAACCAAATAATAGAAAAAAACGTTCAATAGATTTTTTTAAAGAAGTAAAATTGTTTGGATCTATTCGACCTTTTTTGGTTGGAACTGAATTTTTGGGAGGACAGTGTTTAGTTACTTAAAAATATTTCAATATATTTTTTTATGTTCCAGAGTTCGGTATTCTGGAAATGTATAATGTAGTACAGGAATATAAAATATTTTGAACTCATCAAATTTAGATATAAAGTAACTAAAACTAAATTAACACGCTCCCAAAACAGAAAAAGTTATAGCAAAAAATCAATAATACACCTTTGACAGCCTATAAGTGAACTTTGATATCGTACCCAGGGGATATTTAAGCCCAGTAAGTCCTTTGATAAATGCTTTGTGCAGGTCATTTATCGGCTGTTAAATATTTTTAAAATTACCGACGAAATTAGGTTACTGTAAAACCCTGAAACATATTTGTAGTCTGGGCTGTACAATCTTAAATTTTATAAATTCGAGGACACACTTGCTCGCTACTCGTGCCGACTCCAACACATTCAGAAATCGTGATTACTAGTGTTTTCAACCGCAGACTACCGCACTTAACTTCACTCGTGCCTACCTCGGCATTCAACCTCGGTTTCATATTCCTCCTTATCAATGTCATATTTCATAATTACATTTTCATAATTTGTTACATTTTTAGTTTGGAAGATACAAATTGACTTGTACTAACAAATAAATTAAGAATTATATTTATGAATACAACTAAAAGCATGACGATAACTAAAAGCATAACGTAAAACTATAAAAAACAGCGTTTGAAGTCGGCTTAAGACTCCCAAAATGTTTAAACCGTACGCCGGTCGTTTCAATAAAAATTAATTCAGATTCTATATTCAAAACATATCGTGTTCTTTGAGCTTTATCCATCTGATTCCAAGATTAGAGACGTCAAAGGAGTTGTAACTGAAATGAGGTTTCATGGGATTTGCTACGAACATATAACTGACGTTTTTGTGTTGTAAAAATATTCCATTTTTCTAACAGTTAGTTATAGTTGTTAAGCTGAATTAATCATCACATTGTAATACCTAACAAATGGTTGTTGTGATGGTAATTATGAATATATTTATACTCATAGATGTTTGTTTTGTGTATAATTAGACCTTAACACATCCTGTGATATGTATGTAAAAAAACTAGCCGTTCGATTCACAGCGTCACAATCTTAATAAGTTACATCGAATTACACCAGTGAATATTACCCATATATGGTTTTGAATTTAAATGTATCGACATTTGTTGACACATTTTTTTCTAATTTATTTTAATACCAATTCAGTTATTTAATTTTTTGAAACTTTAGTTTCTAAGATATAAACCGTATAGAAATCGGTCAATGGATTGATAATTTGTAATGGTACGGAGAGATTTTGTAAAGTTTGTTACTAACTAAAGTTTAATATTCTTTATTTATAATTTGGCCGGAAACTGAGTGATCTGCGTGTTATATTTAATGCATATAGGAGTTTCAGCAGCAGAGGAGGACTCGTTTCACCGCTGAGCTGCCTAACCTCACGGGCGTGACTACAACATAATTTTTTCTCCAGCAAAATTATTATATATTCTTCATTTTTATAAAATACATAGAAAACTAGTGATTATGAACTGAAAACCAGCTCTATAATGAAAAGTTCAACTATATTTATATGCCGTTTTTTGTTAGGAGTAAGTGAATATTGAAGTAATTATATAACACTTTGTACCGTGTGCCAGGGGTAGGTTGCACGTATTTATAAAAAAATGTAACACCTGTTAGTAAACATTAACTGTAAATCTATTTACACATTCACGAATACGATTGCAGTGATCGAACATGAGTCTATTGTAAATTTACATTATCGTGCACCTTGGATTAAGAATATTCCCGTTTTTGCTTCTATAAAAGATTAATCACAAAACTCATTGTGAGCCACTCAATTTATTGGTCAAAAAAAAAAAAAAAAAAAAAACTATTAAACTAGACAAATAGAGAGATAGCAATTCTCACTTCAGTATAACGTGGATATTAAAAAATGAAGAAAATCCCTAAGAAGAATATCAAGGAAAGCACAAAAGGAGAAGGAAGCTTGAATGCAAACACATGTATTGTCTGGGAAATCACGTGAGGGAAGGAAGTTTTAATATTGGATTGGAAATCTCGTTTGAGCTAGTATATAGACAATGTTATATGATGCAGATTGAATAAAATGTGCATTAAAACTCCACTGATTTTACTTCTTTTTATCATTCACGATTTATCAATTAAAGATTGTTAACGAGGGTATCGACACACTCACACATATACAAAAGTATTGAAACACCAACCACTCTTTCACGAACAGAGGCATTGTATCACACACCCACCCATACACAAATAGTGGTATTGGTTAATAGGCCCAAGTATTAAACAGAGAGAGGGAGGAAAGTGAAAAGTGGAAATTGTGTTTTAAAGTAAATAAATAATACGATAAATTAGGTAATCAATCTCTAGGAAACGGTAGATTGTGTTTATTACAGTTATTCTCTTAAGATAAAGTAAGGCTTTCATAAATAATTGTGTTATATTCCGATAAAAAGCTGTGTTACTTTTGTTAGCTCATTTAATCTATTCAAAACCCTTCTAACAATGATGCTCTTAAGAAAAGTAGTGATTAAGGTGTTTCAATAGGAAAAACCACTCACCTACATTTCAATTGAGCAAACACAATAGTATCTGCCATGCAATGCAATACCCTTCCACCAAGCCCTCAAGGGGTTTTAGGTTAAGCTGCAAATGTAATACAATAGCTTGGAATAACTAATGTAATGTAATGAACTAAATGCCATGTTTTTGCGTGTTTCTGCAAGCGGATTTATACCGTTGCCTCCGTTAGCTAATCGTTCAGCTGTTTTAGTACATTCAAGTTGCGGGGAGCATGCAGTTAAACAGCAGTTTGTTAATAATATCGATCAACTCATATAGAGTTATTTATAACTCATATAAAAAATATGACAGTAAAATTGTAGTCTACTTAATGAAACTAAATATTTACTCATATAATATGTTTGAATCGAGCTGTAAATCACAATTTTAGGGACAATTTGCCATAAACCAAGTTGTTTCCTTGTTTCGTGTGTTCATAGTCAATGACAAGAGCGTTCCAAAGCGACTACAAGATACATGTGAGCAGATGTAAGGTTTTGGTAATATTAAATCAGTTTCACCCTCACAGTGATTAAATTAGTAAATTAACTAATTAATTATTGATTTACTAAAGTATTTTACAATATATACAGTCAAACTAGTTTTATCATTGTTCATAATGTTTTTAATAATAGTCCAATTATTGAATCTCCTGACGACCTCAGAGCACTCATGCAGCAAGCACTGGAACTACAAGGACGTTCAAAATGCTAAGACCAATAACATGACGATATAAAGGTTCGTTTACATTGAGATACAAATAAAGAGACATTACCTCATACAAATGCTCAAGCAACTTGTACGCACTTACAAATTTCCTCAAACATTTTGTCCGAGCAAAGGTTTGCACATAATCTTGACTTGTTTGATTTTTTAGATTTTTAACTGCTCTTTATAAAATTTTAGGTCATTTTAGCATTATTTTTTTTACAGGGTTTTACACGAAGTCAGCAACTGTTGTCTGAAATCATTTCTATTAGAGAATAACAATTTGCTAAAATGACCGCTTTTGTGGACTGACAGTTAACAGCGCGTCACTACACACTGGATTTTAGTGAAACAAATAGTCATTAGTTACGCGACAGAAATGTGAAAAATATATTTTTGCTTTACATCTGTTTCCCCATATTCCAGTAATACATTCTCTATTTTAAGTCGCGCTTTTACACAGTTTTACCAGTTAAATCTGGTAAAATAAATAGATAAATTGTAGGCCTATATGTTCTTATTATTATTATTATTACAGACAGTCAGCACTAGTGGTGCAGTGCTGTAATCCAGCTACTTGGGGACGAACGGCAGTGTATATTGTAGGCGATTTGTTCAACACCAGGTCCTATTAATACTGACAAGGCGTCCGCTCAATCGTTGTCATCGGCGTGGACACTACTAGAGAAGACTGGGGTGTCCGTGTTTGGTGGTAGTCAGTGTACGTATGTTTGAACAATCAACTAAAATAAATAAATGTAAAAAAATTAAACTATCGAGTGGGCCTTCTCAATTACAATGTGTGTAACACAAACACAATATACATTATTGACAGATGTTACTACAGACCACTACACGTGTAACATGTATGCAATTAGGGTCTTGGACTGCTGACAAGTCTCCTGATTCCATATAATCAAGCTGGCATTATGTAGCTTACTGGAAGTTCCACACCATATATGATTACCATATATTAATTACTATCACACACAGCTATTTAGTTGGATTTTATAAGTATGTTTTGTTTTTATTAATGACGCCTTGTACAGTAGTTTTTTTTTTCAAATTAAAGTGATTTGATTCTGATACTATCTTTAGTTTTGTAATTATATTCAACCGAGTCCTTGTAGAATTTTTGGCTGAAACGTTTTTCATGATAAATACATAGCTAAGAAACAAGAATATGGTAGTTTTTTTAGCGGAAAAGTCGGAAACATTGCGAAAATGAAGAAAACCCGAAAAAATATTTTATTCCTTAAATGTAGCAATGTGTAAACTAAAAGTGTGCGCAATTTTGTCCTGATTCCGCATATATATTATGTTAATTACTTTCCCACCAATTGTCATTGTTTATGTTAAAATCAATAATAAAATCTTGTTCAAATTTATTTTATTACTGCACAGGGTGTCTTTTTTAAATTGGCCACCATTGTGATCTTGGAAACCAAAGTCAAACAAAGTCTCACAAAATACTTTAAATTGGGAACCTTACCTTGTTTTTGGAGACAATTAAAAATACACATTTCAGACTTTAAAAAATGGCCTCCATTTTCCAATATGGCGGTCAACTTTGTATTCTCTTACAGAAAAACTAATTTTTCATGATAGTTTTAGATAGAGATTGTAAATTTTAGACTTAGACTTTTTTATTCTTTGAAGTTTTTCAATATTTTGCTTAACAACTTAGATATGAGAGCTCAAAATGTTCAGATATGGAGCTAACCGCTGAAATACAATTAAAAAAAGTACATTAAACAAATTATTTAATCCGCAAACATTACAACAAACATTTGGAAAATGTATGTCTAGCAATTATTTTTTCGTGTTTTTATAGTATTAAAAATTGTATACACAGAAATTAAAGAAATATGTTACTATTTTGTCAAAGATAAATTGTTGTTGGCAGCATTGTTACGATTATCAGCTGTTTAAGGCTACTTCCAATACAGCTATACTAAAAGTCGTATTATACAAAACCTAAAATAACCTAACTAAATCTATCAAAACCTTATCAAACCTAACATAACCTAACAACCTATACAAACCTAACATAACCTAATCTAACCTAAAATAACACAATTAAACCTAACAACTAAAACAAATCTATCATAACAAAAATTGACAAAAATCTAAAAAAAATATTTATTTTGAAGTTTTGATGTTCACCTATTTTTCAAAACTAGGGGTGTGCATTCAAATTATCAAAAGCAAGTCCAATACGCAATTTGATAACGTTTAAAATGACACCTCACCTCAATGACACAAATGTGATCAATAAATAACGAAAAATATGGATTAACAAATAAAATTGTTGTTATGGGATTAAAACCAACACGGCCGAAGCCTCTGCAACTCTTGAGTTGCAGGTTACTTTAAAAGTGCCCATTAAAATGTTTTACTCTTCTGAGCTGCTTTTACTCTTTCAAATTAATACCAATATCGCGGCCACGGTTCCAGTCCCGGCAATATTAAATATATGGACATGTGACTTTTATTGGCCTTGTCAGTTCGTTGGGTTGGACCCTCGTGTGCGCTTGTAAAACCCTCCGGGCCATAGGTAGAAGGGTTGTGCGCTACTAACACCCTTGTGCTCTAGTAACATGACACGCAGCTTAGTCCATTCCTTACGAAAAGGCTCAATGACGGCCATAGAGTCTGATACCAGAAACTTGTGGTTAAGTAATTTAAAGTAATAAGACATTTTAGACGAAACTAGTTAGCTTGGTTGCGAAACGAAACAGTAGTTTTCCAATGTATATTGACTTGATATACACATGCTTCTATACGAGGAGATATATAAATAATATAACATAATATTTCTCATTATTAATTACTTTGTTTGTTATTTTAGAGTTATTCATTTATGGACACTTAATAAAAAGGTCCATGGAATTATATAAAAGCTGAAAAGTGAGATACACAGTTAAGATTTCAGCTGCAACGAATCTCACATTTTAGGTATACAGCCCTTTATCTCTGACAAGAAAAAAGGACCTTTAAAGTTTGCAATTTGGCAGGGCCAAATGTTGCAATATGTTTATTCCCTTTTCCTTCCATACTATTACCTCAACTAAACTCAGTTCTGTACCACTAAGACTTTGTTTATGCATTTGTTCCCTTAATATAATCGAACATAAGACTGCTTAGTATTATAATAAATAACAATCTAATAAAAATATATTAACATATACGCGCGCACGCACACACGCACACACACACACACACACACACACACACACACACACACACACACACACACACACACACACACACACACACACACACACACACACACACACACACACACACACACACACACACACACACACACACACACACACACACACACACACACACACACACACACACACGCACACGCACACGCACACGCACACGCGCACGCACACGCGCACGCACGCACGCACGCACGCACGCACGCACGCACGCACGCACGCACGCACGCACACACACACACACACACACACACACACACACACACACACACACACACACACACACACAGACACGTCAACCAACCATGGTAATGGTCCAG
>JAQJVL010000907.1:247500-250000 GCA_035578905.1 Stictocephala bisonia | reverse complement strand
GCGTCGAATAAAGCAGGACGTCCCTGATGAGCAGGTCCACACGGCAGTCGAGAAGATTTATAAAACGACTACCGGAGACATGCTGATTACACTATCGAGAAACAGCAGGGACAAAGGCCAAGTCTTGCAAAAAACCATAGCAGGCATTCTTAAAGAAGATGCCAAAGTGGTTTGCTCGGCCCCACAAGAGACTATCGAAATTCGAGATATTGACGATGACACAACAAAAAATGACATCCAGGCTGCCCTGTGGAAGGAAGCAGGAGAAACGGGTGAGATTCCGCTGGAGGCAATAAAAATCCGTAAGGCCTATAGAGGTACCCAGATTGCCACAGTGACATTGCCAGCGACCACGGCACAAAAATTACTTGATGGAAAGGGCAAGATTCGGATTGGCTGGGTCAATTGTAGAGTCAGAGAAACGAAGAGACCAATCCAATGCTTCAAATGCTGGCACTTTGGACATCATGGATCTGAGTGTAAAAGCAAAGTGGACCGGACTAAGCTATGTATCAGGTGTGGACAAGAAGGACATAAGATCGCTGAGTGTAAAAATCCAGCGAAATGTGCTTTATGCACTGAGCGGCAAAGTGCAGAGGATATCGCCCACCATGCCGGTAAACATAGATGCCCAGTATACAAAGAGGCACTCAAGAAGATGATGAATAAATGGGCATGAGGATACTGCAGCTAAACCTTAACCATTGTGAGGCTGCACATGACCTGCTCGTGCAGACAGTGTGCGAAGAAGATATAGATTTAGTGCTGATAGCAGAGCCATACAGACACCTCAGCACCCAAGCCTGGGAAACTGACAGCACCACTAAAGCTGCCATTTGGTCCTGTGGTAAGCTCCCTTTCCAAAGTGCAGTCAATAATAGCAGTGCTGGCTTTGTGGCAGTATCAGTAGATGGCGTCCGCGTCTACAGCTGCTATGCACCTCCTAGCCTATCCATCGCTGATTTCACGGATTTCTTGGACCGACTGACCGATGATGCAAAGCAGTATTACCCCATAGCAATAGCTGGAGACTTCAATTCTTGGGCAGTAGACTGGGGCAGCAAGCTTACTAACCCACGTGGAAAAGCACTTTTGGAATCAATGGCGACACTGGATGTAGTCCTTCTCAACAACGGTGACACACCAACATATACTAAAGGAGGGGCTAGTTCGATAGTAGACCTTACATTCGTCAGCAGCAGCTTAGTAAGAAGAAGCTACTCTTGGGCAGTTATGAACATCTATACCGCCAGCGACCATAGTGCAATACTATGGGAAGTATCAACTGGCCATCACCCTCGACAAGCAACTGGACGAACTAATTCAGTTGGATGGAAAGTTAAATCTTTTGATCCAGATGCCTTTGTAGTGGCATTAGACAACGATCTGATCACCACTGGCAGTGCTGAAGAGAAGACAAAGGAACTGATGAGAAGAGTCTCCCAGGCTTGTGATGCTACCATGCCTCGGAAACGTGACATGAATCAACGACTGGCGGTGCACTGGTGGAACGACACCATCAGATCACTTCGAAAAGAGTGTCTTAAGAAAAGAAGATTATCCCAGCGGGGCTATCGACAACCTAACTCTGTAGTACTAAGGGCAGAGTACAAAAACGCCCGTCGAGAACTGAATAAAGCCATCAAAGAGAGTAAAAGACGCTGCTGGAAGGTGCTCGTCGAAGAGGTAGAAAAAGATCCATGGGGTAGGCCGTACAAGGTGGTCATGACCCATTTAAAATGTCAGCCAATGCCGTCTCCTACTTGCCCGCAGCTCCTTAAGAAGATCGTTTTCAAACTGTTCCCTAGGCAACGTGAGTTCGCCTACTTATCAGCGCAGCTCAACTACGAAGACATCCCACCTGTCACGGAGGAGGAACTTATGGAGGCATGTAAACGTGTAGGAAATAATAAGGTGCCTGGTTTGGATGGAATCCCGAATATAGCATTAAAAACAGCTATTAAAGCAGCACCAGCATTATTCTTAGAGACCTACGAGTCGTGCATCAAAGAAGGGATCTTTCCCAGAAGATGGAAGCAACAGAGATTAGTACTACTCCCAAAGGGAAAAAAGCCACCGGATGAACCATCATCTTACCGCCCACTCTGTATGTTAGATACGGCAGGTAAAATATTGGAGCGCATAATTCATCAAAGGATAGAAGCTGTCGTCGATCCACTTCTAGCAGATAACCAATATGGATTCCGGAAAGGACGAGCAACACTTGATGCAATCAACTTGGTCGTCAATACAGCCAAGGAGGCAATCGCCGGAAAAAGATGGAAAGGTGGTAAGAAAAAGTATTGTTTGGTGGCTGCTTTGGACATCAAGAATGCTTTTAACTCCGCCAACTGGGACTGCATTATGTGAGCTCTCGAAGACAAAAAAGTACCAGAATACCTGCTTCGCATGGTAGCAAGCTACTTTTCGAATAGGGTTCTACAGTATGACACAAAAAATGGCCCGAAAGAGTACGATGTCACTGGAGGAGTACCACAAG
>JAQJVL010000907.1:0-242500 GCA_035578905.1 Stictocephala bisonia | reverse complement strand
CATTACCACTGTAATTTATAGGTGGGTGAGAGGGCCACAATCATCGTACATGTATGGTTGGGCGGGAGGGTCATTACTACTGTACGTGTATTGTTGGGTTGAGGGGTATGACCACCGTACATGTATGGGTGGGTGGGAGGGCCATTACTACTGTACATGTTTGGTTGAGTGAGATGGTCATTACCATCGTATGTATGTAAGTTATTATTTAAACATTATTATTAAACATTACAATATATTTCATAATGATTTCAATCTCTTTTATTCTATGAAGGCAAACTGTTTTCAAATCTGCTTCTATTTAAACCATGATATCAATGGATAGCTCCTCCCTGTGGCTTGAGTGATTTATGACGTACATTGTCCGTTTACAAACTGTTTAGTGATTGATGTCAGGAAGCAGGTGGATCAGTTAACGGTAGCTAATATCTACTGTGATTTCACAAGATTGATACCGCGTTATCTGTTACTCAGTCGACCTTGTTACTGTACATACGATTTAAGTCAGGAAACAGGTGGGACAGTTAACCTCATTACACATGGTATAAAAAATGTAAAACAGAATTTTGAAAATGGGTCTACTTGACATAAGTATGTTATCTTGCTATCTTATTCCCAAAATGGCTGACCGATCTAGATTTGTTAAGACTATATAATAAGGTAGTGAAAAAGGATCAAATTAAAAAAGGAATGTTTTATTAAATACACGTATGAAAATAACTTTAGTATATAGCTTGTAAATAAAAAGTTGCTTAACACATTTTCATTGTTAAAAATTACTACACATTTTTTAAAAAATTGAAAAACAAACATTTTATATTTACCATAAGTTACAGAACAATCACAAAAAATAAGGTTTTGAGATGAGGTGATCCTACTTGTGAAACCGTTCAATACAGTTCGAATATAAATCATAGCACATTTCTTGCACTTGAACCGGTTCTTTCTTGCGGATTTTCTTTTTTTTCAACATCGTCAAAATATTCGTGATCTGATGTACACATCTATAAAATATTCATCAGATATATCTAGACACGTACTTGTAGCATTGTCATTCATGTAAAATAGTTACCCAAAAAAATAAAAAAAAAAAATAAAAAATAAAAAAAATCGCAGTAAAAAAATACCAGCCAATTTTACTTATTGTATAGTTTCCTCATTCGCCACTTGCAAATAATTGCTAGTTATTTTTATTTTATTATTCAATTGAACTATCTAAATAGTAAATTAATGGCCAAAGGTATGAGAGTATAGAAAAAAATGTTCTTACCAGATAAAAGGTAAAGTATAAGGCCTTCATTGATAATGATAAGGGAAAAAATGTAAAAACACACTCGGTAACTGTTCATTCATTATTCATCTCTAAGATGCCGATCGTAGAGATATGGGCGAATATGAGGGGTGAATGAGTGTGATGAGTGTACATGAACGAGTGTAGTCATTGTTACTATCTGTTCGACTTAGCTCAGAAAGGACTATTTATTAATAGCCCAATAGCCATGGCAACTATGGGACCTACAGCTTTACGTGGAATCCTAACCACGTAGTGTTGGTCTGATTTTCAGCTAACTGACAAGTCTGACACTCTGTTCTCTTCCCTGTACAACATTCAACATCCCTCTGAACCTTGACTACCATTCAACATGGACACTCCAGACTTCTCTAGTAGTGTCAACGTTGATGACAACCATTGAGCGAACGCCGTGTTGGTATTAAGAGAACCAAGCATGGAACCTATCACCTACAATCTTCCAAACACTTTGTCCCCAAGTAGCTGGTCTACAGCACTGCGCCACCAGTGCCGACAATTAATTAGCAATGAAGAAACTTGACAGGAAAAATGACGGAAATAGGACCGAATAATTAAACTAAGTTGAGAAGTGGTTTTTGTTGTTACTACCTGTGAGTGTCTTGAGTTAAATACTAGAGCTATACGTTGTTAGGCGAACAAATTGTATTTTCAAATCATTACTAAACTACGGTGTCAAATGAGGCCACCATCCACGAAGAATTTAACAGTACATAATATCCACTGTGTTACGTCTCAATGTATGATTGGTACAGCGTTATATGTTACACATTCCACCTTCTTTATAAATATTTAGTTCATTCAAATTATTTATATAAATTGTAAATAGCAAAGGTCCTAATGTGCTGCCTTGAATAACCCCACCATTTGTAGATCGTTATCCTTCTCACAAAAAGAAACCGTATTCGAACAGTATGTTTTATTTATTGAAAATAATTTATCCCTTATTATTAAAATTATTCCTTAAAATAATTGTAAGGAGCCCATAAAAAAGTATGTAATAATACCGATTCTTCTAACTGTTTAGTCAGTTTGTCAGTATAATACTACTGCAACAATAGTTTATTAACTGACGAAAACAAGTATTTCGTATCTAAATTTATTATTTAATAGTATTAAATGAAAACATATTTGTGTAACTGTGGGTTTTAACGAATTTAAAAAAAGAGTAACAAGCTGAGACTTAAAAATATGTTCAAAGTTTTAAATATTTCTTGAAGCTATCATGTAGTTACAGTTAGATAAGTAAAGTTTTGATTACTTAGGAGAGTCAAAGTTCAGTAACAGCCTAGCTATCTCTGTCATAACCATTATTACCATTATTATTTACATAAAATAAGTTAGGTATATAATACGCAAGAAAGTTATTCTGTTGTAGATATCAGACGTATGATTATAAGATTTGTTTAAGTCTTTAAAAGTGAGAGGTTAAAAACGAGTTGCGATTACATAATTAATCGCACAACAAAATTAATAGTAAAATGGCATTTTAGTTCAAATGTCAACGCTTTCGTCATTATTTATTGGTATTGTTAGGTTCTCTTATACAGTAGAGATTGGTTGGTATTTGTCAACACAGTTTAAATCATTAACTTTGGGAGCTATTGATAGTTATATACTTAAATCTTGAAGAAATCTATGAGTACAATTAATTCTACATTTAACTGAATTATTTAACATGAATTATTTACTGCCTTTAAAAGAATAATCTTGCTAAAGTGATTGGAAAATACTATAGAAATTTATCATAGATTTTATTTTGAATTCTGTTTTTTTGATTACATTTGCTATGCTTCTTCACAAGGTTTTACAACAATTTTGGAAATCTGTCTAAAGAAATTAATTAACAAGTAGATGAAAGTTAGAAAAAGGCAAGACAAGTCTCTTCCAATACCCTTTCCATAAAGATCATCATAAGGTAACAAAAAAAAAATTTAGTTCAGTAAAAAATAACTGTAACAAGCCGTGATTTAGCATATGTGACACATTAATGAGATTTTGGGAAGGTGTCGCCTTCTCCATGTGATTACATAAATTTCGTCACTCACCAGAGTAGTCTTAAGTGTTCCATTTAAAATAGCGTTCCTTGTTTTGAATTAATTTATTTACAAATATAATAATACAACATATAAATACTCAATAAATAAACTTGAACTGTTAACATAACACACCATACTTGCTTTAGAATCAGAAGTATATCGTTGTGAATAAGAACATTTAGATTATTATTTTAGTTTTGACATTAATTAAAATACAATAATTTGGCTAAGCTGTCATTTGAAGCTCAATAGTAATAGATGTAGACGGTTTTTTAAAATACTTGGTTGACTAATTTCAACTTATCGATACACGATTGTATGTGTATTACTAAAAATGCTAGTTGAGTATCTAAGTGAATTAGACGTACAGTACTGACATATATGAAGATTGGCTGGTGATATATATATATATCGTCAGTTATGATGTTTAGCTGGTGGTATATATCGTCAGTTATGAAGGTTAGCTGGTGGAATATACCGTCAGTTATGAAGGTTGGCTGGTGATATATTATATATCGTCAGTTATGATGGTTGGCTGGCGATATATATCGTCAGTTACGAAGTTTGGCTGGTGATGTATATATCGTCAGTTATGAAGGTTGGCTGGTGTTATATATCGTCAGTTATGAAGGGTGGCTGGTGATATATATAGTCAGTTATGAAGGTTGGCCGGTGATATATATCGTCAGTTATGAAGTTTCGCTTGTGATGTATATAGTCAGTTATTATGGTTGGCTGGTGATGGATATCGTCAGTTATGAAAGTTGGCTGGTGATGTATATCGTCAGTTATTAAGGTTGGCTGGTTATATATATATATATTGTCAGTTATGATGGTTGCCTGGTGATGTATATCGTCAGTTATGAAGGTTGGCTGACGAGTTATGATGGTTGGCTGGTGATGTATATCGTCAGTTATGAACGTTGGCTGGTGATATAAATCGTCAGTTATGAGGTTTGGCTGGTGGTATATATCGTCAATAATGAAGGTTAGCTGGTGATATATATCGTCAGTTATGATGGTTGGCTGGTGATGTATATCGTCAGTTATAAACGTTGGCTGGTGATATATATCGTCGGTTATGGGGTTTGGCTGGTGGTATATATCGTCAATAATGAAGGTTAGCTGGTGATATATATCGTCAGTTATGATGGTTGGCTGGTGATGTATATCGTCAGTTATGAACGTTGGCTGGTGATATATATCGGCAGTTATGGGGTTTGGCTGGTGATGTATATCGTCAGTTATGAACGTTGGCTGGTGATATATATCGTCAGTTATGATGGTTGGCTGGTGATGTATATCGTCAGTTATGATCGTTGGCTGGTGATATATATCGTCAGTTATGATGGTTGGCTGGTGATGTATATCGTCAGTTATGAACGTTGGCTGGTGGTATATATCGTCAGTTATGGGGTTTGGCTGGTGATATATATCGTCAATAATGAAGGTTAGCTGGTGATATATATCGTCAGTTATGATGGTTGGCTGGTGATGTATATCGTCAGTTATGAACGTTGGCTGGTGATATATATCGTCAGTTATGGGGTTTGGCTGGTGATGTATATCGTCAGTTATGAACGTTGGCTGGTGATATATATCGTCTGTTATGATGGTTGGCTGGTGATGTATATCGTCAGTTATGATGGTTGGCTGGTGATGTATATCGTCAGTTATGAACGTTGGCTGGTGATATATATCGTCAGTTATGGGGTTTGGCTGGTGGTATATATCGTCAATAATGAAGGTTAGCTGGTGATATATGTCGTCAGTTATGATGGTTGGCTGGTGATGTATATCGTCAGTTATGAACGTTGGCTGGTGATATATATCGTCAGTTATGGGGTTTGGCTGGTGGTATATATCGTCAATAATGAAGGTTAGCTGGTGATATATATCGTCAGTTATGATGGTTGGCTGGTGATGTATATCGTCAGTTTTGAAGGTTGGCTGGTGATATATTTCGTCAGTTATGAAGATTGGCTGGTGGTATATATTGTCAGTTATGAAGATTGGCTGATGGTATATATCATCAGCTATGAAGGTTACCTGCTGGTATGTATAGCGTCAATTATGAAGATTGGCTGGTGATATATATCGTCGGTTATGAAGGTTAGCTGGTGGTATATATAGTCCGTTATTAAGGTTGGCTGGAGATGTATATCGTCAGTTATGAAGTGTGGCTGGCGATGTATATCATTAGGTATGAAGTTTTTTGGCTGGTGATATATATCGTTAGTTATGAAGATTGGCTGGTGATATATATCGTTAGTTATGAAGATTGGCTGGTTTTATATATATATCGTCAGTTATTTATTTTTATATTTAATAAATAAACTTGATTAACGAACCATAATCAATTTCCAATTTAGTTTCAATGTTAAAGTAAGAATTGTCAATTTATTATGATTGTATTTAATTTCATACAGACAAAAATGTTTGACAACAAAGAACTAGATTCGTCCATTTATCAAGGTCGAGGATATAAATGATATACCGTCTATTGTACTACCCCCAGCTGACCTCGTTGTTGGCCAGTTGTGTTTGTCTCCAGCTGTCATATAGGATGATACTTGCCTCAGAAAAAAACAACATGTAAAAGTAATTGTGTAGTTAGACTGAAACTGACAAGAGGTATCATTTGTTATACATACACTCTAATACGAGTACCGTGGTGTGCGTAATAATTCAAATGATCATGTTATTTGTTATGTTATTACCAATATGTATGTTATTTGGATAGTTTTTTTTTTTTTTTTAGATTAATTTGTTTCATCAAGACAGAATATAAAGCTATTGGCCTTGACCAAAGGATCTGGCATTATCATCCAGAGAGCGTGGCTGTTCCTTGGATGGGTGACATTGAGGGATCCGGTCCTTGGAATGGGGCTCTCCCGCTCGGTCATCTTTACTGGTTCCCCCTTAAGTCGGTGGTTCCCAGTTTGAATGTTAGAGAGGGGCTTCTTAGCCAAACTTAACCTGGTAAAAATAAATACAAATCAATTTCGTACACCTGAATACACTGTAAGATTTCAATCTTAAGTAGCGTAAAAAATTGTGTTGTATTTTATTTCACGGAAATTTATCGTCTCCACATTACCCTAATTGAAAAGTTAAAAAATAAAGAAAATCTCATTTTACCAGGTGAAGTTAGGGCTAAGAAGTCTTCTAACACTTAACCTGTGGGCAACTGACTTAATGTGACTTCCGAACACCGGGATAGACGCTGGGAGGGGGGATTATGGGCACATTGGGAATCGAACCCGGACAATTGCGTGGCAAGCTACTGTCTTAGTCTCTGCACTAAGGGCACTCCTATTATTATTAATATAAATACATAAACTTATTTTACAGTAACACGAAAGCGATATACATTACACTATTTTAATAGTTTTTCAATGTTAATATTCCTTTGTTGTTCGTGCGATTTCTGCGTAATCGATTCCCGAAATCAAGAAAGCTATATTACTGTCACGCGAACGTGTATTTATCATACTAAATCATGGATGGATGGTACGTAGTTGGAGCCATCCATATTCTACGGTGTCTGCGCTCACATAATACATCATGAACCTCCTGTTTAATGTCACATGACAACTCTCCTGTGGCCTTATTTAAAAGTAAATTGGATTTTTGTCTTTTGACTTCAAAAGAACAGCAGTTTGTACATTGAAAACGTCTAGTTTCCCTATAAACCTGAGCTTTATGTCTTTGACAAGATTAAATATAGGCCTACCTTTAGTTGATAGTGTCATGCACTTTGTAGTAGACACTAGGCGCGCAGTGCAGTAAACCCAGCTACTTATAGGGACAAAGTAGAATTTGGATGTCTGTTAAAGTCATATTTTTAACAAGAAAAGGCAACATTATGTTTACTTTTAAATATGCTAACCATATAATTGTATGTAATACGTACAATATAATGTCCAATCTCCTCCATTATAAATATTTTCAAAAGCTTTATTTTACGAAATATAACTTTGATTGTACATGAAAACTGTTGGAAATACTGAATATCATATAATTCTGCTCTGTCATAATTGTTTGGTCATTATATGGACAACATTCTCATTGATTCTAACCATAACTGACGTAATTTCAATTAATCATTCAAAGTATAGAGAGTTAATACAATTTATGTATTTGTTCAGTTTAGAATACGTTTTTTATTCGTTCAGCCATGTATAAATCCGAAAATTAGACATTTTAAACCTTTTGCGTGCACTTGCATTGGTTTATTTCTGACAGTTTTCTGTTTCATTTATTTTACTAATTAAACCTTAATATGCTGTACATTATAACTTGTTTATCTACTCTTTAAGTTATAATACTAAATACAATAAGTAATTGCCAGCGTGGTGGCTCAGTGGCTAAGGCTTCGGACTGCCGATGGCAAGTTCTAAAGTTTGAATTCTCAACTGAGCTAACTGTGGGTACTTATCTCATTGAATATAGTTCATGCATAGGCCTGCAGGCCCATGTGAACTTGCAAGAGCAGTCAAAACAAGTACATTGAGTAAATAAAATAATACCAGTCAGCTGGGTAACTGAAAGTACTATAAGAAGGGGGGTTACCATGGGTTAACAATCGTGCCAGAAATATCGTTTAGTTAATAAGTGAAATTGAAACGAATTTTATTTTAAACAGGTTTCTTAATGAATGTTATTTGGCATCTGATTCACCCAAAAGTTTATAAGGAAAGATTCAAACACAAATGAATGAAAATATATATCATAGTTTTATAATAAACTATCTAAAAAAATGTACAAATAATAATCTTATAAAACAATGCTTTTGAAAAAGAGATCATTAATGAAAATGAAACAATATTGCTATCAATCGGAATGAAATGTTTTGCTTTTGAAAGAAAAGTGATTATATTTTAATGTAAAAAGTAATAATATAAATGTAGTATTTCGTTTTCAAATTACACTTTTCATTTGAACGGTATCAAGAACTAATCAAATGAAACTCAACCTGACTCTTTTTATCTTGTTACTTTTTTGGTCTGTGTTATTTGTAGAGTTAACTATAGTATTTTTAACTGTTATTCGATATTCCGAATTAATATATATTTTCAGGTGGTTATTCATATTTTGTAGAAACTACTGCTCAAAGTCGAAAATATGAAATGTGAAGAATCCATCGCTGAAGAAGGAATACCTTATTACAAAGCCAAAAGGAGCATTAGTGGATAAAAAGGATCCTCTATGCCGACATTGAAGAGAAGCAAAGAGCAAGAGGAAGAGTCCATTGAGCATTTTCAGTCCTTATTTCTTTGTGTCTGTTCACTGATTTTCAAAGTTTCTCTGGCATTCTTTACATAATGGTCATACAAAAGCTTCTGTCTCTTATCAATTTTATGAGAATGTAAACGATTGTTTGGTTTGTGTATTTTAGAATACTGTTATTGACACGGTTGTAATGTGTTTTTAAATATTTTTATGTAAGCAAACCTTATATTTTCAGTATCGATAAATCAATAACCTTAAGACCAGTCTTTAAAACTCAAATAGTACACCAATGAGAGAAGAATTTATGAGTGAATTGATAAGCCATATTATAATATTCCTAATGAGTATGTAAAATAAATACTCTCTTAAAACAAGTTTGTATTTTTACTGCGCTGTAATACACTCGCTATAATAAATAAAAATCTAAAATTTTTATTTTTCTTTAAGTCAAAAAACAATCCTTTAAACATCTCCAATTTCACCAAAATAAATGAATGGAATATTATCTGTACATTTGTTTCAGTAATAGAATTGAGAATACTGAAAACTTTTGACTAATGGTTAGTTATAAGCTTATTGTCATTAATTAATTATAAATTAATAAGCAATTAACTATTGAGTTTTTTATATAACATCTTGACTGTAAATGGAATCAATTTTTTTTTAATTAAAAGAAGAGTTTTTTATTAGCCTCTGAAGACATTTGAGCAAAGACCTGATGGGTCTGATACCAGAAACCTGTTCGACCGTCAAACGTATTCCAACTTTTGGGTTTTGGTGAAAAATTCGTTTGAAATTAACTGGGAAGCTTGACGAAGAAAATTTGTTTTCTATATTTATATTATAAAATTCAAAAAGATCCTATATAATACAAATATTATCATTTTGCAAGATACCCCATAGCGTGCAGGGTGACTTAAATCTAGAAACCACATTTTGGACAGTACACAGTACTCTTATTTCTTTGTTATATACGAGTACGAGTATTTATTTACATGCCTTCATTAAAATAATTTCCATCTACTTAACCTGTTCAAATTACACAGAAAATTCGCAGATAACTAATTAAGGTACTGCAATATAAACGGTTCTCATCCGCACTTCCATAAGTGCTGAAATATTGCTAAGTCTCTGTTAACTTTCCTTTGTTCTGTTAGATATTTAAGGACACTAAAGGTTTGACATTATCTCTGTGATGTCATGCTTTGATTCCTGGTACATGAAAGCAGTTCGATCCCACCCCACTCGTTGATGGCCTTACCACCCTCTAATGAATGGCTAATCAGGATTAGAGGGGGGGGGAGTATAATTACCAATGGTATGGAGATGTGCATATGTACTTCCCTCGTTTTACCTCTTATCTGGGTGCATCCTTCTCCGTACTTTCCTCGTTCTACCTCTTATCTGGGTGCATCTTTCTCCGTACTTTCTTCGTTCTAACTCTTATCTGGGTGCATCCTTCTCCATACTTCCCTCGTTCTACCTCTTATCTGGGTGCATCCTTCTCCGTACTTCCCTCGTTCTACCTCTTATCTGGGTGCATCCTTCTCCGTAATTTCTTCGTTCTACCTCTTATCTGGGTGCATCCTTCTCCGTACTTTCTTCGTTCTACCTCTTATATGGGTGCATCCTTCTCCATACTTCCCTCGTTCTACCTCTTATCTGGGTGCATCCTTCTCCGTACTTCCCTCGTTCTACCTCTTATCTGGGTGCATCCTTCTCCGTACTTCCCTCGTTCTACCTCTTATCTGGGTGCATCCTTCTCCGTACTTTCTTCGTTCTACCTCTTATCTGGGTGCATCCTTCTCCGTACTTTTTATTCTCTTTTATATATTATTAGGATGTAAGTTTTGTTATTATAGCATGTTAAATACTTCCATTGTTCAATTTAACACTGCGACCGAAACTAACAGTTTTATAAATGTATGTAATCAATCACGGAAAGTAAACTTAAACTCCCTTGGAATTGGAATTTTAGAATATGATTACTAATTTAACGTAAAATATTCAAAGCTTCTGTTAGTTAAGCCAATATAATATTACCATTTTTTACATTTAGATAATAAGAGCTAGTATACATTAACAATTAGATGCGCTTTTTTTAATAACACATTTTAAAATGCGTGTATGTGTGATAGTCATGCATCAACAAACATGGTTTAGGCTTGATATTTATTACTTTTTTGTAGTAAATTTACTTTGGAGTAAGTTAAGAAGAATCGCCATAGTAACACTAACTGATATATTTGAAAATACAACTTGACCCTAAGTAATACACTCAATTTCCCAAATGGGTTAGTTATGTTCTTCTCTGTCTTTACTTCCCTAAACCCTTTAGATCCACCCCCTCTTGGTCACCCGCCTCAACCCACCCATGCACCTCACGATTGCTTTCACCAAGTTACTTTGTAAAATTTTACTTTAAAAAACAAAATTATTTCATTCAATAAAATAAAAGTACAGACAAAATGTATTCAGATTTACACAATTACTTGAAACAAATACAACATTAACATAAATTCAGGTTACATGGACATATATATTCGATTTAAGTAGTGCTTACAACAACAAAACACTTCTTGTAAAACTTTGTTGAATACTGCAATCTTTACTTGAATCTTGACTGTAGGAAGTTTATGTTAACACACCCCATGTCTACTGTCTCCTTTATCAAAAGTTTATGCTGTGTAGACCTTGATGTAAAAACAATATAAAGGAAGTTTATACATTTTACACATCTGTGTCTAGAAGGGTATATCCTAACCGAACTTAAACTAACCAAACATAACCTTAAATAACCGTACCAAACATAACCTAACATAACTTGACTTAACCAAACCTAACCTATCCAATCCTAACCAAACCAAACCAAACCATAGCTAACCTTAGCAAACCTGACTAAGTTACAGTTTTAATTGATAATACTCAAATATCACAATATTTTTTGGTATAATAATAAGCATAGGTTTAATAATAAGAAAATTAAAAATGATAAGCATTTTTTACATATATGTAAAAATTGATTCCACTAAAAAAAATGTTTCTGATGAAACAAGTTTCTGATGTACCATACAACAAGCCTACCTCTAGACAATTCATCATTGATGACATCCCTTTTGTTTATTATTCTCTTGCTATCCGGAGTGGCGTGGCTGAATGCCAATGCGGTATTCCTGGTGTTCCGGTTGCATTGTTGTTTTGGCACTAGACTATGAAAAATTCACATATTGTTTTCGTAATATATTGGGGCTTTCAAACTTTGCATTACTAATATAAGTCAATAAGTTTTGTACAATCTTTGCACATTTTTTCGCGTAATAAAGGTATAGTATAAGTACAAAATTGTTCAGTAACTCTCTTATAATGCACAGACAGTCAAACTACTAGCTATAAACTAAACTTTACTCTACATTTCACAATGCACAGGCAGTAAAACTACTAGATATAAACTAACATTTACTCTACATTTTACAATGCACAGGCAGTAAAACTACTAGCTATAAACTAACATTTACTCTACATTTTACAATGCACAGGCAGTAAAACTACTAGATATAAACTAACATTTACTCTACATTTTACAATGCACAGGCAGTAAAACTACTAGCTATAAACTAACCTTTATTCTACATTTCACAATGCACAGGCAGTAAAACTACTAGCTATAAACTAACCTTTACTCTACATTTCACAATGCACAGGCAGTAAAACTACTAGCTATAAACTAACCTTTATTCTACATTTCACAATGCACAGGCAGTAAAACTACTAGCTATAAACTAACCTTTATTCTACATTTCACAATGCACAGGCAGTAAAACTACTAGCTATAAACTAACCTTTACTCTACATTTCACAATGCACAGACAGTAAAACTACTAGCTATAAACTAACCTTTATTCTACATTTCACAATGCACAGACAGTAAAACTACTAGCTATAAACTAACCTTTACTCTACATTTCACAATGCACAGGCAGTAAAACTACTAGCTATAAACTAACCTTTATTCTACATTTCACAATGCACAGGCAGTAAAACTACTAGCTATAAACTAACCTTTACTCTACATTTCACAATGCACAGACAGTAAAACTACTAGCTATAAACTAACCTTTACTCTACATTTCACAATGCACAGACAGTAAAACTACTAGATATAAACTAACCTTTATTCTACATTTCACAATGCACAGGCAGTAAAACTACTAGCTATAAACTAACATTTACTCTACATTTTACAATGCACAGGCAGTAAAACTACTAGATATAAACTAACATTTACTCTACATTTTACAATGCACAGGCAGTAAAACTACTAGCTATAAACTAACCTTTATTCTACATTTCACAATGCACAGGCAGTAAAACTACTAGCTATAAACTAACCTTTACTCTACATTTCACAATGCACAGGCAGTAAAACTACTAGCTATAAACTAACCTTTATTCTACATTTCACAATGCACAGGCAGTAAAACTACTAGCTATAAACTAACATTTACTCTACATTTCACAATGCACAGGCAGTAAAACTACTAGCTATAAACTAACATTTATTCTACATTTCACAATGCACAGGCAGTAAAACTACTAGCTATAAACTAACCTTTACTCTACATTTCACAATGCACAGGCAGTAAAACTACTAGCTATAAACTAACCTTTATTCTACATTTCACAATGCACAGGCAGTAAAACTACTAGCTATAAACTAACCTTTACTCTACATTTCACAATGCACAGGCAGTAAAACTACTAGCTATAAACTAACATTTATTCTACATTTCACAATGCACAGGCAGTAAAACTACTAGCTATAAACTAACATTTATTCTACATTTCACAATGCACAGGCAGTAAAACTACTAGCTATAAACTAACCTTTATTCTACATTTCACAATGCACAGGCAGTAAAACTACTAGCTATAAACTAACATTTATTCTACATTTCACAATGCACAGGCAGTAAAACTACTAGCTATAAACTAACATTTATTCTACATTTCACAATGCAGAGGCAGTAAAACTACTAGCTATAAACTAACCTTTATTCTACATTTCACAATGCAGAGGCAGTAAAACTACTAGCTATAAACTAACCTTTATTCTACATTTCACAATGCACAGGCAGTAAAACTACTAGCTATAAACTAACCTTTATTCTACATTTCACAATGCACAGGCAGTACAACTACTAGCTATAAACTAACCTTTATTCTACATTTCTAAATGCACAGACAGTAAAACTACTAGCTATAAACTAACCTTTATTCTACATTTCACAATGCACAGGCAGTAAAACTACTAGCTATAAACTAACCTTTATTTTACATTTCACAATGCACAGGCAGTACAACTACTAGCTATAAACTAACCTTTATTCTACATTTCTAAATGCACAGACAGTAAAACTACTAGCTATAAACTAACCTTTATTCTACATTTCACAATGCACAGGCAGTAAAACTACTAGCTATAAACTAACCTTTATTCTACATTTCTAAATGCACAGACAGTAAAACTACTAGCTATAAACTAACCTTTATTCTACATTTCACAATGCACAGGCAGTACAACTACTAGCTATAAACTAACCTTTATTCTACATTTCTAAATGCACAGACAGTAAAACTACTAGCTATAAACTAACCTTTATTCTACATTTCACAATGCACAGGCAGTACAACTACTAGCTATAAACTAACCTTTATTCTACATTTCTAAATGCACATCCAGTAAAACTACTAGCTATAAACTAACCTTTATTCTACATTTCACAATGCACAGGCAGTAAAACTACTAGCTATAAACTAACATTTATTCTACATTTCACAATGCATAGGCAGTAAAACTACTAGCTATAAACTAACCTTTATTCTACATTTCACAATGCAGAGGCAGTAAAACTACTAGCTATAAACTAACCTTTATTCTACATTTCACAATGCACAGGCAGTAAAACTACTAGCTATAAACTAACCTTTATTCTACATTTCACAATGCACAGGCAGTAAAACTACTAGCTATAAACTAACCTTTATTCTACATTTCACAATGCACAGGCAGTACAACTACTAGCTATAAACTAACCTTTATTCTACATTTCTAAATGCACAGACAGTAAAACTACTAGCTTTAAACTAACCTTTATTCTACATTTCACAATGCACAGACAGTAAAACTACTAGCTATAAACTAACCTTTATTCTACATTTCACAATGCACAGGCAGTAAAACTACTAGCTATAAACTAACATTTAATCTACATTTCACAATGCACAGGCAGTACAACTACTAGCTATAAACCAACCTTTATTCTACATTTCACAATGCACAGGCAGTAAAACTACTAGCTATAAACTAACCTTTATTCTACATTTCACAATGCACAGGCAGTACAACTACTAGCTATAAACTAACCTTTATTCTACATTTCACAATGCACAGGCAGTACAACTACTAGCTATAAACTAACCTTTATTCTACATTTCACAATGCACAGGCAGTACAACTACTAGCTATAAACTAACCTTTATTCTACATTTCACAATGCACAGGCAGTACAACTACTAGCTATAAACTAACCTTTATTCTACATTTCAAAATGCACAGGCAGTACAACTACTAGCTATAAACTAACCTTTATTCTACATTTCACAATGCACAGGCAGTAAAACTACTAGCTATAAACTAACCTTTATTCTACATTTCACAATGCACAGACAGTAAAACTACTAGCTATAAACTAACCTTTATTCTACATTTCACAATGCACAGGCAGTAAAACTACTAGCTATAAACTAACCTTTATTCTACATTTCACAATGCACAGGCAGTACAACTACTAGCTATAAACTAACCTTTATTCTACATTTCACAATGCACAGGCAGTACAACTACTAGCTATAAACTAACCTTTATTCTACATTTCACAATGCACAGGCAGTACAACTACTAGCTATAAACTAACCTTTATTCTACATTTCACAATGCACTGGCAGTACAACTACTAGCTATAAACTAACCTTTATTCTACATTTCACAATGCACAGGCAGTACAACTTGTAACAATTGTTAATTGTCTCATTATAATGATTTTAGAGAATTGTGTCTAGAAAATGTTAAATATTGTAAGAACTGAGAGATTTAGGTGTTTGGTTCTTTTACCAAAAGTTTTCAATATAAATTCTACAAGTTTTGAGAAAAATTCAGAATCTTCCCCTTTCAAATAAAAAAGTAGTTTTTTCCCATTTAAATTAGCTAAATAACGTATATTCACGTTGTTAATTTCCTGTCAATTTCATGCGACATGTTTTCTGAAGTCTACATGTTTGGTGAGTCTTACCTGTTCGGTTGTCCTGGTTTAGAGGGTTCTTATTGGTTGATTTAGCTTCTAGAGTAAGGGGGGGGGTAAGTCCGTTGGTGGAAGGTTTGCGGGCGTTCGAGCAGTTTTAAGTAATCTTTTGGCGAGTGACCACGTTTGTTCTTCACGGCGATTTTTTTAACCGTTCGGAGTCTTGTTTTCCGGATCGGCAATTTTCCTTGTCGCTAGTGAGTGTGTGTGCGTATGTCGCGCTTTGTTTGTGGTCACGTTTGGGTTAAACCTCCAGGACAGCTACGTAAGTAATTTTTTTTACAAGTTTTCTCTAGTTAGGTTTTTCAGTAGGGTTTTAGTAGATAGGGTAATATCCACCAAGCATGCGCGGTTAAAACTTGTTCTTGTTTGTAGTCACTCTTCTAGTGACAGTTCTTGGAGTGCTTTGTCTTCTGTTTAAAAAATTTTGTAGAAAGAAAAATGTTTCAAGTCACTAAAAGCTGGTTATTTATTTTTTTTTCAGATCTCCCGGAGGCAATTTCAATTGCAATTTCAACTTTTCAGTTTTCAATTTCAACTTTAAGAATTTCAACTTTAAGAATTTCAATTTTCAATTTTCAGTTTTCAAATATTTCAATTTTTCAAATTAAGAATTTTGAGGCAATTTTGCAATATTTGTCAATTTAAGGAAAATCTTCAATTTAAGTAAATTTTTGAAATTGAGAATTTAAAGAGATTTATTGATACAGTGGGCCTAATAAAAAGGTTCTGGTCTGAAGATATTTGATTTGTTTTGATTTTAAATAAAGAAGGATCTTTTATTTTCGTTTTTATTATTATTTAGATAAGAAATCCAATTTTATAAAGAAGAAAAAAATAAAGAGACTTTTTTTATCATTGAAGAATTTTTATTTAAATCTCTCATTTAAGTTGTTCAACATATCAAAAATAAATAGTAGCTTAATTAAGGCTACATTAAGTGCGCAACTCTGCTAGTTGAACAACAGAGAGACGTTTAAAAATAGAAGTGTGTGCTTATAACCAATTATCTCAGACCAGATTTTAAAAGAAAATTTAATATTAAATAAATTGAGAAGATGGCACTCAAGGTAGACTTTCTACTGAAGAAAGAACTTATGTATGAAGCACGTTTAAGAGGAATAGAAGTAGAAGACAGCATACTAGTGGGTGATTTAAGAAAGAAACTTAGAGAGCTTGTCAAGTTAGGTGTTAGGCCTAATATAGGTTACCTGTCCGGCCATGTAGTAGGTGGAGAGGAATATGAGTTCATTAAAGTAAACTTGGAAAATCTGAAAGAAAGAATTGAGGGTGTGGTGGAAAGTAGATGTTTAAGTGATATAATCCGTATTGAAGCTAAGTTAGCTCATTACGAATTAAGATTAAAGGGTCTAAAAGGGTTGTTTGTAAGTAATGAAGCCGCTTTAGCTAAAGTGTCATCCCTCGAGGAAAATTTAAATTCCTTGAAGGAAATGGTAGGGAAAATTAACATTGATTTAGCAGAGAAGGACAATATAGAGCAGGAGATAACTAGAAATGGCGAAATTGAAGACGAGTTTGAACAAAGCTTAGTAAGGGGAGTGCAGAAACCAGTTCTAATGAGCCAATCGATAAGCGCACCCTTGAACGGAGTCGCATCTCCAGAAATGGCAGATAATTTCAACTGTCAACGAAATGTTACGTTGAATTATTCTCGCCTACCTAATCCACTAGAGCGTTATCTAAATAGATTTGAGGTAACAGATGGGTTAACCGCTAGCTTGTTGATCAAATTCATTAAAAACATGTTAGCTTTGAAAAATGAAACAAAGTTAAAAGATAGTGAGATTTTAGAGATTATCTTGGGATATGCTAACGGTCCTTTGTATAGTAAAATATTAAAGTGTAAAGAAGAGAGGGACACTGTAAGTGAAACTCATCTTATTATTCTAAAACAATTCGTTCCAATGGGGCTGAGAGAAAACTTAAAGAAAACAATGGTAAACCGTCCACAGAAGTCTGGGGAACCATTAGAAGTATATATAAATGAATTGAAAATCTATAGTGAGGTACTTAATACTAGATACACCGAAGAAGAAGTAGTAGACATTGTCAAATTAGGATTAAATCCAGAAACTAGAGCTAAATTAGTATTTGTGGGCAATCCTACCAGCTATGCAGACCTAGATAGCATGTGTATTCAAGTACAAAATGTATGTTACAACGATGTGCAACGTAGAGAGGTAAGAGTATACCTACCACCTAAGCATAGCGCTAGCCGTAATGTAAACAATGTAGAAGATCGAAAAACATGTTTTATATGTAATAAATATGGCCACATAGCGAGGGATTGCTATCAAAATAGGAACACACAGAAGCACACACAGCAGTACAACAAAGTTTTCACACCACCCAATAAACAATACAACCCAGTAAAATACAATAGACCCGGAACAAGTTTTACACAAAAGGAGATTACAACACAGAAGCCAAAAAACTAGATTATGGGAGGGAGTTGGCCAAATTCGGATCTCGTGTCGATCCCCTCCCAGAAATCCAGCAAAATGTAAACAAAAACAAACCCATACACAACAACACAGCAGACGACAAGATGACTCACTCAAGTGTAAACAATAACACTGATAATATGGAACACATTCTAAACATTTTACCAACTATTGAAGTTATAGTAAACAACAAAGTGAAACAGGAAGCATTAATTGATACTGGAAGTTCAATTAATGTAATTAGTGAAGATTTGTTTAACAAATTAAAAGCATGTTGTCCTAAGTTACAGTTGAATAGGTCAGATATTAAGTGTCGTACAGCGAGTCAAAGTGAAATGAAGATACTGGGGCAGTGTAATTTAAAAATAAAAATAAATGAATTTACTTGGAAAATACTTGTCCAAGTAAGTAAACAATTAAGTTATGCTATGATAATTGGGAGTCAATTTATTAAACAAAGTGAGTTGGTAGTAGACTTGAAAAGTAACCAGTGTTATTTTAATTTCAAGCCTAATGTAAATATCGAATTCATTCACAGTTTAGCTAACATAAGAATTAATGTAAACAATGTTAGTAAACAAGTAAATATTGGCTGTAGTGAAGTCAAGGAAGAAATAGTTGATTTAATAGAAAAATATCCAAATGTTTACACTAATAAAATAGGCAGTGGAATAGATTATGAATATACAATTAAGTTGAATGATACTACTCCTGTCAATATTAGACCATATCCAGTTAATCCTGCTAAGATGAAAACTTTGAAAAATATATTAGATGATTTACTTAAACAAAATATTATTAGACCTAGTCAATCACCATACAATAGCCCTGCATTCTTAGTACCGAAGGGTGAAGACAAATATAGGCTAGTTATTAATTATTCAGAAGTAAACAAGAAAATAGAGAAAGTAAACACACCGCTGGGTGACTTGCATGATATTCACCATTTCCTCGAAGGAGCAAAATATTTTACAGTCTTAGATTTATGTAGCAGTTTTCACCAAATTAGATTATCGGAAGAAAGTAAAAGAATAACAAGTTTTAGTACACCATTTGAAAGCTTTGAATTCAATCGCATTCCATTTGGTCTTCATTTAGGCTCATCTTTGTTATCCAGTTATTTAAATAGAGTACTGGAGGGACTGAAATTCAAGTGTGTTATTAATTATGTGGATGATTTAATAATTTATTCCAAGACATTAAATGAACATTTACAACATATTAAAGAAGTTACTGAAAGACTCAATAAATGGAACCTCACTGTTAACCCAGAAAAAGTAAAATTTGTATTTAAAGAAATAAAGTTTTTAGGATATCTAATCAGCCATAATCAAGTTACAATAGATCCTGAGCGCACCAGTTCAATTTTAAGTGCCAAACCCCCTACCAATAGCAAAGCTGTAAGTCGATTTATAGGAATGTCCAGTTATTTTGCTAAATTTATTCCAAATTATGCTGAACTTGCAGCTCCTTTAAATGAATTAAGGAAGAAAAATGTTAAATTTGAATGGAATTCCAAGTGTCAGGAAAGTTTTGATAAAATAAAAACAATAATTAGCAATCCACCAGTATTAAAAATACCTAATTATGAGCAAGAGTTTATTCTACACACTGATGCCAGTAACAATGCAGTTGGAGCATGTTTATTACAGTATGAGGGAACCGATCTTAAGCCAGTAGCTTTTTATTCTAAAAAACTAAATCAAAGTGAAAAAGTAATGAGTATTTACCATAAGGAATGCTTAGCTGTAACAGCCTCAATACAGAAATTTTATAGTTATTTGGAAGTAAAGCCATTCACTTTGAGGTGTGACAATAGTGCCTTAGCTTGGATTCTAACACATTGTAGAAAATTAGGAAAACTAGCAAGATGGTGTGAAATAATTCTGAGTTTACCATTTAAAGTAGAAATAATTAAGGGTAAAGATAATGTATTAGCAGACTATCTAAGTAGAATATTTAGCAATAATGAAGAGGAAGTTCCAAGTGAGGACATTTTAGTTCATTGTTATGATCAGTCGGTAGTGCAGACAATGGATGTAGATAAGGAAGAGATTAGCGATGTTTCACCCACTGTAGAACCTGTTATTGTCAACTCCAGCTCCAATAGACTGTTTATAACTAACATAACAGACTTTCCTATGTCATGTGTACAGTTATCTGAATATCAGAATAAGGATGCGGAAATTATAAAAATTATATGTAGTATAAGAAACAAAACTAACAATGAAAAATATTTTTTGAAAAATGGTGTTTTAATGTATAAATATAACAACCGAAGTAAGGATAGGGTTTATTTACCCGAAGAATTAATAAACATGGTGTTTGAGTATTATCACACGTCAACCTATGGTGGACATCCTGGAATAGCTAACACTTTTAGAAAAATAAACCAGTACTTTTATAGGCCTAATTTACATGAAGATATAAAAAAGTTAGTGCAAAAGTGTGAATTGTGTAAAAAATGTAAAAGTACAAATAAATATTTAAAAGGACCTGTAGTATCAAGTTACTCGAAGCAGCCTATGGAAAAGTTATACATGGATATATTTGGACCATTAACTAGGAGTAGTAAACAAAACAAGTACTTGCTTATTGTTGTGGATGATTTCACAAAATTTAATTGGTTATTCCCCATGAAAGAAATTAAATCCAATAAAATTCAAGAATTGTTAAATGATCGAATTTTCAGCTTGTTCTCACTGCCTAAAATAATAGTGTCAGATAACGCGTCTTACTTTCAAGCTCATGAATTAAGACAATTTTTCTTTAAAAAAGGAATAATTCATAAAACGACTATACCTTATCAGCCCCAGGGTAACAAAAGTGAAAGGTTTTTACGCAATTTGAAAGCCATATTAAAAATCTATGCACATAACAAACAAAATAAATGGGACAAAGAAATCAGTGAATTGAATTTAGCCATAAACAACAACACATGTGAGAGTACTGGATTTAGTGGATTTGAATTAATGTTTAACCACGCCAAAAACGATCCGTTAACCAACAAGTGGAGTTTGAACGACCTGGTGGAGAGGAATCTCAGTGAAGAAGACCGACTAAAGCAGTTCGAGAAAGCAGTGGACAACCTTCGAAGGATGAGAGATCGCAACAAACACAAGGCGGATGGACAACATGGGAACCCACTTCGCATCGGAGAGCAGGTCTACATCAGAGCACGGGTGCAGTCCGACCTAAGCCGAGGATTCCAGGAGAAGCTGCATTGCATCTATGAGGGTCCGTACCAGGTGCTAGCCCAGCTGAGTCCAGTGAGCATATTGGTGCAGAGGCTGTCCAATCCCAAAGAAGTGCGAAGAGTGCACATAAAAGATGTCAAGGTTTAAAGAAGTGAATCAGATTATTCTTGAAGGTGGTAAATATGAGTTGGTAATGTATGAAGGGTTATGAACTTTAATTAATTATGTATGTTTTCAGCAATTAATAATTTTCAGGTTATAAAAAAAAAAAAAAAAATTGTGTAATGAAATAGATGGTTAAACAAGGTTACTTGATATATTTGAAATTTATTTAAAATGTATTATTTGATTATTGAAGTTGATAATGAATGACTAATTTTGTTTACATGTTATATGTCTGTTTGTAAATAACGGATTACTAATGCTCATGTTGTATTTCAGTTTCAGAAAAGTGAAATTAGTATATTAATTATGTATTTTCAGCAAAAGAATGTTATGTCATGTAAATATTTGATGATTGTTAGATTAAAATTGTTAGATTAGAATTTGTTAGATTAAGACTGTCAAAGTGATTACTTTTAAAGTTTAATGAAATTTTTATGTTCGAATAAATTGCTTGGTGGACAAAAGTAAACAAAGAGTAAACAAATTTTATTTATGTAAATTATATTGAGTAGTTAATTATCCATGAATATTATGTATTTGAAATTTAATCTGTATTTGTATTCTTGTTATATTATAAGTGTGTTAAATAGTACAAGAAAGAATTTTGAGCTTCTAGAACAAAATGTAAGTTGAAAAATTATGTATTTTTTTTAATTGTAATGTATTTCCAATACCAGTTTCCAGCCTGTTCCTATTGTTTGTAAATAACAACAAAACAAAACACAACACTGAAAGGAGAAGCAAATGGGAAAAATTTTGAAATTTTGATTTGTTGGTGAATTGTTTTAATATGAGTGGACTTACGCACCCAACTTTTTTTTCTTTCTTCTTTTGTATCCAAGCACTTATGGACTGCGAAACTTCTGGTTTTCACCAAACGGAACGACACTGAGCACTCATTTTGAAGCACTTCATTGAAAGGGGAAAAAAAAAAAAAAAAAAAAAAAAAAAAAAAAAAACAATTCTTTTGAATGGCTCTCCGATCTATATACACTACATCACATGGAACACGCAACAGAGCGTTGTATGTCAACACTGTCTAATGCCATTTTGGTTAACTGTTGTTTATGTGAGACACTTGCTGTGGGCTGGAGAGTGCAGTGTGACGACGGCCGTAGTCAACCCAAACCGGTCTTGTTTATCGATCGGCCAAGCTGTCAGCTGTTCTGATGAGGGGACAAGCTTGTGGTCCCGTTCTACTACCGATGGATAATGGACTGGGGACAACAATGACTGTCAACAATGGACTGGTCTTGTGCTCTTGACCCGAGTTTCAAGTGACTGTGATAACAAATTTAAATGTTGTAGTAGTTTGTAAGATGGTAGTTTAAGAGAGAAACTTTTGTTTGGAGATCTGAAAAAGGAAAGGGTTAGGTTAGCTTTGAAAGAAATGGTTGTTAAGGTTAGAAAATATTATGTCCTTTTAGAGATGTGATGATGATAGGGTTTCAAAAAAAAATTTTTTTTTTGTGAAGGGGGAAAATAATGTAACAATTGTTAATTGTCTCATTATAATGATTTTAGAGAATTGTGTCTAGAAAATGTTAAATATTGTAAGAACTGAGATATTTAGGTGTTTGGTTCTTTTACCAAAAGTTTTCAATATAAATTCTCCAAGTTTTGAGAAAAATTCAGAATCTTCCCCTTTCAAATAAAAAAGTAGTTTTTTCCCATTTAAATTAGCTAAATAACGTATATTCACGTTGTTAATTTCCTGTCAATTTCATGCGACATGTTTTCTGAAGTCTACATGTTTGGTGAGTCTTACCTGTTCGGTTGTCCTGGTTTAGAGGGTTCTTATTGGTTGATTTAGCTTCTAGAGTAAGGAGGGGGTAAGTCCGTTGGTGGAAGGTTTGCGGGCGTTCGAGCAGTTTTAAGTAATCTTTTGGCGAGTGACCACGTTTGTTCTTCACGGCGATTTTTTTAACCGTTCGGAGTCTTGTTTTCCGGATCGGCAATTTTCCTTGTCGCTAGTGAGTGTGTGTGCGTATGTCGCGCTTTGTTTGTGGTCACGTTTGGGTTAAACCTCCAGGACAGCTACGTAAGTAATTTTTTTTACAAGTTTTCTCTAGTTAGGTTTTTCAGTAGGGTTTTAGTAGATAGGGTAAGATCCACCAAGCATGCGCGGTTAAAACTTGTTCTTGTTTGTAGTCACTCTTCTAGTGACAGTTCTTGGAGTGCTTTGTCTTCTGTTTAAAAAATTTTGTAGAAAGAAAAATGTTTCAAGTCACTAAAAGCTGGTTATTTATTTTTTTTCAGATCTCCCGGAGGCAATTTCAACTTTAAAAATTTCTATTTCAATTTCAACTTTTCAATTTATATTTCAACTTTAAGAATTTCAATTTCAAATTTCAACTTTAAGAATTTCAATTTTCAATTTTCAGTTTTCAAATATTTCAATTTTTCAAATTAAGAATTTTGAGGCAATTTTGCAATATTTGTCAATTTAAGGAAAATCTTCAATTTAAGTAAATTTTTGAAATTGAGAATTTAAAGAGATTTATTGATACAGTGGGCCTAATAAAAAGGTTCTGGTCTGAAGATATTTGATTTGTTTTGATTTTAAATAAAGAAGGATCTTTTATTTTCGTTTTTATTATTATTTAGATAAGAAATCCAATTTTATAAAGAAGAAAAAAATAAAGAGACTTTTTTTATCATTGAAGAATTTTTATTTAAATCTCTCATTTAAGTTGTTCAACATATCAAAAATAAATAGTAGCTTAATTAAGGCTACAAACTACTAGCTATAAACTAACCTTTATTCTACATTTCACAATGCACAGGCAGTAAAACTACTAGCTATAAACTAACATTTATTCTACATTTCACAATGCACAGGCAGTACAACTACTAGCTATAAACTAACCTTTATTCTACATTTCACAATGCACAGGCAGTAAAACTACTAGCTATAAACTAACCTTTATTCTACATTTCACAATGCACAGGCAGTAAAACTACTAGCTATAAACTAACCTTTATTCTACATTTCACAATGCACAGGCAGTACAACTACTAGCTATAAACTAACCTTTATTCTACATTTCTAAATGCACAGACAGTAAAACTACTAGCTATAAACTAACCTTTATTCTACATTTCACAATGCACAGGCAGTAAAACTACTAGCTATAAACTAACCTTTATTCTACATTTCACAATGCACAGGCAGTACAACCACTAGCTATAAACTAACCTTTATTCTACATTTCTAAATGCACAGACAGTAAAACTACTAGCTATAAACTAACCTTTATTCTACATTTCTAAATGCACAGACAGTAAAACTACTAGCTATAAACTAACCTTTATTCTACATTTCACAATGCACAGGCAGTACAACTACTAGCTATAAACTAACCTTTATTCTACATTTCTAAATGCACAGACAGTAAAACTACTAGCTATAAACTAACCTTTATTCTACATTTCACAATGCACAGGCAGTACAACTACTAGCTATAAACTAACCTTTATTCTACATTTCTAAATGCACAGACAGTAAAACTACTAGCTATAAACTAACCTTTATTCTACATTTCTAAATGCACAGACAGTACAACTACTAGCTATAAACTAACCTTTATTCTACATTTCTAAATGCACAGACAGTAAAACTACTAGCTATAAACTAACCTTTATTCTACATTTCTAAATGCACAGACAGTACAACTACTAGCTATAAACTAACCTTTATTCTACATTTCACAATGCACAGGCAGTAAAACTACTAGCTATAAACTAACCTTTATTCTACATTTCACAATGCACAGGCAGTAAAACTACTAGCTATAAACTAACATTTATTCTACATTTCACAATGCACAGGCAGTAAAACTACTAGCTATAAACTAACATTTATTCTACATTTCACAATGCACAGGCAGTAAAACTACTAGCTATAAACTAACCTTTATTCTACATTTCACAATGCACAGGCAGTAAAACTACTAGCTATAAACTAACCTTTATTCTACATTTCACAATGCACAGGCAGTAAAACTACTAGCTTTAAACTAACCTTTATTCTACATTTCACAATGCACAGGCAGTACAACTACTAGCTATAAACTAACCTTTATTCTACATTTCTAAATGCACAGACAGTAAAACTACTAGCTATAAACTAACCTTTATTCTACATTTCTAAATGCACAGACAGTAAAACTACTAGCTATAAACTAACCTTTATTCTACATTTCACAATGCACAGGCAGTACAACTACTAGCTATAAACTAACATTTATTCTACATTTCACAATGCATAGGCAGTAAAACTACTAGCTATAAACTAACATTTATTCTACATTTCACAATGCACAGGCAGTAAAACTACTAGCTATAAACTAACCTTTATTCTACATTTCACAATGCACAGACAGTAAAACTACTAGCTATAAACTAACCTTTATTCTACATTTCTAAATGCACAGACAGTAAAACTACTAGCTATAAACTAACCTTTATTCTACATTTCACAATGTACAGACAGTAAAACTACTAGCTATAAACTAACTTTTATTCTACATTTCACAATGCACAGGCAGTAAAACTACTAGCTATAAACTAACATTTATTCTACATTTCACAATGCATAGGCAGTAAAACTACTAGCTATAAACTAACATTTATTCTACATTTCACAATGCACAGGCAGTAAAACTACTAGCTATAAACTAACCTTTATTCTACATTTCTAAATGCACAGACAGTAAAACTACTAGCTATAAACTAACATTTATTCTACATTTCACAATGCACAGACAGTAAAACTACTAGCTATAAACTAACCTTTATTCTACATTTCTAAATGCACAGACAGTAAAACTACTACCTATAAACTAACCTTTATTCTACATTTCTAAATGCACAGACAGTAAAACTACTAGCTATAAACTAACATTTATTCTACATTTCACAATGCATAGGCAGTAAAACTACTAGCTATAAACTAACCTTTATTCTACATTTCACAATGAACAGGCAGTAAAACTACTAGCTATAAACTAACCTTTATTCTACATTTCTAAATGCACAGACAGTACAACTACTAGCTATAAACTAACCTTTATTCTACATTTCTAAATGCACAGACAGTAAAACTACTAGCTATAAACTAACCTTTATTCTACATTTCTAAATGCACAGACAGTACAACTACTAGCTATAAACTAAACTTTACTCTACATTTCACAATGCACAGGCAGTAAAACTACTAGCTATAAACTAACCTTTATTCTACATTTCACAATGCACAGGCAGTAAAACTACTAGCTATAAACTAACCTTTATTCTACATTTCTAAATGCACAGACAGTAAAACTACTAGCTATAAACTAACATTTATTCTACATTTCACAATGCACAGGCAGTAAAACTACTAGCTATAAACTAACCCTTATTCTACATTTCACAATGCACAGGCAGTACAACTACTAGCTATAAACTAACCTTTATTCTACATTTCTAAATGCACAGACAGTAAAACTACTAGCTATAAACTAACATTTATTCTACATTTCACCATGCACAGGCAGTAAAACTACTAGCCATGAACTAACATTTATTCTACATTTCACAATGCACAGGCAGTACAACTACTAGCTATAAACTAACCTTTATTCTACATTTCACAATGCACAGACAGTAAAACTACTAGCTATAAACTAACCTTTATTCTACATTTCACAATGCACAGGCAGTAAAACTACTAGCTATAAACTAACATTTATTCTACATTTCACAATGCACAGGCAGTAAAACTACTAGCCATGAACTAACATTTATTCTACATTTCACAATGCACAGGCAGTACAACTACTAGCTATAAACTAACCTTTATTCTACATTTCACAATGCACAGACAGTAAAACTACTAGCTATAAACTAACCTTTATTCTACATTTCACAATGCACAGGCAGTAAAACTACTAGATATAAACTAACCTTTATTCTACATTTCACAATGCACAGGCAGTAAAACTACTAGCCATGAACTAACATTTATTCTACATTTCACAATGCACAGGCAGTAAAACTACTAGCTATAAACTAACCTTTATTCTACATTTCACAATGCACAGGCAGTAAAACTACTAGCTATAAACTAACCTTTATTCTACATTTCACAATGCACAGGCAGTAAAACTACTAGCTATAAACTAACCTTTATTCTACATTTCACAATGCACAGGCAGTAAAACTACTAGCTATAAACTAACCTTTATTCTACATTTCACAATGCACAGGCAGTAAAACTACTAGCTATAAACTAACCTTTATTCTACATTTCTAAATGCACAGACAGTAAAACTACTAGCTATAAACTAACCTTTATTCTACATTTCACAATGCACAGGCAGTAAAACTACTAGCTATAAACTAACATTTATTCTACATTTCACAATGCACAGACAGTAAAACTACTAGCTATAAACTAACATTTATTCTACATTTCACAATGCACAGGCAGTAAAACTACTAGCCATGAACTAACATTTATTCTACATTTCACAATGCACAGGCAGTACAACTACTAGCTTTAAACTAACCTTTATTCTACATTTCACAATGCACAGGCAGTAAAACTACTAGCCATGAACTAACCTTTACCATACGTTTCACAATGCTCAGACAGTAAAACTACTAGCTATAAACTAACATTTATTCTACATTTCACAATGCACAGACAGTAAAACTACTAGCCATGAACTAACCTTTACCCTACATTTCACAATGTATTTTAAAAGATGTAAATGACCTTTACTAAGACCCTACATTAGTAATTAAAGGTTTCTGGTTTACTTGTTTAAATAAGAATTTAATATAAATATATATATAATTTACACTTTCAAAATTGGAAACCAGCTCCATGCCATGAAAAAAGGGGTCAAGAATTAAACCCCGCTAAATTAGGAGCAGAACAATAACAGAATAGCTATTGTAAATTAGGGGATATTTTCAGTCAACTCTATAGGCAAATTGAGCCTTTTTGACTATTTGTCCTAATTAACTTTATTTTCGAGCTTATATATGTATAAGTAATAACTTGTGGAGTAGATTATCTCTTAGGTGTTCCATATAACTTTTCGTGTAATAAGAGAAAAGTGACACTTATTACAGTTAAAAATAAACAATGCTATTTAATAATCAATTCTGAATGGTAAGAGTTTTCAAAAATCTCGAAAAGTAAATGTTATCTTATTCCACTTACTGGTACAGCCCTTAAGCTGTTTTCTAATCATACCTATGTCAACTGGATTATCCTGTTAACTCTAGTAATTCAGTTTACACAAGTAATGCGTAGGACTGTGCTTCAGGGATTATATTCTTCAAGAAAACCAATCATAAGTTTAAGCTTGGTTGGGTTCCTAGCTTAAATTAAGCTGAAAGCTCAACGGTGTCAAGCTCAATACTTGAAAGATTAATAAAACTGTGGGTGTTAGTGGCGCAGTGCTGTAATCCAGCTACTTAGCGACACAGTGTTGGGCACTGTAGTCAAGAGGTTCTATACTTGGATGTAAATTAGCTGACAATCCTACAAATACTGTGGTTCGGATCCAAGAATATCTGTAGGTCCTCTGTCTATTGGGATATTAGTTTTTTGTCATGTATAGTATATTTGGGTGGGGTGATATATCCATTACGTTACCTTCAAGTCTCCAAATTCAATTTTGTGCTTTTGTTTTCAAAATGTGACAGAATATCCACCCAATAACTGAAAATATAATAAATGGAATATAAAATATTCTATTATTGAGTTTAAGTTAGATACTTTAAGATAGATACCTCCAACGTAGTCTGAAATTTGATTTATAACGTTTGTATACCAAGCTTATTTATCCGGTTTTATAATTGTGATAATTAAGTAATATTGATTTGTATGAGACATATATAGTTGGTGTACAAAACACGTACGACTTTTAAACTTCGACTCTGGCAGTAATTAACGATATTATATATATATATATATATATATATATATATATATATATATATATATATATATATATATATATATATATTATATGTGTGTGTGTAATTAAGTTTTGAAGTCTATATATTAATTAATTTATTAAAATGTAATCAACTATAACTAATATTAATATTATATTATACAATTTTAATATTATAAAGTAAGCTCTAAGTATATTATTAAATAATGTTTCTGTGTATAAACTTTCTTTCCTGTTATAATTTTATATTTTTTTTGAAAGTATAGTAAGATTTAAATGTGTTAAAAAAATTGCTAGAACTAGAATGAAGTTACTGGAATGTTGGCTGGAAGTTTAATTTCCGATATGTACAAGAGTAGAAACATCATATCATAATAATTAATGCAACAAGCATTTATATATATAACATTACACTGAAAGTTATTGTTACAAACTACTTTCATTACTCACGGGAAAGTCATTTTCTAGTGAAAACGTTTCTGATGTTAATCCCTGTGAGACACGAAATGAGGTTATATAAAATGCAAGTTTACATACAAGTAATTTACTTAAAACCCTCTGTTCCTTGGTTAAATTGTCCCTCCGGAAACAATAACAGAGGAAGTTGAAATAAAAGTATAATTAAAACGTGTTTCCTTTGTAGTACCTTTTGTAGCATGTAACTTGTATATATTAGAATAGACAAGTTACATAATATACTTGTAGTTGAACTTAGAATATTAAGGATTAGAACTTAGAAGTCATGTAGTGCACCTGTCGTAATGACTTGTGCTGTTTCAATGGAAATTAGCGCCTTTAATATTACTGAGGCATGACGTTCAGAGGACTTCTCGTGACTCGCCGACTATAGTACCACTGACTATAGATACAAACGCACACCTGTGCTGCTATCTAACGTGATTAGTTTAGAATAAGTGCTAGGACAACTATTTGGCACACCATTAGCTCATCTATCAGTCATTTCAGCGTGTGCTGGAGAGAGACAGAGAGAGGGAGACTGCTGGCGCTACCTGTGAGAACTGAACATGAACTAATTTTACAGAACAGAAAATTCGGCTTCACGAGATCCATATGAGCGGACAGTCTTCTTGTTTCTATCAATATCAATTATCTGTGTATTTACTAAACGAAAAGAGGTTGAAGTATCACTCGATATCTTGAATTAAGATATGTTTTACCACACAGTCCACATTTAAAGTACGTTGCAAGAATTTGAACGACTTTGAAGTGATCTTAGATACGACTGATGTTAATATCGGTGCTTTAATCATTTCTTGTAAAGAAATACATGGTTATGTGTGGTTCCCAAAACCATTCAGTTCCTATCAGAAGTCTTTCTATATTTTACAGAAATACAATTGGAATTAATGCTTCAGTGTCAACAATATTTATGTGTGAAATTGTTTAAATAACAAATGAAGGGGAAATTAATAGTTTTAAGTGTCTTGTAGACAGTAGGCATTTTAATGATATCATATTCTAAATTTCATCTTGTTCGCTTATGAAATGCGTATCAATATAAATTATTTAAAGGCATTATATTTTTTATATTCCATTCACATTAATTCAAAATAAAATTTAAAACTATAATTTTTAATGAATTTATTTTCCATTTCAGATTTGTAAGGGGATTACAATAAACAGTTTAACAATAATATTGAATTTCTTTAGTGACTAATAATTTCAATATTAAAACAAATATTTTATATAATAATCAATTTAAATTTTACGATATTTATAATATAAAATTTATATTTAATATTCTTACAACTGCTATTAATATAATTGTTTTCTTAAAATATTACTAAAATATGATGGACCATGAATTATAACCGCAGTCACAAAGTAAATCAATCACACTATTCCTAAACCACATAGCACATAGTATGCGTAGGTCTTCAATGTATATTTAACTAAAAGTCCATTTAGAAAGATTAAGATGCCAAAACGATCTTTTAAGTCGACGTTAATGATAACCTAAATTTAGGATTAAGTTGTAACCAATAATATGCTGATGTTAAATATTTGGACTTCATTTTGTTTTCAGTAATTTCTCATAGTTTTCTAAAGATATCTTCCTTTTATTATTTCAGTGTAAAGATGGATTTGTTTGTGTACGTTTCAGGTTAGTTTGAACGATATAGAAATATAAAATTATGAAAGCGAATAGTAATATTTATCATTGTTAGACATTTCATAATTTAACTAGGACATTATTGTATATATCTAACTTTCCTATTAGTAGAGCTGTTAACCTTTTCATTGTAGGCCAATTGAAAAACGCAACTTACATTTAATTCCGTTAGCGGATCAGTCTGCGCGAAATTTCTTGAGCTAAAATGAATATGTGATAGGTTAATTAGGTTAATTTTATAATTTTACGGTCACAAACAATGAGAAATATATTAGAAATGTAAAACGTTTCTTGGGACCCACCCCATTAGCCCTAAAATATCAAATGACTTTCTATAACTAAAGTGTTTTTATCGAGAAATATAACTATGTCCATAATGTTTATGCTGGTTAAGCGTGGATTAAAAACCATTCGACTTTTTTAGTAATAAAAACAGCTGTTAAAACTATTTGTTCTGTTATAAATGTAGGTTTATAACAGCTGTGGTGAGAATTTTGTCTGTTTATAGTTGTATTAAAACATAGTACTATGTTGTAAAACTAAGACTCTCCCACCGTAACAAATAGGTCACATCGGACAGCGGCCACAAGATGTGTTGTATAACTAAGACTCACCCACCGTAACAAATAGGTCACATCGGACAACGTTCACAAGATGTTTTGTATAACTAAGACTCTCCCACCGTAACAAATAGGTCACATCTGACAACGGCCACAAGATGTGTTGTATACTAAAACTCTCCCACCGTAACAAATAGGTCACATCGGACAATGGCCACAAGATGTATTGTATAACTAAGACTCTCCCACCGTAACAAATAGGTCACATCGGACAACGGCCACAAGATGTGTTGTATAACTAAGACTCTCCCACCGTAACAAATAGGTCACATCGGACAACGGCCACAAGATGTTTTGTATAACTAAGACTCACCCACCGTAACAAATAGGTCACATCGGACAACGGCCACAAGATGTTTTGTATAACTAAGACTCTCCCACCGTAACAAATAGGTCACATCGGACAACGGCCACAAGATGTGTTGTATAACTAAGACTCTCCCACCGTAACAAATAGGTCACATCGGACAACGGTCACAAGATGTTGTATAACTAAGACTCTCCCACCGTAACAAATAGGTCACATCGGACAACGGCCACAAGATGTGTTGTATAACCAAGACTCTCCCACCGAAACAAATAGGTCACATCAGACAACGGCCACAAGATGTGTTTTATAACTAAGACTCTCCCACCGAAACAAATAGGTCACATCGGACAACGGCCACAATACGTGTTGTATAACTAAGACTCACCCACCGTAACAAATAGGTCACATCGGACAACGGCCACAAGATGTGTTGTATAACTAAGACTCACCCACCGTAACAAATACGTCACATCGGACAACGGCCACAAGATGTTTTGTATAACTAAGACTCTCCCACCGAAACAAATAGGTCACATCGGACAACGGCCACAAGATGTGTTGTATAACTAAGACTCACCCACCGTAACAAATAGGTCACATCGGACAACAGCCACAAGAGGTGTTGTATAACTAAGACTCTCCCACCGTAACAAATAGGTCACATCGGACGACAGCCACAAGATGTGTTGTATAACTAAGACTCACCCACCCGTAACATAATAGGTCACATCGGACATCAGGCCACAAGATGTGTTGTATAACTAAGACTCTCCCACCGTAACAAATAGGTCACATCGGACAACGGCCACAAGGGTTTTGGGGTTTGTTTTTAACAAAGGACTCTCCCCCCGTAACAAATAGGTAAAATTTGGGGAAAAACGGTAAAAAGATGTTTTTTGTATAACAAAGACTCTCCCCCCGTAAAAAATAGGTCACATGGGAAAAACGGCCAAAAGGGAGGGTGTTGTTTAACTAAAAATTTCTCCCACCAAAAAACAAATAGGTAAACATCGGACAAAGGGCCCCAAAAGTTTTTGTTGAAAAAATAAGACTCTCCACCGAAAAAAAGGGGGGTCACTTTCCGGACAAGGGCCCCAAAGACGTGTTTTTTAAAAATAAGACTCCCCCCCACCGTAAAAAATTTTGGGGTTCAAATGGGGAAAAAACGGCCACAAGAGGGGGTTTTTTTAAAAACCTAAGACTAAACCAAACCGTAACAAATAGGTCACTTTGGGGACAACGGCCAAGGATTTTTTGGTATAACTAAGACCCCTCCCACCGAAAAAATTTAGGTCACATGGAAAATTTGGCCACAAGTTTTGGGGGTTGTATAAAAAGGGACTCACCCACCGTAAAAAATTTAGGGTCACTTTCGGAAAAACAGCCACAAGAGGTGTTGTAAAACTAAGACTCTCCCACCGAAACAAATAGGTAACATCGGACGACGGCCACAAGATGTTTTGTAAAAAACAAAGTTTTACCCACCGAAAACAAATGGCCCACATGGGAAACAAGGGCCCACAAGATGTGTTGTATAACTAAGCCCTCTCCCACCTTAAAAAAATTAGGTCACTTGGGGAAAAACGGCCACAAGTTTGGGTTGTAAAACTGGGGACTCTCCCCCCTTTAACAAAAAAAAGGTCACTTGGGGAAAACGGCCACAAGTTGTTTTGTTTTTAACTAAGACTCACCCACCGTATTAAATAGGTCCCATCGGCCCAAACGGCCCAAGATGTGTTGTATAACAAAGACTCTCCCACCGTAAAAAAATTGGTCACATGGGGAAAAGGGCCCCAAAAGATGGGTTAAAAAAAATAAGCCCTCTCCCACCGAAAACAAATAGGTCACATCGGAAAACGGCCACAAGTGTTTTGGGTAAAAAAAAAAGGGAACTTCCCCACCTTTTAAAAAAATGGGGTCACATGGGGAAAACCCGGCCCCACAAGATGTTTTGGGTATAACTGGGGAACCTCCCACCGAAACAAATAGGTCACATGGGACAACGGCCACAAGTTGGGTTGTATAATTTAAAGACTCCCCCACCGTAAAAATAGGCCCAATCGGACAACACCCCACAAGATTTTATTGTAAAACTAAAAAATTTTCCCACCCGTAACAAAATTAGGTAAACATTGGCAAAGGGGCCACAAGATGTGTTTATAAAAAGACTCACCCCCGTAACAAATAGGTCACATCGGACAAACCGGCCAAAAGGGATGTGTTGAAAAAACTAACCTCCCCCCAACCGTAACAAATAGGTCACATCGGAAAACGGCCAAAGATGTTTTGTATAACTAAGACTCACCCCCTTTAAACAAATGGGGTTACACGGACAAGGCCACAAGATTTTTTGGGGGTATAACAAAGATTCTCCCCCCTTTAAAACAAAATAGGTCACATCGGAAAACGGGCCAAAGTTTGTGTTGTAAAACTAAGCTCTCCCCCCGTAACAAATAGGCCCACATCGGACAACGGCCACAAGAGGGTTTTTTTTTAAAACTAAGACTCTCCCACCGTAACAAAAAAAGGTCACATCGGAAAACGGCCAAAAGGGACGTGTTGTAAATTTTTAAAATTAAATTTAAAAAATTTAAATTTATTGCTTTAAAAAAATTTTTAAAAAACGTTTTTATCGAAATTTGTCAAAAAATTTCCTTTAACAAAAAATTGTCCCCCCCTTTTTTTTTCAAAAGGACCCTTTTGAAAAAAAGTTGGGGGACTTTTCGTAATTTTTTTTTAAACAAAAAAAAATTTTTTTGTGGGTTTTTTTTATTTATAGAAGTCATGGTCGTTTTAAAAAAATCAATTTTTAAATACAATTAAACCTATCAGACTATACTTTGTTTAATTTTTGTTCTACAGGATATTGTTCGGTACTAAATTAAAATTAGAAAAAGCTCTACAGTTTAGGAAAAATTTTTTTTTGACCCCTCGTTTCTCTTCCCCCCCTTTAAACATTTTGACGGGCCCACGGCAAACCCTTCTTTTATCAATACTTTTTATTGATTTGAAAATTTTCGGGATTCATATTGTATATACACTAAGAAAGGACAACTCCAAACTCTCTAAGCCTTTTAAGGAGCCCTTTTATTTTCAAAAGAAAAAACTTTTAAATTAATAAAAAAAAACAAAAACCAGTAAACAAAAACAATGAAACATTATTTTCTCCTTTTTGCAGTCCTACATATTTCAGTTGTCCTATTTTTTTAATTTTTATGGGGCCCGAAGGGGGCGGAAAATTGTTTATTTGAAACTTTTAAGCTCTCATTTTCCAGAGCAAAACTGACTTTGAGGGGTTTAAAAAAGAGGGCCCCTACTTTAAAATTTTTACCCCATGCAAACAGGGAAACCCTTTTGGGGTTTTTACTTTTAAAATTAAAGGGCCCTTTTTAAAAGCGATTGAAGTAAATTGAATTATTTCGCCCGTTGAATTATAAGTGCAGAAAAAATTTTGTTGTGTTTCAAGTGACTTCATAGATATAGAAAAAACCCTTAAAGAAGCAGTTACGACAATTTCATACATCGTTAAGAATCTTACCTAGTAGTCATTTTCTTTGAATTGAGATCCAATTTAAACTCCTATTCCGAATTAATATTTTCTCATATATATTTATAATACGTATTATTGCCAGTGTAAACTTTTTCTTTATCAAACATTTCTCATTTAAGACAATTCCGTGAGATAGTTTAAATCACACTAGTGGACCCCTTTATTTTAAACTCCCGGGAGTAATTCTCTCGTTGCAAACTCTTTCAATCTTTGTTCCTTTTTAAAAGTCAGGTGTTTCCCAATTTTCTTGTTAAAAAAAATTGGGTTATTTTTCAAAAAACCCCCCAAATAAGTTCTTTTGGGGGATGCAAAGTAGTGAAATCTGAAAGATTTAATTTTAAACTACCTTAAAAAAACATTTCAAAAATGATTAACCACATTAGAAGCTTTTTGTAATGTTTATTTTTTTTCTTTTTGTTCCAGCTGTTTGGGGAAATTGATTATCAAATAAAAATAAAATTTTTTCATGTTATTCTTATAGAAAAAAAGGAAACGTTGAGGGGCTATTTATACTACTTATGTATAGATAACAGGGAAACGTTGAGGGGCTATTTCTACTACTTATGTATAGATAAAAGGGAAACGTTGAGGGGCTATTTCTACTACTTATGTATAGATAAAAGGGAAACGTTGGGGGGCTATTTTTTTCACTTAGGGATAGATAAAAAGGGAAAAAGGGTTGGGGGGTTTTTATTTTTTCTATTATGTTTTAGAAAAAAGGGAAACGTTTGGGGGGGTTTTTTCTATAATTATGTATAGAATAAAAGGGAAAACGTTGAGGGGCTATTTTATTTATTCATGAAATAGAAAAAAGGGGAAAAAGTTGGGGGGTTTTTTCAAATATTTAAGGTATAGTTAAAAGGGAAAACGTTGGGGGCTATTTCTACTACTTATGTATAGATAAAAGGGAAACGTTGAGGGGCTATTTCTACTACTTATGTATAGATAAAAGGGAAACGTTGGGGGGCTATTTCTACTACTTATGTATAGATAAAAGGGAAACGTTGGGGGGCTATTTATACTACTTATGTATAGATAAAAGGGAAACGTTGGGGGCTATTTCTACTACTTATGTATAGATAAAGGGAAAGGGTTGGGGGCTATTTTTTACTACTTATGTTTAGAAAAAAGGGAGAAAACTTTGGGGGGCTATTTTACTACTTTGTAAAAAAAAGGGGAAAACTTTGGGGGGGCTATTTCTTTACTTATGTAAGAAAAAAGGGGAAAAAAACGTTGAGGGGCTATTTTATCCCAAAATGTATAGAAAAAGGGGAAAAACGTTTTGGGGGGCTATTTATACTACTTATGTATAGATAAAAGGGAAAAGTTGAGGGGCTATTTATACTACTTATGTATAGATAAAAAGGAAAAGTTGAGGGGCTATTTCTACTACTTATGTATAGAAAAAAAAGGAAGAATTTTTGGGGTTTTTTATTTCTACTACTTATGTATAGTTAAAAAGGAAAAGTTGGGGGTTTTTTTTTACTCCCTTAGTTTTGGATAAAAAGGAAACGTTGAAGGGGTTTATTTCTCACTTATGTATAGAAAAAAAAAGGAAAAGTTAAAGGGGTTATTTCTACTATTATTTTTATAGATAAAAAAGGAAACGTTGAGGGGTTATTTCTACTACTTATGTATAGATAAAAAGGAAAAGTTGAGGGGCTATTTCTACTACTTATGTATAGATAAAAAGGAAACGTTGAGGGGCTATTTCTACTACTTATGTATAGATAAAAAGGAAACGTTGAGGGGCTATTTCTACTACTTATATATAGATAAAAAGGAAACGTTGAGAGGCTATTTTTTACAAATTATTTTATAGTTTAAAAAAGGAAACTTTTTGAGCGGCTTTTTCTCCCAAACTTAGTTTGCCCTTTTGGTCACTGATGTTTTTTTACAATTTTCAATCCTCCACTTTAAATTCCCGGGGATAAGTTATCTGAAAAAATTTTCCCAAACCCCCAATTAAACGGTTTTTAAAAAATCTTGTTTGCGTGTTTTCCATTTGAATACTAATTGCACTTAATCCATAGGCCAAATAGCTTGCCGTTTACTGTCAATTGAGTTCAATTATTATCAATTATGGTATGGGAAAAAAGCAGTCTGAAAATATTAAACTTTTTGTTTTATGTTTTTTTTTTAAGTTTTTTAAGGGGGGGGGGGGGGGGGGGGGGGAATGTAATATTCCATTAATCGTGTTTAGTCATAAATTACGTAAGTAGAAATGAGATATCAACTTATTAGTTTTAATATTTACTTTAATTTTTACTTGTTATTTGTTGAATATCTTAATTTTTAATAACAAATATGGTTAGGGTACTTTGTTAAACTCCCAGTACTTTTAAATGTTTTTTTTAAACCCCCTTAATCCTCCTTTGGGGAGTCATGAAAAGGGCGGAAATTTTTGTTGTTAGTTCTTTTAATTTATGTTTGATATTTTTTAAAAATTTTTTTGTTTTAAACTTTTGTTTTTAAATTGGCATTGCCGTTGATAAATGAATAAAATAAAAAAATGAAATGGTGGCTCTATGGTGAATATTGGGAAATGGGGGAAGTCAGGGGTCTAATGTTGGGAAATTCCGGTGGAAAATAACAATCGGACTTCATTCTTTGGAAAAAAATACTACCTCGGGGCCTAAAATCCCCATTTCAATAAAAAAATTTTGCTGATTTTATTATGTAAAATTTATTTCAAATCATTGGCCCTATTTTCTTAGATTTTTTGAGATTATATAACGTTTGAATATTTATGGCTATTTTAATGTTGCAGTGAATTTTACTTTAATATTTGGGTAAAAGCCTTGTACAATTTTATTTAAATAACTACCTTCGTCATGTGTCTGATCCACTTACATCTTTACACCCCTCTTCCCTCCCAGTCCAACAACTGTCAATATTTAGTTTATTCCCGTCCGTCAAGATTTACTATCTTGAGCTTTTATATTTATTTTAAAATTGTATTAAGTTATCATTAGTTTTAAATTTAATAAATACAACGCATCATCTAGCTGTAACCATTTTTTCCAATACGATTTAAATAAAGTGTAATTGATGTATGTTATGTAATAAAAAACATATATTTTTCTTACCTGTGTTTAAAAAGGAGGTGAAAGTTTTTTTTAAAATTTCCACTAAACATTTTATCAAAAACGCCTTTTTTTTTGTTTTGTGAGGCTTTAAAAGGCATAATTTGCTATCCCTGATTTTTTTTCAGTCCCATGGTTTAAAGTTTACAAAAAACATCACATTTTATGGGTCAAAATAAAATATACCATTTTAAGTTTCAACTTCCTTTTTCCTGGTATTCACCAAATAATGTTGTCACTAGGGATTTTTTTCTTGAAAGAGCTACAAATGAAGCTACTTCAACCATTTGAGGCGAGGGGTGAAGGATTGGTCCATTAACCCCCAAATTTAAAACCTATTTTTAGTTGGGGAAGCAAAGGTTGTCAAAAATTTTTTGCCTTCATTACGTGAAAATTACCAATCACGACTTTTTCGATTTGGTGAACCAAACCTTTTTCAACTCCCCAAAAATTAAATTACTTACACAAAAATTTTTAAAAAAAACTACGTTTTTAAAAATAAAAAACCTATCTTCTTTAATAATTTTCAAAAATTTTTTAAAGTAGACCCTTAGAATGGGGTACAAAAAAATAAAATTCAGCAAATTTAAAAATGTTAATAGGGTTAAATTAATATAAACCCATTAGGCACTGCCAAGGTTCCCGAAATCAAAGAAACAATCTTAAAACCAATTAAGTTTAAAATTAAAACCGACGGGAAAAAAGGGATTAATTTTAAATAATTTTAAATAAAATAATTATAATTTTACCTGAAAAAAAATATTTATAGAACTGAAAAAATTTGTGTTTTTCAGGTTCCTTATATTTATTTTATATATGATTTTAAATTTAAATTTTAAATTTATTTCATTTTCTGATTTGAATTTTTAACTTAAATTTTGTTTTAAAATTGTTTCGTTGATTTCGTGACCTTGGGAGTGCCTAATTTGGTTATATTAATTTAACCCTGTTAACTTTTTTTTTATTTAGCTGAGTTCATTTTTTTTGTAAACCCCTTTTTTATGATCTAGGGGAAAAAAAATAGATAATTATTAAAGTAGATGGTTTTTTTTTTAGTTTTAAGGAAAGGGCCCCCCCCCCCCCCCCCCCCCCCCCCAAACCCCCCCCCCCCCCCCCCCCCCCCCCCCCCCCAAAAAAAACCCCCCCCCCCCCCCCCCCCCCCCCAAAAAAAAGGGTTTTAAAAAGGGCCAAAGGGGTTTAAAAACCCTTAAAATAGGAAAAAGCTTAAGCCCAAAAATTTAAAAAAAAAATTTTTCTTTTAATTTTTTTTTAAAATGGAAAATTGGAAAAAAAATTTTTAGAAAAAAGAAATTTTTGGTTTTTGGGTCTATGTTACGTCATTATTATGTTTATGAAGATAGAGGTTTAAAGTTTGAACAAAATGCCCCGGGACTTTTTTTAAAAATGTCATGGTTACACCAAAACTTTTTTTATATAGTAGGTCCTATAGTATTTGAAAATATTTTTACCTCCTGAAACATGAAGCATGAAATCAGTAGCAACAAATTAATATATTGATTTTTAATTAAATTTAATTGCTAAAGAATTGTTCGAATATGCACACTAGTCATGTTTTAAATAAAAATTTAATGGCTCTGATAGATAAAAACACTAAGAAAGAAAATCTGCAAATAAGACGAGTAACAATGATACTTAAAAGAGAAATTTTCTGAATAAAAAATAAACAAATAAAATAGTAGGGCCTCACTAAAGTTGTTTGAAAAAAATTAAAAATAAAACTCGGAATAATAATAAACCACTTAGACCACTCGGCCAATAAGTCAATACCAGAGGTAAGTTATTTGGTGTGAAATTTACTAAAAATACTGATGTTTTTCAAAAAAAGTACTAAACACTTTTAACATAGATTAGTTTGCTTGATTTATTGTGTTATAATCACAGGCAATTATTAGCTTCAAAGTAACAAACGTACAAAAACCTTCTGAAAAAAAAAAAAATAAAAAAAAATTAAAATCCTTTAGACATTCTAATATATAATTTAACTACAAACATAAAATAATGTATAGTTCTTAAATACGAATTTGGAACTCTGACAACGATGCTACCAGTCAAAGCAATGACAAATAAACGTACTTAACTTAGTACAAAACATATTCCCACGGGGACTACGACGTTGGTATTTACAGAGGATCCCACAACGTGTTTCATTCGTGTTTATTTTAGAAGTAAACTGTGTGACAGACTAATTAAATATGAGCATAAATGGCTTTCAAAGGGGGGAGGTGAATAAAAGATTGTTTGTGTAGCTAGACGAGCAAAATTTACTCTTTGACTCTGGTTTAAAATCTACTTTTTTACTGCACATTATTTACGTGCAGTAAACAGCTCCTCATTATATAGAAATACAGCCAAAGTTGAATTAATAATATTTTGTCAAGGAAAGAAGAGTATTTACTGTAAGCGTTTTCAGGCATGTGAAGTGGAATATAAACAGCACTAAGCAGCAATGAAGGGTGGTAAAGAGACAAAAACACACTCGGTTGGATCAGTGAGTACCTGTGCACAGCCATAAGAACACAACGCCACTCTCTTTCCCACTAGTTTGTAGACATATATCCTTGCGATAGATACAGTAGTTATCAAGCCCCAACTGTGAATCATCAATACTGGCTAAAAGATTTATTTCTGTGAGGACAATTATATGACGTACACAAGTGACAGTTGCAATATATGACGTACACAAGTGACAGTTGCAATAAATAACGTACACAAGTGACAGTTGCAATATATGACGTACACAAGTGACAGTTGCAATAAATAACGTACACAAGTGACAGTTGCAATATATGACGTACACAAGTGACAGTTGCAATATATGACGTACACAACTGACAGTTGCAAGACATGAGATTCATAAGTGACAGTTGCAATATGTGACGTACACAACTGACAGTTGCAATACATGAGGTTCATAAGTGACAGTTGCAATGTGTGACGTACACAACTGACAGTTGCAATACATGAGGTTCATAAGTGACAGTTGAAATATATGACGTACACAACTGACAGTTGCAATACATGAGGTTCGTAAGTGACAGTTGTAATATGTGACGTATACAACTGACAGTTGCAATACATGAAGTTCATAAGTGACAGTTGAAATACATGAGGTTCATAAGTGACAGATGCAATATATGACGTACACAGATGACAGTTGCAATATATGACGTTCACAAGTGAAAGTTGCAATATGTGACGTACACAGATGACAGTTGCAATATATGACGTACACAACTGACAGTTGCAATACATGAGGTTCATAAGTGACAGTTGCAATATATGACGTACACAGATGACAGTTGCAATATATGACGTTCACAAGTGAAAGTTGCAATATATGACGTACACAGGTGACAGTTACAATATATGACGTACACAAGTGACAGTTTAAATATATGACGTACACAACTGACAGTTGCAATATATGACGTACACAACTGACAGTTGCAATACATAAGGTTCATAAGTGACAGTTGCAATATATGACGTACACAGATGACAGTTGCAATATATGACGTTCACAAGTGAAAGTTGCGATATATGACGTACACAGGTGACAGTTACAATATATGACGTACACAAGTGACAGTTGAAATATATGACGTACACAAGTGACAGTTGCAATATATGACGTAAAAAAGTGACAGTTGCAATATATGACGTACACAAGTGACATTTGTAATATATGACGTACACAAGTAACAGTTGCATTTTTCAATTCATTTAGTATCGTTCTTAGACCATATATATTTTGGTAGTGCATATTTAAGTTTGGGTGACCGTTGTTCCTCACTAGTTGTTTACTTTCTCCCATATGTGTTAGCACAGAGAAAGTATTGTGATGGTCCAAAGAAAGTATTTTTTACAATTTGGTCTAAAAATCCATTTTAGGGTCTCCTGAACCCAAAAAAATTGATTTTTTCAAAAAAAAAAAAAAACTTTTGGTGTCCGTGTGTGTGTCTGTCTGTGTGTATGTGCAGTTCACTGGATACCAAATGGATGGATCAATTTTTATGGAATTTGGTATGGAGGTGTATTTATCCAATATCTCCAGACCATTTTACCACTTTTTTGAAATCTTATTGTCATTTTTTATGGGCAAAAAACATATAACATTTGGAATTTTCTCAAAAACGGCTCTGATGATTTTTATTAAATTATCAGGAAAGATGTGAACACTTTAGTAAAAACCGCATGTCTCTAACTTGACTAGTTTTTGAGTTATGGAAAAAAAGTATATTTGGGAATCAAAATGGTTATTTTAAAAGTTTTTATTTCAAGTGTTTAATATAGGGGAAAGTTTGTGCCAATTTTTGAACCATTTATTGTATTCTTACTTACTATTTTTTGGGGTTTCGTTTATCTATTTTATAGTGAAATCAGATTCGCAGTTTAATACACGTGAGTTTAGCTGTATCCTGAGAGTGTCGAGGTACTATACAGTTCTGTCCCTGGTTACAGAAATATTAGCCAGTGATGCAACATTGTCTTTAAACAGATCGGTAGGGATTTTTTTATGAAAATCGGTAGCTTTAGTTTGAGATTCAAATTGAACTAAGAAAGGGCGGGAATTAAATCCACCTGTTTTTTACCAAGTCGAAAATGAGAGATGAGGCCAGAGTAGAATGACATATTCTGAAATATTTAAGTGATTTTTGCCCCGTCATCCTCCTTGAGGTGTAGGGCTTTCGAGGCACCTTCATGGTTTTGTGGACGATATCAACGAAGGGTGGACGATAGCATCGAACTATTGGATCTATCATTTATATTAAATATTCAACAGATTTTTCACCTTTCCAACTTCTAATCTTATCCTCGACCCCTAAAAGCCTAGTGAGCTTCGCTACAATTACATTCAGCTTGTCTTCAACGCTATCAATAACTTCTTTCACTCCATCTTTGGTGGCGAATGTGTCTAGCTTATCGATTAACGCTGATCACTTGATGCTTAGATCCTGAACTGGATCACAAGTTACTTGGCAGTCAACACTACCGTAGTACCAAGTCTTTGTGGTGCCGTCGAAGATTTGTTTTTAAATTCAGATGGGGAACTTTGACACAATCAGGATGGAACCAACGGTTGCACGGACACTTGCAGACAACACCGTTATCTATTGCATTTTTAAAACAAACTTTATACATTTATTGATATTTTTACAAACCTTTAAAGAATAGTTTTCACTTAAACAATAGCTATATTAGACTGGCAATAGAACTTTAATTATTGTATGAAATATAATTATATGATACTTTATACTGTTTGATTATGCCAGGACGAGGGTCTAGCGTTGTTGTCACAAATAAGGCGTGTCCGCGTTTGAAAATTCAACTGAGCCAACCTCCTTATTGGTTCAGTTACCGACCAATAACAATTATAATTATTATAGTTTCAAATTATTAACACTTAGTGATTTCACATTTTATAATCACAACTTGTATTACATTTGACTTCATATTATTTATTCATACAAATTCTATTTAGGGAGACACTGAAACCATCACTTATTGAAGGATTAACTAGAGATAGATCACCGCAAAATATAGATTCTATGTAGAAAGTGCCCCCTTGAGGCCAGCTCTCTGATTAGTACATTTTTTGATGACATCATCCAAGATGGCGGCGCCCATGTTTCCCGCCAAATTTCCTAACCTCACTTTTCCTGCCAAATTGAAAACATGGGCGCCACCATATTGGATGATCGCAAATTTGGCGGGAAACATGGGTGCTGCCATCTTGGATGACGTCATCAAAAAATGGACCAATCAGAGAGATGGCCTCAAGGGGACCTCTTCTACTATTCTAGTTATGACACCAGCCACTAAGGCTAAGTTCTAAAATTGTTGGATTATTTGTAACAAGCTATACCGAGAATATTTATCCAAATCCTGGAAAATCTTTGGAAGATAGTAAAATTACGATTGTAATACATTAAATAACAAACTCCCTAAGGAATATCTCACATGCTGTAAGTCTCAAAAATGTTCACTGAAAAATTAAAATATAACATGTAGAAATTATTATAGTATTTATACACGACATCGCTGTTGTACTTGGTTTGAAACTAAGGCGTAAGAATAAAATTTTTCTCTACAGTAAAACACCCGACATTCATCTGTCACTTCGTATTCTCCCAACAGACCTATGTATTTTTACGCGGGGGTTTATGTTTTTTACTGACATAAAAAATTTACGGGTGTGTATTCATCTTGCGCGGTCATTTGTTAACAAGACGGCTCACCTTTTGTTTCATACAAATTCAATTAAGAAACGAAAAATTAAAATAATAATTAAAAATAATATCAGAATAAATATCAATCTTTCTTTTGCCAATAAATGAAAATTGATTTTGCTTATTTCTCATGGATAAGTATTTAAAATAAACTGTAAAACTTCCACAAATGATTAATATTCCATAGAAACATAGTAAAAATTAGTGAACTTACTTGTGTAAATGTATCAGTTCACAGAGAAATACATTTTATTATAGTTAATATATTATGTATTTGACATTAAAAATGTGTAATTTACGGCTAATTTTTTCCATTTCATGTCAGTCTGTAAGATTTTCCCATGAGAATTTCTTATTTTGAATACTTGTTAAAACACATCTACTTCTCCTAATTTTCAAACGACAAGTTTTTCCTTTTTAAAACGTAACATTTTAAGAACCTTTTTTTCAAATCAGTAGCACAGAAGAATTTTCCACTGCATACAAATATTATGGTATTCAGACCAACAGTTTATTTTAATTTATCAACTTTTATGATACTAAACATCCCAACTGGTCCAAAAACATTGATACCCTTTGTTAAAAAAACTTTGATTTGTTTTTTTCTTTTGGTTAACAGGGGGGAAACTATAATCCAGACCTTCATTCATTTATGTACAATTGGACATTACAATGACATTAGATTCTAGTGATCATCTATTAAGATGTTTAGTGTACTTAGGCACCATAAAAGACTTGTCCGTATTATGTGTGTGGGGCTGGCTACCAAGTCTGCTGTAAGCCATTATTGAAATAATCAAATCGTTTTTCTCTGTTGGGCATTAGTTCATACTTTTTTTTCGAAAACATTCCTCATCTTTCTGGAAACAGTGCTGTCGGTGCTAGTGGCATAGTCCTGTAATCAAGGAACTTGAGGAAAAAGTTTTGTAGTGATTGTAGACGATAGGTTTTATGCTCGATTCTCTTAATACCGACTTGACGTCCTCTCAATGGTTACAATCGACTCTGACACTAGTAGAGATGTCTGTCGTGTCCGTGTTGGCTGGTAGTTAGTATTCGGGTGTTGTATAGGGCAGATAACTGAGTATCACGCTTGTAATTCGCTGAAAATCAGACCAATACTGTGGTTCGGATTCCACGTTAACATGTAGATTCCTTAGTTATTCTAGATATTGGGCTGTTAATACAATTTGTTAAGAATATGTCGAACTCCGTTCGTAACCAGACTTCACAGGTCATCCACACTCATCCTTTCATCCTTAATTATCATTCATATTAGCCTTAAAATATTTATATAAAGTTACACACAAAGTTGTGTCGGCGTCTCAAATCTAGAATATGAAAGGAATCCGTACAATACACGGTATACTGATGATTTGGGCCATTCGATTGAAGTATTCACATTTCGCGAGAAAGTGTTCATTATCCCTTTCTAAGAATGTATAACGCACTGCCCAAGGACCTAAAACCCGCAAAGAGTAACAGAGTTTGAAAGGTTTCCTGTCAGGTGGTCCTCAGAGTTTTGTGAGGTGATATAACACGATGTTGACATTGAAAAACTCGAAACCTGACATTTTATTGAACATATTTGCATTTGTTTATGGGTTGTTTATTGTTTTAACCTGACATTTTTCACATAACAAGATTACGAAATAAACTATTTATCGTTTTTAAATTACAGTAGAGCCCCGCTAATCCGAACTACGGTAATCCGAAAATCAGCTTAATCCGAAACAGAAATTGACAGCAGATTTTGCAAAAAACAAAATGCAATTACTGTAAGAATCACTACTTTATATCTTAATTTTACAAGAAAATATTATTGAAAGTATTTAATTGTTAGTATAATTTTCAAATAATACTTTAGTTTGAAAATAATAGTTACATTTCTTTGCTTTAAAGAAGAATAATTCTTCTTTAAAGCAAAGAATTATTCCTATCCCTAAAAACTAAATTACGCCATCATCTCAAAACATGGTAGCCAAAGTGGTCACGTCGGGGTGATGCTCTACGTAGCGTGGTGTGAGATCAAGCGAAGCCGGATCATCTGTATGGGTTACAACAAAACTGAGATACGCAAACACACGAGTTCAAACTATTGATTGGAGACTGACAGTGAAAATTGGGAATATTGCTTTCTGAGAAAGTGTGAGAACACCAGAAATATGCATACGACTTCCGACAGCTGATTACGAGGCCTAGTGGCGATTGAAATTAGCGCTTTTGCCGGAATCGATTTCCAGTGACTCCAACTTTTTGTCTTGAAAAATGTTGTTTGATCTTAAGTCTCAGTTAAATGTATTCTTCTATTAAAGTATCCATTCTCCTCTTTATAATCATAGGCTATTATTGCTTTGAAAACTTAAGTACTCTACTTAATGTTAGGTATATTATTTTTGTTATGTTTTATCAAAAGAGCATTTTACGAAAACCTCTTTAATCCGGACCAAATCTGTTTAATCCGAAAACTTCGGTAATCCGAAATGGATTCATTCTCAATTATTTCAGATTACTGGGACTCCACTGTATGTGTACTTTGGGTTACATTTAGTTAAAAGCTTAGTAATAGCATATACAAATGTAGTAAACGTTTTCGTGTTAGTATGACTGTTTTGTAATCAATGTTGTTTTTGGTCATTTTAATTTAATCATTTTAATTTTGGTCATACTTCCAAGCCTTGTTAACTTGGAAAATATACTAAAATTCTTTTATGGTATTTCCTACTTAAAATTTCAACCGATTTCAAGTTGAAACCGTTTGTAGGCTTCCTGTTTGAGATGTAATAGTATTTTGTTTTACAGAAAAAAACCTTAACTTGAAGAGATTTGCCAAATTTCGAGTCAATAGCTTTCATATTGTATTAATTTTTTCAATTACGTTTTATTAAAAGTTTATCATGGCCATTTCCACGTTAGACACTTCCAAATAAAAAGGGAGCTCCTTAATTGTGTGGCAATTAACGTTTATAAATAAGAAATCTTCACACCTAAGTCTGTCACTCCGTTAATGGTAAGTTCAGCTTTTCTGTCGTAGACGTAGAAAAGTTAGCTTAAAGAAGTAACTGATCGTATTTCTTAATTCAGTTATACTGTTTTTATTAATGCAATTTTCTTTCCACGATCTTCCGAAATTGTTATCACTCACAATATTGATTTATATCAGCATTTTTATCACTTCTTGTCTGAAAATGGCACAATAACATACGTTTTTGTATATAATACTCGCTTACAACCATTGCTTCAGTGCGGCGTGGTTCTCTACGTTTGTTTACCCTTTCCCCCATGGTTCTCTCTAAGCCATCACATCAATATAAAAGCTCAGTCTGCTGCCGTTCTACTAAATAACACAGTTTTATAGTATAGAAAATCCTATAGTCTACTTTGGGGAAATGTGAAGGAGTGGGATCATGTCAGAGTTACTTTTGGATCAGCTGTTTGAAATATATTATTTAGTTAAATCAATGCCAATTTTACGGGGAAAAGGGGACTTTCAAGAAATACTTTCTTAATGTGCAAATGTTAAATTTCATCAAAATCTGTTGTTCATTTGTTTCGGACATTTCGTGATGAGTGAGTACATCGTTTTTTGATTTTATATAATAAGATTTTTTCATCTGAAATACTATACAGTATTTTACTCGTATATTTTCTTCCGTTATATGTATACAAGCTGATAAATGTCCTTATAACAGGCCTATTTGGCATCCGTCAGTGGCAGTGAAGTGATGTGTTTTTATTCTATTGAAATATCTGACAGTCGTGGAAGATTTATATTGGCATGTGTAACTGAATGCGAGTTTGCTGGAAAGCATTTTATTTATTATATTTACTTTTTTGAGGTTTGTTTATAGAATTCCTATCTCAATTTAACGGACTTGTTGTTAAAACTCGTAAAATCTCCTGTATTGGCAGGCTGACATGTTTTGTTATTTTATATGATCAATTACCCATTTTTGGATTTATTAAATGACTCGGTTATACAGTTGTACTAATTTAAGCTTAACAAATCACCACACGTATACGTTGTTGTTATAATTTAGGCTGGTTTTAATTTTGTTTAGATATCATTTCAGGTGGTATCAGATTGAATGACTTGTCTCACCACCCTGATTAAATATATGATTTTCCTTTCCACTGGATAATTTGTTTTCAATACAAGGCCGAAAAATGCAACAGTAAAAGAATGGGGTGAAATTAACTTGTTGTGCGTTTAGTCACAAAGAAAAGAATTATATGCTGCCTTCAGAATACTTAGAATCGTATTTTATTGAAAAAAGTCTATGCCAAGAAACCTAGCTTGTAATTTTGTAGTACGTCTAACCACTTTGATCGCTGGGGTTAAAAGTATAATTTTTAGTATATTATTTAACTCTTCCACAAATAGGCTCCACTAAACCAGTGTGGCAATGAAGCAATATGTGAAGAAATGACATCTCAGTCACAGTTTCCACTTCACCAAACTTCGGAACCTTCCACAACTTCCAGGAATGAGAATGTTTTGCAATTAGGAACACATTGAACAAAGTTTAAAACCGAGCTCAGTTGGAATTGGTCACAGTAAAACGGTGTTTCAACCAAACCTTACTTATGTTTGTTAAGACAAGCTCATGGCTGTATCTCTACGGTATTCAGGTGAAAAAATGTTCATATACTAGCATTAGGTCATAAAAGAGTCATAAAACTAAATATTTGACACACTAAAAAAAAAATAAAAAAAATAAAAGAAAATCATAAATAAAAACATAACTATTAAAGTAGAATTAAAACCAGAAGCGGATTGCCGAGACGAGACTCGGAGCGAGGGGGAGGAGGGGACGAAGGCGCGCCACCGCCCTTAGCCAATAACAATCGGGCAGTTCACTCTTCAACAGATACAGTGTTGCCGTAACTCATTCTCCCAAACCTTGCTGTGGCGGACGGTGAAAGTGGGTCGGTCACTTGCCATTGTTACTCGCAGTCGCGCGCATCCTGATCTCATCTGTGTGACGTGTTATTTCAGTGCAGTTAGTTCTGGTATTAAACATATTTAAACAGTCTTTTTCAAGACTATTTACGTCGATGTTTGTACGTTTCTAAGTTTGTTTAGGGAGTGTTAAGAAGCCATGACTGAGAACAACAACAGTGTAACGATTAAAAAACGTGGACGGCCACGTATTCATGCAAAGAGTGAACCATACCAGAAACTTGGCCGTGGAGTACCTCTGCGTAGTCAGGCTAGAGAGTTTGTAAGTAGGGTCAGAGAATATTTCAGTCAAGAAAGGGATAATAACGGACCCTTACTTCCAGTAAAAAAGTTATTGAGCGCACTACTGCGGCACTTAAGATTGATAAAAAAACTGTTGTTAAAATTGGAAAGGAGACAAAACGGTGCGAAGAGAGAGGCGAAAAACTGAAAACACCCAACAAGAAAATACCACTACGTAAACGTGTCACTGGACTAGACGCATTTCAGACAGACGCCATCAGAAGACACATTTATTCTTATTTTATGAGAAAAGAATATCCCACTTTGAAGAAGCTTCATGTAAGCCTTAATGAAGCGGACTTGTTTCATGGTAGCAAATCTTCCCTCGCTCTCGTAATTAAAAGATTGGGTTTCAGATACAAAAAATTCGGCAATCGAAAATGTTTGATGGAGAGAACGGACATCGTAGCATGGAAGTGCAGATTTCTAATAGAGATTAGGAATGAAAACTTCGACGATATCATTTGGATAGATGAAACATGGGCAAACACCAATCATTCTTTGAAAAAGGGTTGGACCGATGACTCATCTTCAAGTACAATGATAGTGCCACTGGGAAAAGGGGGAAGGGTGATTGTTTTACACGCCGGCAGTGCCTCTGGATTCGTGCCAAATTGTTCACTGGTGTTCTCTTCCAGGAAAACAAATGATTATCATGAAGAAATGAACCACGAAACATTTCAAAAGTGGTTTAGTGCATCTTTAATGCCCAACTTAACAAAGCCATCGATCATTATTATGGACAATGCCAGATACCATTCTAAAATATTAGACAAAGCACCAACAACTGGTTCAAGAAAAGCAGAAATATCAGAGTGGTTGAGCCAGCACGGGATACCTTATGAGCCGGACATGAAAAAAGCTGAGCTTTTAGAGTTAGTTTCCATTAACAAGCCCCAGTACCCTAAATATGAAGTGGATGAGATGGCAAAAAGAGAAGGGCACAGAATAATTCGCTTACCTCCATATCATTGCCATTTCAATAGCATAGAATTGATCTGGGCTCAAATAAAGGACTACGTCGCAACTAACAGCAAACTTTTTAATATGACTGAGCTTAATAGAATTATCAAAGAAGCAATTGACAAAGTCACACCTTCTGATTGGAAAAAAGTGGTGGATCACACTAAGAAAGTAATCCTGGAGGCTTGGGCAAATGAGGAGTTGTTAGAAGATGCAGTGGATCAAATGATAATAAATGTAAACTTCAGTGACAGTGAAGACAGCTCAGAGGAAGATGAGGACTTGAACAGTTCTTGTGAAGATGACGGCAAAGGGATGGAAGAGGACCACTATTACAACAGCGACAGTGACATAAGTGGAGTTTGTCCATTCTCCCCAGAAAAGGAAAGAGTTTTAGATTTTGCCCAATACTAAAGTGCTTGATCGGTTGAACTGTGTTCATATTTTGTATATATTTTGTAAATACCTTCTCGTGAAAATGACTGAGAAATGATGGGATACTGTGTAAATATTTTGTACATAAATAATTTGTAAATAACTTGTAATGCGGCCATCGGCAGTCTCAAGCCTGCAAAGTAAGCTTATGTTTTCAAGCTTTGAACGCAGAGAGAAAGTTATTAGTTCAAATTTGTACATTAAAAAAAGCCTATTTGGTCGAAAAAATCTTTTGTGATTGGGATAAAACACGGCAGTTATGTTCAATCTATGTAATAGCCTATATTACTATTATTATTAGAAATATTATAGAGGTTCGTGGAACAGACTCTTAGGGGTGAAAATATGGCGAAATGATAAGGGTTGAAAATGAAATATTTATTTTACCAGGCAAGTGGGGTATCAAACTAAACAGCAGGCGATACTGTATATTATTTTCGTAGCAATTCGTTTTAAAGTATCAAAATGGCACATACAGAGCATCTCAAAGCTCTCCCCCTTATTTTATACATTATAGTCATTTAAATTCTTTAATAAAATAAATATAAACCTTATCTCTATCAAGAAGCAAGTACTTCGAAGGTCACTATCCAAGCGGTAAACATGCTCCACGTTGTTTGACATCAGTAGATCAAATAAGTGTTTTAAGATACCTCCTTGCTATTTTGTTTTATATGTAAAAAAGTCATTGACACTTATTGTAAAAAAATAACAATTAGTTTTTTTTTACAAAATACTTTTTCAATTTATGTTTTAAAAGCTGAATGTAACCTTAGTTCAGGCATTAATGAAATTAGTGGTACATTGGTAGAAATGTACTGAAAAGACAGCGGTTGATGCGTTATTGCCTGTTTCGTGGTAATTTAATGACTAGAATATTAAAACACGGTTCTGTGTAGTTTAACAGCACAGCAGATTGAAGCATATTTAGGCCAAAAACTATATTACACTATTCAAACATCGAGAAAGTTTAACCGACATATATTCGCCGTGCTACTACACTACGCCTACCAGCTGCTCCGTTCCGAACGAGCCGATGTGGCAACACTGTCACCGAACGTTGTCGAGAATCTCCGACCGTCCCCGAAGACAGTACCTCTACGCAGACTTTCCAATCCGCTTCTGGTTTTAATTCTACTTTAGCTTGATAAAGAGCAAATTAAGAACATTTCCTCAAAATAATTATACAATGGCTTTCAATAATTATCACTGGGAAAACTGATACTGACGACAAGTTTTCATGTCTCATTGAAATTTAGAAATTGATAATAAATTTACTTTATTTAAATTGTTTGCAGCTTGAAAATATTTAGTCATAACCAGTTTAGTTTCTACAGAACAATCTAAGATGATCGATCAAAGTGTAATGGTGTTAACAGCGTTGTATGACGTCGTAACATTACAACTTTCTATGACGTATCTCGTGTGTAGTCACGTCAGCACTATTAATTACTCAAGAGGGGCCATCAATTTATAGATTAATGTATGTAAACCAGTGAAGTTAGCGCAGTCATGTTATAGGATTTATGTTGTATGACATAGCCGCTTTGAAATGTTTGACAATGAATTTTTATTTACTATAAAATCTCTTCAATAATTATATTTTTGAGCTCCAAACTTATTTTAGTTAAGTGTTTTGAATAATGAAATGCACTGCAAATTATTGTACCTAAAAAAAAAAGTTAGTTTTTTATTTGAATTGAATTATTAGTTTTGCATTTGAATCATTTTCTTGTGTTATTATAATAATAGACAGCGAAACTAATATATTTTATTAGGTTTTGCCAAGAGGATTACCATTGATACCAGCGTTAACTAAAGTATCAAGAAAAAAATAAAGAAAGGCTTCAATTGTTAAAAGATCGAGCAATATTATCAAAAACCAGTTTGGGTTTAAAGGAAATTTGAGAACGGATTTCGCCTTAGTAACTTTTTTAAAGACACATATAATTGATAATTGGGAAACAAGTTTAAACCAGTTTTTATTTACATAAACATTCACTTTATAAATTGGCTATAAAATACTGTCAGACAAGTCGTGGGGGGTACCGCTAAAGTCTGTTTTAGGTTCTATTCTTTTATTTGTCTCTACAAATTATATTGGGATTTTTTTATTAAATAAGTGCATTGACTCTGGAATTACTTAATTACAAGACCACAGGTCACCTGCACTCATACACCACTCAAGTAATTATCTAAGTACGCCTTAACCCTTTGCACGCTACATAAGAAATTTGCTATTTCTTTTAAACGTGTCATAAATTTAAAAAAATATTTTAAAAATGTTTAAAGTTCTATTTAGAATTTTGTTATAAGGCCAACAACTGTTAAGAAAACACAATCCAAACTGGTATTTTTAAATCAATATTTAATATACAGCAATTTGTAAAATTCCCATTGTTGAACAATTATTCTGTTTATTTACTCATAAATCTATAAAAAAATTAAATTAGATTAAGCTAAAATATATATGTAATCATAATAATTATTTACAAGTTTACTAATATAGATGACATACAAGCACTTACAAGTATCCCTAGAATGTTTTTTTTTGTGTGTGAAATAACTCAAAACACTCATCTGGGTGGTCCGAGAAATCCCGTAATACGCGCGGCGCAGCAGCACACAATGGCCGCTCGGTTGCCATGGCGACGGTGCGTGAAGGTCACGATGACAAAAAACGTTGTCATCCTTTCTGTTGTCTTCAAAATTACCTCACTAACCATTTACGTACACGTTAGTATAGTTTTATCACTTAAATTTAAATATTTATCTCAAAATATTCAAATGCGAGAAATACCGTAATACGCGTTTTACGTAAATATAACGTTGCGAAAAATCCCGTAATACGCGTGGAAAGGGAAATAAAATATGAATAATATTCCAAGTGATTGTTTAAAAAATTGAGTAGGGAAAAGATGAGGATAATGCCGCCAAAAAAGGGGATTTCTGCGTCAAATTGACCTTTGGACCCACTTTTCTGGCCTCTGATTGGTCGAGAGCGGTCACGTGACCTTTCCAAGATGGCGGCGCCCATTTCCCGCCAAATTTCCTAACCTAACCTCACTTTTCCTAACCTCAAATTCCCCCCCCCAAATTACCCCATTTCCCTCACATTTCTCCCCATTCCCCTCCCCAATTACCCGATTTCCCTTACATTTCCCTCCATTCCCCCCCCCCAAATTACCCGATTTCCCTCAAATTTCCCGAATTTCCCTCAATTTCCCAAAATTACCCTCAAATTTCCCCCAAATTTCCCACATTTCCCCCCAAATTACCCTCAAATTTCCCTCAAATTACCCAATTTCCCTCACATTTCCCCCCAAATTACCCTCAAATTTCCCTCAAATTACCCAATTTCCCTCACATTACCCACATTTCCCCCCCAAATTCCCTTGTTAGACTATGTAAAATACACTTTTTTTGTCCAATATGGCGTCTTTTTCCATGTTAGACTATACCAATTGTAATATTTCGAGGCACGTATAGTGTCGACAATCTACAGGCATATTCGCTTACACCGAGCCAGTACACGATATATTATATAAAATGTACCAACTGTTTTTTTCATGTGATCTGTATTTGGTGTTAACCTTTTTTCCTCGGTAATTAAAACATGCGGTGAAAATAAAAAATAAATAATTATTTGTTTTGCAGACATGCCTCCTAAAAAATCTAATATTGGTAGAAGAAGCAAAAATGCTCAAATTCTAGGTTCTAAATCAAACTCAATATTATGACCGGCGAAGCGGGTGGGTACAGCTAGTTTTTATATATAAAAAATATCTTTTATAGTTACTTATTTTTATTACAATATATATTAATTTAAGTTAAATTTTAATGTACTGCTCTTAGACGAGCAAAGTGCCACTATCAAAATCAGCATGACCCGGTGACCTCTCACAACTGTCTCGCTGATTATAAGACTGCTGCTCATTTCCGCTAGCCTTATACTTTGTATATAGAAAAATCATATTTAATTTAGTATTTAAAAATCGTAGGGAGAAGTTCTAACCACACAACGAAATCAATTGTATACATGGACATTGGCCGGTAGAATGTTAGTTAAAAAGCCCCTGAAGGAACGTCAACCTCCTCTACCATCTCAGGGGTCACTACTTTTGAGGCTCACTCATATTAACGTTTATATTTATCTAAGTTTTAGAAATGTGGAGTGATGTACCTCGGGTCGAGGCTCCCAACAGGCCTAGGCCAAATAAACCTGTTGGTACGGAGACCCCATCTAGCAATAATAAACATGTCTCTCACTCTACGTTAGCACTAAGCAAGACAGGTTAGGTGACGCAAGAGTTTGGTTCAAGTTGAGGAAAGTGATTGGAAGGTTACACAGTTGATGCAATTGAAGAAATCAATCTTATCTATCATTTCATCCATTCATGGGTTACGGATCGTCAGGTCACTCCAGAGCCCACACATCCAAATACACGTACCTTACGAGGGCCCGGACTGCGACTCAAGGTCTTACGGGGATTAGCCCAGCCCCAAGCTGCAGGACCGCCTCAGGTCTTACGCGTTTTACAGCTGCCTTAGAGAACAGTCGGGCTTTTTTTTTTATTAAATGTGGGCCGCCCTCACCTCGATGGTACGGTGATTGCACTCTGTACTGGGTTACGGACCGTCAGACCACCCCAGAGCCCACACACATCATGGAACTACAGATTACGAGACCGTAGTATCATACATAGAAACGACAGGCTCATGTTGAATTTCTTCAAGAACATACAACAATGTTATTAATTAGGAAACAGGTACTTACATCCCATACAATTACGTCACACCAAACAGTCTGCGGATAAAATTGTAACATTCAGAGCTAGACACACGTTTGATATTACTAGGAAAACCTACATTTATTGTTTATAACAAATACTTTTTGAAAACGGACTATTTTCAAGCTAAAGATTTACTATTTAAAACAAACTTTTTTTGTAAGTCTTTTATTGTTTAATATTTTTGTATTTGTCTTTTATAGGGCTAACTCGGGTTATAGGTGAACCTGGGTTAACCTTACGTGGGTTGATAAAAATCCGGGTTAACACAACGTGGATCAATCATATAACGCCACAATGATACTGCATACGCAGTGCTATTTTCTTCCATTTAAGGTTGTAGATACGTCTTTTAGAGTTTAACATTCTTTAGACGTAATTGTCTCATCTATTTTTCTCCTCTTTATAATTGGTTGTTCATCTTTAGCCTCTTCCCGTTCACGTTTAATTCTATAGTGTCCATAAGCCAGTGTGTTTACTCCATCGTTTAATATGTACCGCTTATCATCGTAAGGTGAAAGTGACAATTTTGAAATATTCTGAGTATACAGTTGGTGACGGTCACTTCTAATGTTTAGAGCAGATGTTGTTTTTAACACGTGATGAAAAAGACATTGTTTATATTGCTCATGTTTTAATTCTTTCTTTATCACCACTCTAGACACACCTTTAGCGACTCGCTTTGACATCATTTCCTCCATATTCTCGTCTGAGGCTTCTTTGAAGTCCTCCTCCTTTGATTTAAGAACAGAGTAACATTTAGCTCTAAGGCCAACGATCTCTACTGGTGGTTTTCCATTCATTTCATCCTTAAATTTTCCTAGTTTCTTTTTGTTGTTCAAACTGTAACATGGATGTTCCTCAGGATAATCTGATGTATCAAATAGGTCAAGATCATTTCTCATATCTTCGTAGATGTTTGCTGTTGTAATATGATAAAACAGACTGTCAGTATCTGTCATGCATAATTTTACGTTTGCACCATATTTCTTTACTGTCCAATTATAATGGAAATCGTACATTGTGAGTTTACTGATGTCCAGTACAGTTAGGCCTACGTAAATTGGCTTGTTTAGCAATATACTTTGTTTCTTTAAGGTCAATCCGACAAGGTCTTCATTGTAAGCAAAGAAATTTGTTAATCTGGGACTTGCAGTCCACTTTAGCAATTGCTTTTCATTATTTACTAGTTTAAAATCTATCCTAGATCTTACATTTTCCAAACTCTTCCCGTACGTAGCGTTGTTCATTAATTTAAAAAAATCTTTTTCAAAATTATTTTTGGCACATTTTCTTTTCTCTGTATTAAAGTTTATGAAAGGTGCAAGCCATGTACTCTGTTTAAATGCAAGAATCCTATGTACTTTCTTCAGTTGAAGACCTAAGTCAAGGTACAGCTTGAGGTTTCTGTAATGCAAAATGTATTTCTCCTTATCTTCCAATGTGGTTAAAAGTTTAGGTACTTTAGCTGGCTTATGGTTGAGTTCATCTAGTAACAATTTTGAATACGGTGACAGCATATTTTCTGTGACTACTTTACGTTCTGGAGCTAATGGATAATCAGAATGGAGATCATGTAGGTGTTGAGGATAGTAGAGATCCACTTCTAAAATATATCCCATTTCCGAATTATCCGGTATTTCCCTAATATTCAATTGATCTATTTCTTGTTGTTGTAACCACTTGAATTCAGAATGAGGGAGCGGCTCACTTAAGGCTTTTCCATAAAGATTGTTACAATCGAGGTATACGAGGTAACTATTAGGTGTTGTGGGATCGAAATCAGGAAGGTAAGGGTTGTTTGCTTTGGCGAATCTATGTGGAATCATTGCAACACCACCTCTAACACCATTCTCAATAAATAGATGCTGATTTATGTCTGTTAACAATTCAATGCTAACATTCGTCATCTTTAACATGGAGTTCCATGCGAGACCAGGAGCAGAATACACATTACAGGGATCAATTTCATAATATTGGAGGCTCGTGTTTCGGAAATTTTCAAAAACGTCAGCCAATAGGAGAACATCTGTCATAAGATACAGATCGTGGTAGTCTTTCATTGTAGTCATATTGAAGCTATCCCATACAAGTTGGGCGTGTAAGTAGTCATTGTCTGTGATTGGTGTTTTGGTTAGGTCGTTGTAGAATGCTTCTTTCGAAGGAAGTTGTGTCTCTGAAAGTTTGGATGTCTCAGTCAACCAATTGTATGGAAATACACCTTTACGGATCAGAAGATGTTGATTAGATTCAATGCATTGATGGAGAATTGGAAATTTAGTTGAGCCTTCTGGAGCAAGGTTACTAACAAGAGTGTCAAGTGAAGCATTCAGAAATTGAAGGGAGTCAAGAAAACGAAGAGACTCTAGTGTTACGGATATATAACGCTCGCTAGTAGTTGCGATGCAAGATATCTTTTCCTTTTTAAATTTACCAAAGCCTTGGATTAAGTGATGGCAATCGTAACCTCTCAGGTTGTGAAAAAAAACAGGGATATGCTGAGGGACTTTGTATTGCAAATTGCAATCATTGTGAGCAGCTCCAATATATTTTCCATTAATGTGGTTGTGGTTTCTAACCTTATCTTCCCCAAGTGGTTTCTTACATAAATGACAGTCAGTAGCATTTTCAAAGTTTTCATTGTCCTCATGTGTCATCACCATCGGTACGTTATTTTTCAGTATTGGTACCAAAATGTTGGCTTCTTCGATCAGTTTGTTGAGGAACGTATCAATGACGTTAGGACCTGTATACACTACTGGTGGTTTTATAGCTTTTCCATCATTGTCAATAATGACGTAGCAAAAGCCTGATGGAATGTGCTTTGATACGTTTGTGGTGTGGGATGTTCCTGGATTGTTCAAAGATGTTGTTATAGGTACAATGTAGGACTCGAAGTCGCAATAGATGGTGAATGGGACCTTGTAACATAGTGTGTAGTTTTTAAAGTACATCAACTTGTCATTCTCATTGGGCAGTTTGGTCTTTTGAACACCATGAGGAGTACATAAGGGTTCATGCTCAGTTAACAGCTCATTTGATGAAAAGCGATGGAGGCAATAATTACAGTAATAAGCTGCATTTTTGTGTTTAGTCAGATGTGAGAGAAGGTGGGACATGTTGGTAATCAAACAATAGTGTTGCTTACCTTCTGTATTTGATAGGAGTAAAAGATTAACATGTGTCTCCCTATTTTTCTCCTTTGTTATTCTAGTTGGATATAGCTCACCATTATCATAAGCAAAGATATTGATGGAAATTTTTTGGTTGAGCTTCTCAAACTTATCGATTTGTGTCAGATCAAAGACTGGATAATTGATACCTGTCATATTAATTTCATGCTCAAATTGTTTGAAATAATTTACTCTGTTGTGTTGATGTGTATCTGGATGAATTTGTGCCAAGACTGACCACATAAAACATTTTTGATCTTTATTCTTAATATTCAAAACTCCTTTGCTAGGATGAGCAAGACTTTTAGGTGTTGGTATGTATGTTGATCTACAGATTTCCCCAGGAGTACAGTTTGGTACGTGTTTTTGTAACAATTCTTTAGTTGGAAATGACTGAATACAATAGTTGCAAAAATGTACTGTCTTGTGTTTTTTGGTTGGACGTGGTAAAATCTTGGAAAGGTCAGATATCAAGCAGTAATGTGAGTTCTCTTCTTCATTCAATATCAACAAGTTAACGTGCTTGCGATTTTTCAGTGTAGTCCCTCTTATCACATGTATTTCCTCATCTTCGTACCCAAAAACATTTATAGACAGAGATGGATTATTTTCTTCAAAGAGATCTAAATCTGTAATCTTAACTGGGTATTCAATGCCTGACATGTTGATTTCCTGCTCAAAATGTTTGTAGTACTGCACTCTGTAATTTTTACTCCCGTCATGTCCGTGTAGTGCACACAAAACAGACCAAAGAAAACATTTATTGTCCGTGTTTTTAATATTAATTATTCCTTTAGTAACTGCCAAACTTTTAGGGGTGGGTATGTAAGAAGCTGCTACAAGGGGTTTGTATTTTACTATACATAAGTCTATCTGTTCAACATTGTTTAGTTGCCAACCACTTCCGTCTCTGATATACTTCGTCATACTCTCCAGTATCTTGTCGAGGGCTTCCATAAATTGTTTATCTAGATCATCAGATGACAACAAAGCCCTAGTTTTACCGTGGAAGGTAGGTGATGAGTAAATTTCAGAATTGTTTATAGTTTTGAAAAAGGCTACACGAACAGCAATGTACCATTTAAGGCTTCTCATTTTACCCAATTGGGACCTAATTTCATCGAGAATATTATTTTTCTTATCAGTTAGAGCACTCAAAACATCATTGTAATCGGTGGAATACTTTTTGCATACTTTTTTGTATGATACATGTAAAAGATTACCATTCAGAGCACTAGTGGTAGTCATCTTAATAGACCTTATGTAATGCTGACACAAAGACAGTCGAAATACAAATGATATTTTTAAAAGGGTGTCCTATATATATATACGTTTAAGAGAACGGTAGCTTGATGAAAAGTACTACGTTAACCAAGTAAACACTTAACAATCAAAAGTTAATTTTTTTTTAACTAACTTGTCACTTTAACAGTCAAATAAAAGATTTTTTGTCAAAAGGTTGAGTATAAGTACCGGCTGTATAAATAAAGAGAACGGAAACTTAACGAAAAGTACTACGTTAACCAAATTCTCTACTACTAATGGAAAATTCTCGATATCCTATCACTTTAACAGTCAAATAAAGACTAACATTTTTTATCTAAGTACTGTATATAAGTAATCTTGTGGAAAACCGTAAAGAGAACGGTAGCTTAATGAAAAGTCTTAATTTGTAACAATATGCTATCACCTAATCGCTATGTTAATAGATTAGATAACAATAACAAGTTGACACGAACCTCTAAAAGCAAAAATAAACTGCAGGCTAATAACACAAAAATATGACTATTAAAATATACAAGAGTGCAATATAACAAAACAAGTTACGACTTTAAATGTTAAATCAATTTATATCTGACTCTAACGTACTGTTATAAAATACCGGTATGATAACGCACAATGGTAAGGATTTATAATACACAACTGACTTATATTTCGAAATAAACTCGTTGAAACTAAAAAGTATTGAAATCAGATTCTTAGAAGCAATTAAAAAAACTTTATTCAATGTAAACCAAGTGTGTGTTACTAATGGCTTGGAAAAATTTATTAATTTAATACCAAAAACAAAATGTATGTAAATACAATTGAAACGTAATATAGTAACTATAAAGATAGAAATAATATTTACTTAAAGAAGTTATGTAAAGTATTGTAAAAGTACAACAAAATACCGTAGACTAAACAGAAAGTATATGTAATAATTTACTATGGTCAATTATTCAAGATAGTACTTACCACCTGAATGTCTGAACAAAGAAAGAAGAGTTTCCGGTGTGAGCCCTTTATATAGTAATTGGAACACTAGCGCTAATAGCCAATGATAGGAAATGCAGTGTTGACCTTGAACGGGTGTACGTTGTTGCAACGTGCAACGATTGCATCATCTTCATTGAAAACTTAAAAAGCATTGTAAGCATTTACACGAGATGTAAAAAAGACAATAGGTAATTTATTTTAATATGAGGAATATTGTGATTTTTATTTTGTAGAACATCAGTTTCCAAGTTAATTTCATGTAAGTGCTATGATATTCATTAATTATTTGTGGCTTTATCAGTGTACTTGTACAGTTTTTCATTCTACTGTAACCTGTGTTTTTATCAAACTTTGGAGGACAAGCGTCGAGATATGCGACTAGGCTAGATTTTTAGCCTGTTAGCACATTTTAGAGATTCACCTTTAGGTTAAATATTTTATGTTTGCCAGGCAAAGCCCGCTAAAATGCTGTTAGGCTGTGTATTTGTAACGCCCCCACGGCCTGGGACGATATCTGGGTCCTAGCCGGGCTTATTGCTTGATACGGTCACTTTTCATTTTTAGGCCGAAAATTATTCACGGTGAACGAAATGCGTGATTTTACGCAACAATTTACGTTCAAGCCAAATTTTCATGTTTCTCGGTCAAACAGACAGTTGACCTATGTAATGGATAGGAAGGTGATCAGTGTGTTCTCCATGTGTTTGGGTCTTTGGGAGTGGTGTATATACATTTTCTGATCGAGTATATTATAGCCAAACTTTTTTACTGTTAATACCACGGTTTCTACAACAGAGACGTTTCAACTAACTATTTGTTTAATGTGCAAAGAATCAATAGCACCAGGTTTTGTTAAAATCAAGCTTAAAATGTGAACATTATAGAGAATTTATTCCTATTGGCTACTTACACTTTGCCAACTGATTGAAGTCAACTAAATATTTATGTAGGTTAAACAATTAATTTATAAGTGTTACATCAGTTTTGTACGTTGTTTTGAGGTCAAACTGGGGTTCTATAAGAGTATTTTAAAGGGTTTTTTAATGTTTAGGACAAATATCATTGATATGACACTGAATTTTAATAATTTTAGGGAATTATAACATATTTTGTACACAAATAACCCTATTTATGGACATTTTAACTAAATTTTAAGGGGTTTGGGTTCTATGTTGGTAGTTCTTGCTTGATCTGAGACATTTTCCAACAATTAATTGTTATTTGTAAGTTTAGGTTGGTTAACATACAATAATTCGGTAGACTAAAGTTATGGTGTCTCTTGGTATGTATAAATTTTAAAAGTATTATTGGTTAATATACTTCGTTTAAAGTCAATGGACGGCCTACATTGGAAATGGTTTAAAACGTTTATAAGGAGATGTTTTATTTAGTGAGGGGCAAATAAAGTACCGTGTGATTAGTCTTGAATCGTCTTTATAAACTATAATCAAAAAATGAAGCTGCGAGATTATTATCAGGCCTATTACACCAACAGAAAAAGTTACAGCCTATTAGATATTATTCTACTGACTTAGTTAGCCTGCATAGTTTATTAAAAGGTAAACTTTTGCATATTATGAAAAAACCTTAATGTTGTAAGCTGTTCAGGAATTAGGTATAAATTATTTCCATTAACATTTGTAAGATACTTGAAAATCTAAGGTGGAAGTCTAAATATTTAAGATGTTTAAATGGTTAATTGAATTAATATCTGTAGATTATTGAGTCTTGATATTTGTTTGTGATGGTCTTTAAACATTTTTGTAATTATTTTCATTTGTAATAACAAGGAGCACTCACTCATTTTATAGAAAGTTAAAATAACAAACTTGAAGCCCTTAAAACATCAAACAAAGAAGAGATGATACATGATGACCTAGTAATTCTTTTGTTTAATAATAGACTAGATAGGATTCAACGACTATCTGTGAGGAAATGCATATATATCACTAAACTTGACCTCTAGGGTTAACATGCAGTCCGTCCGGTGCCAATTAAACAATATTGAGGTCAGCCTTGCGCGAGAAATGAATGAACTGTCGGTGCACTGCGGGTTGTGAATAGTGATGGGATTACCTGATCTTTTAGCTGAACCGCTTCCTCTCAAGACCTGTGATTTTAACCTATGATTTCGGTGATTCCGCTCTTTCAATTCTAACCGTGATTCCATGTCCCTGAATATTACGGATTGGGCCTATGCTATTTTTGGTTTACAGTGATTGATGAACGGAGTAGAATAAAACATAGATGAGCTGAATAGTTAAGATGAAATATTGATCATGTAGGGATTGTACAGATAATTTAAATCTATGCAGAATATACAAAAACATATAGAATTTACCACACAAGCATTGTTGACAAGTAAATTTTACAGCATACTAAATTTATTGATTATTATTGGTAATAGACTATACACAATTATAAACTGAAGAAATATACGTTAGACATATATTTTATCAAATTGATATACTGGTAAATAAATAAAAAACAGGTAGTTTACTTTTTAAATTATAGTTTTTTTTATTGTTTACAATAGACTTTTTTATTGCTTATCTAGACAGAATATCAGTTTGATAGAACTGTTAACACATTGAGTGTGGCTCGAAATTCGCACTTTGGACGATCTTCCACAAGTCAAAACACTTCTTGGAGTATTTTGTTTTTCAGGGACCGTATCCGGTACCGACGCACTGCGCGCCCGACCACTTTGTCTATATTGATTATAAAACGATGTGCGTAATTACGTTCAAAACTATTTATTTACAACCCCTCCCTCCTCTCAAAAGTTTTTTTATTTTCTTTAATTTTGTATGTTAGCATGATATTGCTGATGGCAATCCACGGGGCAAAGTCCAGGTTTGTCAGGACAATCACGACAATAAAAGATTGATCTCTTTGTGTTTAAGACAATAACTGGTCTGCTCGATCCACCCCTTTCATGTGTGCGTTATATTGCACAATAGGGAGTAGTTTGGTCTTTTATACATTATATTTGTTAATGGCTGTGACCATGGTATTCTCGAATTCAGTTGAAATGTAAAGGACTTTTTTCTTGTTCTTCCATCATTCCCTCAGCGTACTGAGCAATTGTAGCACCTCTTGGAGCTAGGATGACGACATTAGGATTACATTTTCTATTGTCCCGAAGAGTCCCAGTGCAATACGTATCATTTGCTAGTAGTTTGGCTGCAAGGGACACACTATTATAGAAATTGTCCACTAAGAACTGCATCATTAGCCCCAGAATATATCCTAATTCTAACTGTTAAACCTTCAGGTTCATTGAACCTTTACACCATACTTATGACGCTTTGCAGGTAAATACTGCCTGAACGACAGACGACCTCTCCACAATATCATTGACTCATCGATAACTAGTTGTTTAGAAGGAAAGTATGTGAGATACATCTTATTATTAAAATAATCAACTCTGATACTTTTTCAAGGCGATCATTTGATGGTGGGTGACCTTCGGGATATACTTTTGAAAAATAAATACATATTATTATTAGGAGAAATCTATCTCGGCTCATATGGGCCCTAAAACATGACAAATAGCCAATGGACCTTCCAATAATCTTGGAGTCTATTTAGTGTTATGGTTCCTGTGTACAACAATAAAAGTTTTCAATTTGGGAACATCTAAGTCTTTCCAACGAGTGATACGTGACTGTTCACTAGTATTGGGTTTACAAAAAAAGTTCAATAGCATACTTATTAGTTTGGCGACAAATCAAATCTAAAATTACATCGTCAAGAAGTAGTAAAAACCAATCAATTGGCCTATTATCACCTGGGATGTCGACTAGCAGCTTGTTCTGTCCTAAAAAAGGAATGTTTCTCAAACCTTGGGTGTGGTTTGACCATGTAGGGGGGTGTCAAGCTTAATGTCACTGTCCGAACTTTCATCTGTGTCGATGTCAGTACCATCACTGGAATACTCATCTTCACTCTCACTCATACCAGCTATTATAATATAGGATATTAACACTAATAAAACACTAAAATTATATATATGGGTATTTACATAAACAAAAACTTTAAAAACAACTTAGGTACACAAATTAAGTCATAGCAAAACAATAAAACACAGTAACTCATTGGGTAGTGTTGTAACTAAACCCACGCTGTGAATGTTCCTTAGTTACAGTAATTGGTGAATTCACACAACAAAATGGCAGACCAAATATGACATGGAACGTTGATAAAAGCTAAATATCAAACAATGTCGGGTGAATCTGACAATAAGCTGGGTCATTACCTCCGCACTTTGTTTTATAAAGTTACATACATATTTTAGTGCCACTGAATTGTTCCAACAGCAGACAATTGTATTTTTTATAGAGTTTTCAGTATCTAATAATTAACATTATTATATTTTATTCCTAAATAACATTTAAATATTGTACGACTTTATCTGTAATAGAACTTCTCCCTACGATTTTTAAATACTAAATTAAATATGATTTTTCTATATACAAAGTATAAGGCTAGCGGAAATGAGCAGCAGTCTTATAATCAGCGAGACAGTTGTGAGAGGTCACCGGGTCATGCTGATTTTGATAGTGGCACTTTGCTCGTCTAAGAGCAGTACATTAAAATTTAACTTAAATTAATATATATTGTAATAAAAATAAGTAACTATAAAAGATATTCTAACTGATTTATATATAAAAACTAGCTGTACCCACCCGCTTCGCCGGTCATAATATTGAGTTTGATTTAGAACCTAGAATTTGAGCATTTTTGCTTCTTCTACCAATATTAGATTTTTTAGGAGGCATGTCTGCAAAACAAATAATTATTTATTTTTTATTTTCACCGCATGTTTTAATTACCGAGGAAAAAAGGTTAACACCAAATACAGATCACATGAAAAAAACAGTTGGTACATTTTATATAATATATCGTGTACTGGCTCGGTGTAAGCGAATATGCCTGTAGATTGTCGACACTATACGTGCCTCGAAATATTACAATTGGTATAGTCTAACATGGAAAAAGACGCCATATTGGACAAAAAAAGTGTATTTTACATAGTCTAACAAGGGAATTTGGGGGGGAAATGTGGGTAATGTGAGGGAAATTGGGTAATTTGAGGGAAATTTGAGGGTAATTTGGGGGGAAATGTGAGGGAAATTGGGTAATTTGAGGGAAATTTGAGGGTAATTTGGGGGGAAATGTGGGAAATTTGGGGGAAATTTGAGGGTAATTTTGGGAAATTGAGGGAAATTCGGGAAATTTGAGGGAAATCGGGTAATTTGGGGGGGGGAATGGAGGGAAATGTAAGGGAAATCGGGTAATTGGGGAGGGGAATGGGGAGAAATGTGAGGGAAATGGGGTAATTTGGGGGGGGGGAATTTGAGGTTAGGAAAAGTGAGGTTAGGTTAGGAAATTTGGCGGGAAATGGGCGCCGCCATCTTGGAAAGGTCACGTGACCGCTCTCGACCAATCAGAGGCCAGAAAAGTGGGTCCAAAGGTCAATTTGACGCAGAAATCCCCTTTTTTGGCGGCATTATCCTCATCTTTTCCCTACTAAATTGCTTATCAGAAAATGAAATCATTATTTTATAGACAACAAGAAATGCACATAGACAAATAATCTCTTACGGCTTTAGGAAAATACTAATTGGTAACCAGTTTAACGATGGACATTTTAAAAACTTGATAAACTATTAAACTTCAAATAAGCAAGGTTCGGCAAAGTAAACTATTGTTATGAAGTACATACTCAAAATAGTTTAACACAGTCCCTTATGCTTACTCATGACTAATATTTTTAAATATAAATATTATTCAATACTTTTCATTATACCATTAAAAAGATAAAATTGAATTATTAAAGTTAACCGATATCCATACTTGTTCGGAAATGACCGTATATTAAAATAACTAATTTAATCTAGCACGTCAGCAATCTATATATCTATTTCTTAGGAGTATGTACTCGTATATGAAAGCCATTTAGTATGATAAAGTCAAAACAAAGGAGCAAGAAATGATAATCCTAAGTGAAATCATTAGAAAACATTAAATTGTTATTATATTAACCATATAAAAATGGTGACAGAAAAAAATATTTACAAAAATAATCTAAATATTTGTGTTAGTGCGATAATAAGTCGATTGATTATTGCAAATGTCTTAGTATTTCAATTATCTGAGATGACAGTGAAATATATTTGTTTATAATATAAAAGGGCTGTAATTGTAATAATATCCGTCTGTTTTAATTCGTACGGATTGTTAGTAGACATTCCACTTCCTGTGTTCATTGTTCCTGTAACAAATTTAACTAAATTGAAATTGAAAATTGAAAATTGTTTATTTTCCCATACAGCATACAAAATTTACATCTTTTCCTTATTTTAACAGTATAAAAAAAGACGCTCAAGAAAAAAACTATATATATGTACCATATCAATTTATCTTAACTAAACTAAAAACTACCAAAACTGCTGCAGGGAAATATACTGACATGCAAGGGGATCAGAAATGTCCCCTGTCTGCATGCAGGAGCTCAGTTGGACTTATACTGTAAAAATATAATATTATTTAAAGGAAAACAAAAATAACTTGCATGCAGTCATTGCCAGGTAAGCCTACATACACATACACGAGCGCTCGCGCACACGCACACCCACACGCACACACACGCTCGCACACACCCACACACACACATCCCCCCACATACAAACATTCTCACACGCGCGCACGCCCACACATACTCTCGCGCACCTACACACACTCGCACGCCTACACTCACGCGCGCTCACGTACATCCACACACATACGCACACTCACTATCTCGCGCACCTACACACACTCGCACACCTACACCCGTGCACGCTCACTCTCTCACGCACCTAAACACACTCGCACACCCACATCTCACCCACTCCCGCACACACATTGAGAGTTAGAAGAACCCATTTATTTTTAAGTTTGTCACTATTCATTCAAGACTGATTAGGATAGTTAATTATAACTTAGCATAACGTTTTGGTAATCGTATGTGTGTTTGTACAACACATGGTTATAGTTGTACAAATTGTATTGAATAATAATAAATAAAGTTATTTGGACTTGAACTTGAACACATACGCGCACACACACGCTCACTTTCTCACAGGCTCTCACGACATGCACCGATTCACACAAGACTTTGATAATAAAGAATACATTTTTTTTTTCTTAGCCTACTGTAGCACTAAAAATAGGTCTTCAACATATGCCTTAGACAATTTCAGCAACCACCGTTTTAAATTATTCTTAATTGATTGTAAAGTTCGAGAATCTTTTACCATACGTGGTACTTGGTTATAAAATTTTGCTCCTAAAAACAAGAAACTTTTTTGAAAAAACGCACTATTTGCTTTAGGTGGTCTAATAAAATCACTTTGCCTAGTGTTAGGTCTATTTACAGGAAGATCAATAGTTGCACCAAAATTTCCACTTACTTTAAAAAATAAAAAGAGCACTTTGAAAACAAACAAGTATCTCAGGGGTAATATACCAAGGTCAACAAATAATGGTAGAGACTCAGTTCGCATACGTTTCCTTCTAATTATTCTAATAAAACATTTTTGAATACGTAACAAAGGATTTATGTGCGTGATATAAGTGCTGCCCCAACAATAAATACCATAATTCAACTTTGAATGAACAAAAGCATAATACACCTGACACAAAATATTATCAGGACAGAGAGGCCTAAGGAAATAAAATTTACGCAAAAACATTAAAAGATATTTTTTTACTGTGTTTATGTGATCTTTCCATACTAGTTTCTCATCAACTATAAGACCTAGATATTTTACAGTGTTGCTCTGAGAAAGAATGCTACATGAGCATAAATATTCGTTGCAGTCAACACAATGGAATTTTAAAGGTTCATCAAATGTAAAGCTTTGATACAATGAAAAATTTACAATAGTTGATTTTTCCACATTTAATGATAGTTTATTACATAAGAACCACAAGGCTAGAAGCCTGATATCATGCTGAACATCTGATCTTAGCATATTTACCGCTGATGTCCCATATGAAAGTGCTGTGTCATCGGCAAATGCTGTAATTTTCCCCTTAAATGGGCCAGAATATAAATCATTAATGTATATAAGAAACAAAATAGGGCCCAGTACTGAGCCTTGAGGTACACCACAACGAATTGTTTGGACTGAACTTCTGTTGCAGCCAAGATCAACATACTGCTGTCTGTTACGTAGATATGATGCAAACCATCCTAGTGCAATCCCCCGTATACCAGCTAGTTCTAATTTGGACAATAGTCGATTATGATTGACCGTGTCAAAGGCTTTTTTAATGTCTAGAAATAATCCGGACACTTTGTTTTTACTTTGACAATTTAAATTAGTGTGAATCTGAGCAATAAAATCCTGCAGTGCCAGCTCTGTATTTAATCCCTCCCTGAACCCAAATTGAGAAGGTGAAAAAAATTTGTTTAGAGTTAAAAAATTTACCAGTCTTAACTTTACAACCTTTTCAAGTAATTTTGAAAAAATTGACAGTAACGATATTGGTCTGTAGTTCCCAATTGAATGAGCCGAACCTTTCTTAAAGATGGGCACAACTCGTGCAATTTTTAGTTCCTGAGGAAAGATCCCCTCTGCTAAACTTATATTAAAAATAAAAGCAAGAACAGGTGAGATTATTTTTGCTACCTTTCTAACAAAAGTTGCAGATATTTCATCACCCTCAGGTGCCTTCCCTACGGCCAGTCCAAGAATTAACTTATTAATTTCATTTTCAGTCACTGGAGTCCAAAAAATTGAGTTTGTTACCGCCTTACATCTAAACAGGTTATTACAGGACATCTCATGATCCGGTTTTGCCACACTAAGAGATGAAGCAAGAGAAGAAGGGACATCCACAAAAAACTTGTTAAACTCTTCTGCAACAGAATTTTGATTTGTAATAACTGCATCTCCTATGTTGATTTTTATAGGGCCTCTATCAGGTTTACCCCTACCACTTAAATTATTAATAATTTTCCACTGAGCTTTGTGATTGTTCTTAGTCCTACCAAACAAAGTGTCATAATAACGGTGCTTGGCAATCTTTATCCACAGTTCTATGTTGTGCTTAAAAACGTTGTACCTTTCTTTTATACTAGTATCATTAGGGAATCTAACCACTATTTTATATAATTTGTCTCTATTCTCAATTGCTTGACAGAGACCCTTAGTCATCCACGGCTTTAACATTTTACTTTTTCGCCCATTATTTAAATTAGTCACCCTTTTTTTCGATTGGTTAATTACTTTTTTTTAAATGTTTACAAAATTCTCAAACGCTTCATCAACACTAGATGCAGTAAATACAGATTCCCATCGTTCTACAATTAGATATTGATTTACTTTGTCGTAATCAATAATCATTTTACATTCCTCATCACTCACTGCTGACTTTAATATGGAGACACACAGACCAACACTGCGGTGGTCAGTGATACGATAATCAATTATTATGGGATCGGTTTGCAACGGTTTGTTACCTCTAAACAATATGTGGTCAATACAAGTGGAACTATTATCAGTTACTCGTGTATTGACATCTATTAGGTTTTCAAAACCAAAACTGCTAAGTGTTTCTAGATATTTGTTTACATAATTATTTTCCAAATTTATGTCTATATTAAAATCTCCAGCACAAATTACAGTCTTACTACGTAAACTAGCCAAACATTTCTGAAAACTTACGAGAAATTCGTTTATTGGACAACTATGCCATCTGTAGATTGCTAATAGTGTAAATGAATAGTTATTCCCAATTGTTAAAAGAATCGCCATAGAATCTGCCCCATAGACGGCAGAGTCAATCAGCTGACAGGAGATATGCTTATCATTCTTGTAGTAAACAATTATGCCCCCGCTCCGGATATCGCTCGCTACTGATAAACATGCCATACCCGTCCATTGTGTAAAGGCTGGCTTCCTCCCTCGTACTCAACCACGCCTCGGTTAGTATTATAACATCAGGTTTAGCAACCATCGAGCTCAGCGAAACAACCAGAAGGTCAAAATTCTTACCAACACTTCTAATGTTCTGATTTAAAATAAACAATGAATCATTTTTAATTAAATAAGAATTAAAAGACTGTATACTTGTAAAGAACATTGATTAGTTAGCCGTTGTTGTGTTCTTACCTACACTTACTCTACTTATTTACTGCTTTATCTTAATTTAAATATTACCCTAGCAAAAAAAAAAAAAAAAAACTACTACACCCACTCAATAACAGCGCTCAAACACACAAACAAACCATACATCTTACTCTGGGACCCAAACTGACCTGCATACTTTCCAACGCACGCAAACGCACTGACACACACACTGTCATTTGACCTATCTGCACGTCTGCTAGCAAGTTATTGGCCACAATCCACTTCCTACCAGCATAACCCCCCCCAGCAATCTCGTTTACAATTGATAAAATAATACTGAATATAAACAAAGCGAGTCATATTATCATCTAAATATTTTAAGTGGCATTTTAAAAATTCCAAAACAAGAACAATAATACAACAAGATCAAGCGTTGGACAAAAATTGACAATAAATAATAATAATTTCGTGCCGATTCTATTGTTTGTTATGGACATTCTCTAACAAGACTAATACATGAACAGCGTCCTGTTAATAATAAAAAATATAATCTAAACTGAATGACATGCACTGTAAACCCCTTGAGGCTGTCTAACTCCACCAATAACATATTTTCATTAAAAAATAAATACATTTTACTGCACATACATACACATATCGAAAACATGAAAAATTTCTAAAGCTAGCATATTCCCGAAATACCCAGAGTCTTTAACAATGCCAAGTTAGTGTCTAACGTAACAGCAGGTTTTGACACGTATAGAACAAACTTCCTGTTTAACTTGTCTGACAATCCTGTTTCCCTGGAGTTACTGAATAACACGAGTGGTGTCAGTTAATGATATGAGTAACAGAAAGGCAGCTTTATTTCAATGAAGATTAATTTACTTTATTTAAAACCCTTTAAAAATACTTTCTAAGCTGTATCCTGATTCTAAAGATTGGGCCGTTTCATTTGGAAGAAAACCATTTTGAGGTGATTGTACATCAATGGTATACCAACTTGCATACATTGGGTTTTTTTAAACTTGCATGGATATTTATTTGTATATCATGGAAGTCATTAGGACTTGTCATTAGATGACAAGTGCGATTGATCGCAATCACACTCCTCATGTAATCGCCATCTAACTCATATCATAAGGTCTACAGCTATATTCCACATCTCATGGTCAGACTGTAGCACCTTCATTCACACAAGTCCACTGACCGTACCATTACAGTAGGCCAGGGCACAGTCACTATATGGGTCTATGACCACGCACGTAACGGATCATAGCAGCCGGACTTATTCATCTCACTCCAAGAGTTATGGTACAGAAGTAATGTATGAATAGTAGTCGAAGCTTGATTCCAACAAAATGAATGCTTTTAATATAAATTAAACTTTTTTATGTAGTTGGATAATAGTTTAAAAAGAGTTGTAACAAATTAATTGTGTATGGTAAATTTTCTAAAGAGAAACAAAAACGATAGTTGAATTGAGGAGTTCCTTTAGTAAGCATACATCAAATAGTTAAAAAGTAAATGTACGTTAGTCAACTGTAGCGTTATCATTACCAATATTTTGTGTTATGACTCTTCTATGACCTAGTGCTAGTAAATGAAAATGTTTTCACCTGAATTCCGTAGAGATACAGCCATGAGCTTGTCTTAACAAACTTAAGTAAGGTTTGGTTGAAACACCGTTTTACTGTGACCAATTCCAACTGAGCTCGGCTTTAAACTTTGTTCAATGTGTTCCTAATGAAGAGCAAACCAGTTTCATTCCTGGAAGTTGTGGAAGGTTCCGAAGCTTGGTGAAGTGGAAACTGTGACTGAGTTTGTCACATATTGCTTCATTGCCACACTGGCTTAGTGGAGCCTATTTGTGGAAGAGTTAATAATATACTAAACATTATACTTTTAACTCCAGCGATCAAAGTAGTTAGACGTACTAAAAAATCACAAGCTAGGCTTATCGGTAGCTTCAAAAACTTATATTATGGCTACTAATGATTGCTAAGAATAATTAGTGAATCACCACCTGGCCAACAAGTTGCTTCAAACCATGACATATTGGCTATATATCGTTAATTCATTAGAAAAATTACGATGAATTACTATCAGCAGCTCCAAACACTGTTATTAGTCATGAACGAAACTCAACATTCCTGAACGGACTCAATACTCATGAAGGGAACTCAAAAGTGTTTACCAACAGTGATACCACTGCACGTAATGGTCGGGTGGGTGGCATTGAGTCAACACTCGTGTATGGAACTCAACACTCATGAAGGGAACTCAACAGTGTTTACCAACAGTAATACCAGTGCACGTAATGGTCGGGTGGGGGGCATAGAGTCAACACTCGTGTACCTCAACACTCATGAAGGAAACTTACTACTCGTGAACGGAACTCAACACTCATGAAGGGAACTCAACAGTGTTTACCAACAGTAATACCACTGCACGTAATTGTCGGGTGGTAAACAGCACAAAAATATAAAAGTTTACATCCTCACTCAAAAAAAGTTATTGGAAATTTCGCACTAAAAATTTAAAACATAAATCACAATTGTGAAGCGATCTCAGTTTGCCGTTCGTTGACAAAGTGATCAAAACATACACATAATCTGTTGGAACAGCAAGGTAAGAGATGAGGAATAATTACTGAAAATGTCATATATCGGCTGTTATGTAAGAGGGAGGTTCAGAGTGGGGGTGGAGTGGATGAGGTGTGCGTAGGTAGGTAGGTCTTGGAGGAGTCTGAGTGTTAAGTGCCTTGAGAGCTAAGTTTTATGGTCTTGAACTTGTTTAGAACTAATTTGAAATGGTGGAATATAATTAGAACGAAAAAGACAACTGAAACAATTTATTTATTTCATTTTATTAAATCAGTATTTTATCAGATAGCTGATAGTATAGTCTAATACTGTTGTCTTTTAGATTTTTTCCGATGAACAAAAAATGAGCAATATAATGTTCACTCTTAGTATATTATCACTAATGAAATTAACAACGCCTTTCAATTTCATCGTCATGTTCATTTAATTAGCTGTTTCGTTCACTTTGGCTACATCACGTCAAAGTAAACAATTAGCCATGTTATGTTTTCTGACTCTTTGGCTTATTATTTTAACGGAAAACTGTTAAATAGTTAATTGCTAGCAAATAATTCTAAAACTATTAGTACTTCATCTAAAAATTGCACAACAAATATTCCTCTTTCCCTTTGCGGACATTTATTTAATATTTCTTTACTTTATTACGAAATCACTTGTTATTCCAATGAAATATTTAGGAAATAGGTTTCCCGTAATTTTTGTTTCTTCTGTGCATGTATGATAGTTGGTTTTACCGTCTTAAGTGTAAAAGGTATGTTTTTAGATTACTTTACATTCGTTTTGAGTTCCGTTCATGAGTGGTAAGTTTCCCTCATGAGTGTTCAGTTCGGTTCATAAGTGTTGACTCAATGCCCCCTACCCGACAATTACGTGCAGTGGTATTACTGTTGGTAAACACTGTTGATTTCCCTTCATGAGTGTTAAGTTCCGTACACGAGCAGTAAGTTTCCTTCATGAGTGTTGAGTTCCATACACGAGTTTTGACTCAATGCCCCCCACCCGACTATTACGTGCAGTGGTATCACTGTTGGTAAACACTGTTGAGTTCCGTACACGAGTAGTAAGTTTCCTTCATGAGTGTTGAGTTCGGTTCATAAGTGGTAAGTTCCCTACAAGAGTGTTGAGTTCGGTTCATAAGTAGTAAGTTTCCTTCATGAATGTTGAGTTCCATACACGATTGTTAACTCAATGCCCCCCATCCGACCATTACGTGCAGTGGTATTTACTGTTGATAAACACTGTTCAGTTCCCTTCATGAGTTTTGAGTTCCGTACAGGAGTAGTAAGTTTCCTTCATGAGTGTTGAGTTCCGTACACGAGCGTTGACTCAATGCCCCCCACCCGACACCAATACGTGTAGTGGTATTACTGTTGAGTTGCTTTCATGAGTGTTGAGTTCCATACACGAGTGTTGACTCAATGCCACCCACCCGACCATTACATGCAGTGGTATTACTGTTGGTAAACACTGTTGAGTTCCCTTCACGAGTGTTGAGTTCCGTACACGAGTAGTAAGTTTCCTTCATGAGTGTTGAGTTCCATACACAAGTGTTGACTCAATGCCCCCCACCCGACTATTACGTGCAGTGGTATTACTGTTGGTAAACACTGTTGAGTTCCGTACACGAGTAGTAAGTTTCCTTCATGAGTGTTGAGTTCAGTTCATAAGTGGTAAGTTCCCTACATGAATGTTGAGTTCGGTTCATAAGTAGTAAGTTTCCTTCATGAGTGTTGAGTTCCATATACGATCGTTGACTCAATGCCCCCATCCGACCATTACGTGCAGTGGTATTACTGTTGGTAAACAATGTTCAGTTCCCTTCATGAGTGTTGAGTTCCGTACACGAGTAGTAAGTTTCCTTCATAGGTGTTGAGCTCCGTACACGAGCAGTAAGTTTCCTTCATGGGTGTTGAGTTCCGTACACGAGTGTTGACTCAATGCCCCCCACCCGACCGTTACGTGCAGTGGTATTACTGTTGGTAAACACTGTTGAGTTCCTTTCATGAGTGTTGAGTTCCATACACGAGTGTTGACTCAATGCCACCCACCCGACCATTACCTGCAGTGGTATCACTGTTGGTAAACACTTTTGAGTTCCCTTCATGAGTGTTGAGTTCCGTACACGAGTAGTAAGTTTCCTTCGTGGGTGTTGAGTTCCGTACACGAATGTTGACTCAAGGCACCCTATCCGACCATTACGTGCAGTGGTATTACTGTTGGTAAACACTGTTGAGTTCCCTTCATGAGTGTTGAGTTCCATACACGAGTGTTGACTCAATGCCACCCACCTGATCATTACGTGCAGTGGTATCATTGTTGGTAAACACTTTTGAGTTCCCTTCATGAGTGTTGAGTTCCGTACACGAGTAGTAAGTTTCTTTCATGGGTGTTGAGTTCCGTTCACGAATGTTGACTCAATGCTCCCTACCCGACCATTACGTGCAGTGGTATTACTGTTGGTAAACACTGATGAGTTCCCTTCATGAGTGTTGAGTTCCGTACACGAGTAGTAAGTTTCCTTCATGGGTGTTGAGTTCCGTACACGAATGTTGACTCAATGCTTCCTACCCGACCATTACGTGCAGTGGTATTACTGTTGGTAAACACTGATGAGTTCCCTTCATGAGTATTGAGTCTGTTCAGGAATGTTGAGTTTCGTTCATGAATAATATCAGTGTTTGGGGCTGCTGATAGTAATTCATCGTAATTTTTCAAATGAATTAACTTTATATAGCCAAGATGTCATGGTTTGAAGCAACTTGTTGGCCAGGTGGTGATTCACTAATTATTATTGGCAATCATTAGTAGCCAATATATACGTTTTTGAAGCTACCGATAAGCCATGTGGCCAACAACTGACGTATAGATAGTTTGTATGTCAATATTTAAATAGTTACCGAATTGGCCACTTGGCATATTAGTGAATAGTACCGTGACAAGTGGCTGGTTCATACAAGTGGCTGCGTACGTCAGTATATAGAGGTATGAATAACTACCAAACTGGGAGCCACAGGACGGAAGTTCACAAACGCTTGCACTAATGCACAGGTGTTCATTTTGTCAACAAGTTGCTGGATTCAATTAAAGTTAAAAACTCGTCTCAAACGCTGTTTAGCGTCTCACGCATTTAATAGTGTGGACGAGTTTATGGTATGCAGCTGCGAGACCGGCGTCGGAAGTGGGGATTTGTTATGAATGTAAGTGCAACATAAAACTATGTATGTTTGACCTCTGTCAAATCTCTGTTTCGATGAGGAATTGATATTTTACGTTTTAGATATGTTTGAAAATTGCTACACATTACTGCAATGTCATAACAAGATAAATATTTCATTGTAGATTGACGCTGAAATCTCACCTATTTTATTAGTCATTCGTAAAACAATTATAAAATGGCCACTCTGCCTGTCAGTGGCTCAAAACATTGACATATTGGTACTAATTAGTCATTAGTTGTAGCGTTTAATTAGTAAATGGAGACTAAGCTAATTGAGCTAGCACGAGCTATTGAGTTCCCCTCAGGGGTATAATGGCCCGAGAGCTCACCGACTCGTAACTCGAGCTGTAAACACTGTTAGATTGTTTAAATTTGAATTAGGTTTTAGTGATTTATTTGTGAATTATTGAACGATTTCATATTTTATTGTTTTGATGGCTTAAAATTTTTATTATTCAGTAAAGTGAAACGACATTTAGATAGAGTCAATCTAAATTTTAAAATACACATTTATTAAAATGCTTTTGAAAGTTTTGTGATTAATTTACTCGTATATATTTAATGTCTTATTGACGTATAGTCTAACCTAACCTAACCTCACCTATGTAGGCTAAACCTAAGTGGTGACTTAGGTGATTACTACTGTTGAAAGGTCGTGTTGTTCTTTAAAAGCTTGAATAGTTGAAATTATTAAACAAATTAACAATTCTCAAAATATTCTTTTTCAATTATAAATTGTCAAATTTTAACGAATTAAATCGATCATGTATTCATCTATAAATACAATCTAGCTTGTATAGATTCTTATCAGTGAACTAATAAGTGTATAAAATTAATTCTAATAACTTAATTGCAGTAGTGATATGTATATTCTATAAGTCATTTTATAATTATAATAATAATAATAATAACATCATCAAATCAGTGCTGTAACTTCTTAAAAATGACACTATCTCGATCCAAATATATATCTTTATTTTATAATATTTTAAAGTTTTATATTGCCTTGCATGATTTTTAATTCGGTTGATGAAGAATCTAAAATATATATTAGTTTGTAATTTGTTCGACTGTTAAAACTCTTCAATATATAATAGTTTGTAGAGGCTAGAGGTAATACCGAGTAACTTTAGCCACATCATATCTGGAGTTACGTTATTTTGCTGTTATTGCTTGAGTTACAAAAAGAATGTGTCCATCGTTATAGTCAAATATTTTACGTACTTTATAATTAATTACAATATTTATTAATCAAAATGCCAAAATTATTTCGTATAGCCAGTCTTACAATTACTCATTTATAAATAACAATTTTGTTTATTTATTCCTGAATAGGAGGTGTAATTATTTTATTCGAATAAAGAAATGAAGTCTTCTACTCTTTTGAGACGTATTGGAAATATTTTAGTTGGTTATATTTGGTAAACATGTAAAATATAATATAATGTATATATAATAAAATGTATAATATACAAAATAATATAAAAAAAAGGTCTTCCTACGGATATGATGATGGATCTATGGACCAGAAATCAATATCCAAATATCTTAGATATGGTTTGGTAAAGTAAGAACATATCAATATTCATGCTCTTTTCTTACTGGATGGATATATATTTAATGTTATAAGATTAACACACTCCAGTAAATAAATTTTAATTGTGTAAGGCCTTTCGGTAACAAAGTTACCATCTTCAGACAACCAAACTATAACCAAACTTTTATAGTTATAAAAGTTTATAAAAAGTTTGGTTATAGTTTGGTTGTCTGAAGATGGTAACTTTGTTACCGAAAGGCCTTACATAATTAAAATTTATTTACTGGAGGGTTTGTTAATCTTATAACATTAAATTAAAGTAAGAACACTTTAAATATATTTACAATATATATATATATTTACAAGCAACTCAGGCTACAAATATCAGAGTATAATTTTATTTTTCGAGATATTAAACAAGTGTACGATACTATTTCAAATTTAAATGTAGCAATTGCTTGGATATTGATAGCTTAAGTGCTCCAGTTAATACTGTTTCTTCGATTTTTGGAAATTTGAGCAAATTTAAGATTTCATCTAAATGTGTCCTATTAAAAAGCCTCAATAAAAAGAAGTCTACCTCATTACCTAAATAACGGAATATCACAAGTGAAAAAATATACAGATATATACATATTGTATACACAATTATGAGTAGCGAAAAAACACTTAAGAAATAAATAAGCAAATTATTGACTGGTGAATGTAAATACGTTAAATCTAAGACATATTTGCACTTGTTACATTTCAATTCCACAAGAAATAATAGGAATTAATGGAAATCATAATTGGATCTAACTGATTTTATGGAACAATGAAAACTAAAAAAACGCATTATTGATTTCAGTCATTGATATTTTACTTATAATTCACTGAAAGACTTTGTTTTTTGTAATTTAGCGAGTTAGAATTATTTTTTTATCTGAGTTTTTTATACTGATTTTTACCGGTTTATCCGCAACCTATATTCAAGATCACTTTGCATCAGCTTGGTGTCTAAGATTAAGTATCCTTTTTTGAAAGAATACGCACACAGTTTAAGCTAGGAACCATGTATAATACGCACACAGTTTAAGCTAGGAGCCATGTGTAATACGCACACAGTTTAAGCTAGGAACCATGTGTAATACGCACACAGTTTAAGCTAGGAACCATGTGTAATACGCACACACTTTAAGCTAGGAACCATGTGTAATACGCACACAGTTTAAGCTAGGAACCATGTGTAATACGCACACAGTTTAAGCTAGGAACCATGTGTAATACGCACACAGTTTAAGCTAGGAACCATGTGTAATACGCACACAGCTTAAGCTAGGAACCATGTGTAATACGTACACAGTTTAAGCTAGGAACCATGTGTAATACGCACACAGTTTAAGCTAGGAACCATGTGTAATACGCACACAGTTTAAGCTAGGAACCATGTGTAAAACATAAGTCATTTTCTTTTTCGTAACTATGTGATGATTTACTAATTTAATTAGTAACTTTATCGGTAACCTATGATTATTATGAAATCAACAACAATTATAAAAAAAAAATAGTTATAGGTGTCTTTTGTAAGCTTGTCATATTGGGACCGTCTGCCAAAACTGTAATAAAAATTGTACGTATTTAAATTAAAATCTGCCTTTAGATTTAAATTAATTTGAAATCACAACCACAGTAAGAGCATTTGTGGTGTAATTGCCCTACTGTTACATTAAGGTCCAATCAAACGTCACGTCGTTTGGTGTAATGGTACAGTTTATTATTTATCAATCTTTTCAAGATAAAATACAGCAAACAATATGATTAATAAAATTAAAATTGTTCTCTAAAACAATATACCAATCACACACTTTGAAAGGATTCAGAAAATTTAAAAACAAACCTTCTAAATATGAATCCAGACAATACTGTAAAATTTCTTCTTTTTTTTAAACGTTTTCACAATGACAATTCTGAAATTATTTTGAAAATTTTGTGCATTGCCTTATCAATACTATTGCACATTTCACTCAGATACTGAACTATCCGTAATAATTTGTAAGTACAGACAAATCTGAATTAACGCAAAACATAAACTGTGTTGAGTAAACAGTAATATGCTGTGAAATATCAAGTGTTATGAATTCAGTTCATATAAGATATATTGACTTAATGAAACATAATAATTGAAGAAACATAGAAATCCTGATAAAAATCTAATAAAAGATAGTAAAAAGTGTAAATAATGAAAATTACATTTTTTGCATAACTAAACACGCTTTCAGACATTTTAATTTGTTTAAATGCGACAAAACTTTTAAGTGTTAAGTCATTAAGGGATAATATGTACTTCAAGAAATTGTGCCCCTTTATGTAGGTAAGACCTAACTCATTAGCCTAATAGTTATAACAGTTTTTGACTAAATTAAACAACTTGTGATAGTTAAATATCTAGAGATGATTTAATTAAACAACTTGTGGTAGTAAAATATCTAGAGGTGATTTAATTAAACAACTTGTGGTAGTAAAATATCTAGAGGTGATTTAATTAAACAACTTGTGATAGTTAAATATCTAGAGATGATTTAATTAAACAACTTGTGATAGTTAAATATCTAGAGGTGATTTAATTAAACAACTTGTGGTAGTAAAATATCTAGAGGTGATTTAATTAAACAACTTGTGATAGTTAAATATCTAGAGGTGATTTAATTAAACAACTTGTGGTAGTAAAATATCTAGAGGTGATTTAATTAAACAACTTGTGATAGTTAAATATCTAGAGATGATTTAATTAAACAACTTGTGATAGTTAAATATCTAGAGGTGATTTAATTAAACAACTTGTGGTAGTAAAATATCTAGAGGTGATTTAATTAAACAACTTGTGATAGTTAAATATCTAGAGGTGATTTAATTAAACAACTTGTGGTAGTAAAATATCTAGAGGTGATTTAATTAAACAACTTGTGATAGTTAAATATCTAGAGATGATTTAATTAAACAACTTGTGATAGTTAAATATCTAGAGGTGATTTAATTAAACAACTTGTGGTAGTAAAATATCTAGAGGTGATTTAATTAAACAACTTGTGGTAGTAAAATATCTAGAGGTGATTTAATTAAACAACTTGTGATAGTTAAATATCTAGAGATGATTTAATTAAACAACTTGTGATAGTTAAATATCTAGAGGTGATTTAATTAAACAACTTGTGGTAGTAAAATATCTAGAGGTGATTTAATTAAACAACTTGTGATAGTTAAATATCTAGAGGTGATTTAATTAAACAACTTGTGGTAGTAAAATATCTAGAGGTGATTTAATTAAACAACTTGTGATAGTTAAATATCTAGAGATGATTTAATTAAACAACTTGTGATAGTTAAATATCTAGAGGTGATTTAATTAAACAACTTGTGGTAGTAAAATATCTAGAGGTGATTTAATTAAACAACTTGTGATAGTTAAATATCTAGAGGTGATTTAATTAAACAACTTGTGGTAGTAAAATATCTAGAGGTGATTTAATTAAACAACTTGTGATAGTTAAATATCTAGAGGTGATTTAACTAAACAACTTGTGTTAGTTAAATATCTAGAGGTGATTTAACTAAACAACTTGTGATAGTTAAATATCTAGAGGTGACTTAATTAAACAACTTGTGACAGTTAATTAACTAGAGGTGATTTAACTAAACTGTAAAGAATACAGAGACATACACTTAATTATATATTACCTGTAATATATTTTATTTATATATAAAAAAAGGTAAAGGTGTTTACACTTAAAAGATAAAAACTATTTAACTAGTTATTTTTTAATAAGGGTAAGTAGTTCGATAAAAAGTAGAACTGTACTTTTTTGCTCCTGAATCCTTCAAGGGGTTATTGAGATATTTAAAACAACTCGGTCAATGACAAAAAGCCATCATCGATCACATTCCTAAAAGTTTTTGTCACAATGTTACGGTAATGGAGGAACTTGTTTGACAAAACGTTTTCAAGGCTGTTCTACCATTAATATTTATCATACACTTTTAACGAATTTACCTGGACATTTTTTTGAAAATTACATAAGTTAGTGGTAATATTCTTAAATTTTGTTTGACTTTTCTGATGGATAAGTTATTTTATCAACATGACGTTCCGAGAGGGAGGACATTTTCTCGTTCTCTAGTGGCCTAAATGGACTTAAATTTATTATTAAAATAAAAAGAAGGAAGGTCTAAAGAACAGGTCTTGTCACAGTTACGTGTTACAGGCTAACTGTGATAGTATTCACGAGTGTTTAGCTAAGAGCATCGGCGTATAGTCGTTGATTTAGAGTAGAACGCCTGCCACTGAACGATGCAATCTAGATACAGCATGCATATTGCCTAGTTACGAGATGTAACGGCGCTCCATCTGCAACGGGTATGAAGGGTATATTAATAATCACACAAATGAGATCAATCAAATATTGTGATAGCTCCAGTGCTTTTACCACGTATTGTACCATGTCCGTTAGTTGTAACCTGAAAGTCATAGTGATGCTCTTTTTTTATATTTTAGTCGAATAAGTTACATGGTTTGCTTCCTAAACAGATATAATTAAAAAACTCTTACTCGTTGGTACAACCAAATTTAATTATTAAAAGTAACTGCACGTTAAAATGAATTTAAAACAAACTATAGATTCACGGTATGGGTCCGGAAAAAAAATTTGAGAAAGTAAAAATAAAAGTTTGTAAAGAAGCAAACCATGTAACTTTGACTGAATGTAAAAAAGAGAACATAATTTTGTAAAGGTTTATCATTATGTAAGTCTTTAAATTATAACTGCAACAGTCGCGTTCGTTATTCTCTTTTCTTTTTATTTTAATAATAAATGTAAGTTAACTCACCCACTTGAGAACGAGAGTAGTCTCATACCTCTCGAAACGTCGTGTACATAAAAATCACTGATTCGTTGGAAAAGTTCCACAAAATTTAACAATTATAATATCTCCAATGATATAAGGATTTCCGAACAACTTGAAGTTAGCACAGGGACGAATGTTTTGGAAATAGTTTTTTGTAACTTATCGTGTACCGCTACAAAGTTAACTGGTAAGTTTAATGTTATATTTGCACATAAAATTAAAAAAAGCACAGTGATTTATCAATTTTGTGTCAACAAAAGATAAACAATTTCGACAGTGACTCAGCTTAGAAACTATGTTTGTTACGAACTGTTTTGGCTGAGGTGGACAAAAAAAACAAGGTTTAATTAATTAAAAGTGTAACTAAAGGTGTTTAATGATCTTAATTTGTTAAATCACTAGTCGCCTTTTCAATTAAAAAAATGTAACAAAATATTTATTATTTTATGTAGATTATGAAAATATGTATTTTTATGGTGGTTGATTACTACAAATATAGTATTTACGTTCTGATAAAATATCGTGTTCACCTAAACAAACACGTCTAGACTGCAATGTCATTATTGTCTTTACAACGCTGCATATGACATATAAATAAATAAATACTGGAAACTCGTATGAAGTACGTTATATTGCTTCATTTTATGTTGTGTATTCAGACACCAGATATATATATTACGTTTTATAGGCACCAAAATAGGCCGATGACATTTTAGGCGGTGTTGCCATATCGTTTCTGAGACTCACCAAACCACATGTTTCATCTATTACAAGTATGCGTATGTTCAATACTGTCAATTTAATTGGCGTGTTATTTACAAAACAACTGTATGATCATATTAAAGACCTCTTGAACGTAGTGGTAAAATTAACTATGGTATGTGTTAATCCTGTAATTGTTTATATCATTTTAATAATATAAATATTTCGTATTCTGTAGAAAGTACTATTAAATAATGTTTATCAAATGAAATAGCTGTTTTTATCCGTAATTATATCACTATATATATAGTGTTTTTGTTATAATGCAAAACACGTGCATTACGAGTATAACACAAACACGGTAACTATTTAGTAAAGACGTCAGGTATCACGACGAGACTGCGCAGTAGACTGTAACGTCATATAGCCGAAATCAGCTGGTTGTTTATTCTATTAAATACTGGTAACTAAATTCACCAATTACATAGAAGCATTCAGCTGAATAGTTAAGCAAGTTATTTACCACTTATCAGCTGGGATTATAATTATGGGAATTTTGTGTTTATTTTTTGCAATTTCGCCAATGAGGCATTATTGGAGATGTGCGTGATACTTACCGTCTTCTTTTCTATGTATCGTGGTTTATGATAACAAATGATAGTGTTTGTTTACTGCAACAGATGTTTAAACAAATCATCAATATTTTCAACGAATTTATATTTGACAACATTGCTGGGCGAGAAGTGAGGAGGGGGGCTTCACATTCCACAGCTATCATCGGACTATTTTGGTGCGGTTTACACTAATAGACTATGCGAATAAATTAAATAAGGGTTAAACGCCTATTTATGTATGTTAGTAACTATACTTAACTGTTTTATTTGTTATTATTATTTAACATTAACAGATTGTTAAAAATACTATTTTTAATTGTGTACTTCGCTTAATAATAACACGATTCACCGAATATAAAAGCAAAATATTATTTTTAAACATTTGTCCCTGTTTCAGGATTTTTTCAAGTATGACGTAATATATGATTGCAATTATTTGACTAGCCGACTGCCCATGCTTCGCTACAGGTAAGTTCTCTACGCTTGCTTACCCTTACCCCGTTGTTCCCTACAACCCATTACATCATTATATATGCTTGGCCTGCAGACTTGGTCTCCCAGATAAAAAAAGTGTTCTATTCAAAAAGCACAATTTTGAAAATTTTAATTCTAGGAGAATTTATACTTCTAGCAGAATTTATAATTCTAAGAGAGCTTATACTTCTAGGAGAATTTATACTTCTTGGGGGATGTTAAGTAGCGCAACAGTATCTAAATTTGTAGAAATGACCTTAAAAGGATTTCAGCTTCCTAGACTCTGCCAATCTCTAAATACAGACATTAAAGAAGTTAGTGATAAAGGCATTTTTTCACATTGGTTTTGCAATGATCTATGAACATGACTACATTAAAAGAGTTTTGAAATTTGCTGATTTAAATACGTTTTTTTCTTAGACAGCAAAATTTTATCGTCTAGAGATATCTGTAAGTCTAGTTTTGGAGGGCAAAAATCTAGGGTTATTTTGACTGAATCGGTGTAATATCATGGTTTTTGCCATGTTTAACCATGTACTGTTTAACCTGTATTCAAATGACTTTAGAAAGTTTTCCGATTGAAATCAGTTTGATCTCCTAGATACCAGCGTTTTACAGCCTAGAAAAATCTGTAAGGCTATTTTTAGAGGGTACAAAATACCGCAATTGTGGCCTGTTTACACGTTCCTTGCGATATGAAGATGTCTTTAACTCTCTACATGTTTTTCTGCAAAATTATGTTTCTTTTGTAAGATATATGACTTTTTTGTCAAGAAAACCATATAAATCTACTTTCAGAGTATATAAAGAAGTAATTTTGAGTCGCACACAAATTGAAAAATCTAGCTCTACCAAAGGAATTGAGAAAGAGTAAAAGTTTAAAGAGTTATAAGATTTAGCGTAAAAATTTTATTCTAAAAATGATAGTTATTTGTCAATAAGATAATTAACTTAGTCACTAGTAGGAAGTAAGAAAACACTGTTTTTGACATTTCAAAATGTCTTAACTAACATGGCTGTTATTTCGGAACTACTAAGATTTTTTTCAATATTTCTTCTTTAAGACCAATCATCCTACAAAATTTCAGCCTCGAAGTATCTGTATATACTTAATATACAGATCTACAAGTAGATATATTCATAATTCGATATATCTTTTTATATATTGATCAAATTAAAATTGTTACGTCAAAAAGATAAAATATTCAGCGTAAGAGTAATAAATATCTTTATTTAGAAAACATAAATACGTTTAACAGAGAAAAATCTAGATCTATTAGGCCCTTTCTCACTATTAACCCTAATTTAAACAACATATAAAACTGAAAACAAATAGAAAATACTAAAATAATAACTATAACAATAACGTTTGGTGTCACCTATATACAGTAATAATATTTTAGTGACTAACAAAAATAGTACACTCAAACCAAAATCTACAAAAAAATCTATAAAATCAAAATTATAAATTGAATTTAGAAGTATTGGTGTGCCCCAATAGTGTTTGGATTTATGGTATGCCCCCGTCCCTATCTTAGTATATAATTCTAAGATATATTGACATTTAAATGTGGGTAAAATATATTTTAGACATTAAATTTTAACGAATCTCAACGAAGATGGGCAAATTTAGTCATCATTGTAAAGTAATGATGACTACATTCCTTTAAAGTGTCATTAATGACAAATGAACAGCCAGTGGTTATCAGCTGATCCCTTTCAAAACTTTTGATGACTGAGTGTGTACTTTTGACGCTGTGGGCATTAATCAACAACGAATTCTGAAGAGTAAGTTTTCTTTTAATATTTTAACTTGAACAATGGTGAACACTAATGAATTATTTTCCAATAATTTTATGCAACATACACTGAAATATTGAAAAGTTCAACATTACAACTTAGTTAGTTTTCAGGATTAGCATTGTGATTTTATTTTCCTTTCGTCCAACAGCCTACAAGTTTAATCTTGTCAGTTAAAGATATTTTGAGTACACATAATCATGGGCACTTTAAGACAAAGGAATCATTGATGCTTCTTGACTATTTACATAATAATTGTCTTATGACTGACAAGCGCACCAATTTTTCGTAAAATGACATTAAGAACTTTAAAACTACAAACACATTCTTTACCTCTAGTTTCCCTGTATCCATATTTCATAACGTAAATAATATATTTGTTTATTTATTTTGTCATCATTATTATATTTCAATGAAAGAAAAGGATCACTGATTAAATATATATTATGGCAATGTGATCGGTAGTATAAAAGAAAACACATTCGTTTTGAGTTCTGTATGCTACTGATGAAAATACACATTCCAGTTGAAATTAGAATTATTATTATGTTTTGGATACACTTCTCCCACAAAAGTGTTATTATATATCGATACTGTATAAAATTATTTGATTATTTATAGTAGGTTTTGTAGCTATACTAATTTACCTTCACCTAAAAAATTTGTGTTGAATGAATACTATACCTGATTTAATAAATATCAGCCCTGATTTAACTAAGCGCGCCTAGTGGCACTTAAGTGAAGCTCAAAAGTATATTATTGTCAAGAGCACACTGAGATTGGTAATCTATAAATGTATAATTTATACAAAACAAAAATATAAAGGGCAATATAAACTATAGAAAATCCACACTAGTAAAAATATTTACTTGCACACAAATTCAAATAAGTACGTTATTAGAACGTTGAAGTAAAAGAACTGACATGTGACAGCCATGCAAAGTGTTGCTATGTTTACGGCTGGCTAATATCGCACATCATTGGTCATAGCATTTTGAACCTCCTCGTAGTTCCAGCACTTGCCGTAGGAGCGCTCTGAACTCAAGTCTGGAGATAAATAAATGAACATTAGTGACCTTAAAATATATTGAAACATATTTGGTGCTTTATAACGTTTGGAAAGGTTTGAAATCAGAGATGGAAAACAATGATAAAGTGTAATCTTTGTGTCAAATTGGTTTACATGTATTACTTACGGCTTTCAAACACGTAAACCACGTTGCTAAAAGCATTGTGTTATTTCGTTAAAAATAATTTTAAAAAATAAAATACCAGTTTTAATAGTGTTTTATTATTTACTGGAAACATTATTATACAATTTGCGAGAATATAACATAATTTATAGTTACAATTATGTTTGTAACATAAATTACATAACTTACGTTTACATAGTTTAAAATTGTAACATAAATTACTAGAGATTAATCCCTAGTATATTGACTGAGTAAAGTTAAGATTTAGTTTGATCTGGACAAGTGATACCTTATGTTGTTTGTTTGTCATACGATACAGGCGTTAACTATGATAAAGAAATTTTGAATTTACGTACTTACGTAAAGGTAGAGAGGACTACATATATGTGACTTACTTAAATTTACTTTCATTTCAAAATTATAGTAAAACAATTTAAATTCAAGCTGTTTTGTGTATAGGCAATATATCTTGCGGACATTACCCGCTGACAATGTCTATTAGACGAAATGTCTAATAGACAAGTTCGTCTATCACTCGACTTAGCGCAATAAAACCATTTGAATTGACTTTTATTCCTTACTAATCTATTGAAGTTTGCTTACAATTTTATTGACACGACGTCCATGCTATTGACTTGGACAGTACTAGAGGTATATGTGGTGTCCATGTTGGATGGTAGTTAGGTTCTGGAGGAGAAATAAGTATCAGGCTTGTTATTAGCTCTAAATCAGACCGATACTACGTGGTTTGGATTCCATATAACGCTGTACGTTCCTAAGTTACCCTGGCTATTGGGCCATTAATAAATAACTCTTTCTGAGGAACAGTCGACCTTAGTTAGTAACCAGACCTCACAGGTCATCCACACTCATATAACACCTATGTAATCATTCATAATCATCTTACTTAAAATAAGCACGAGCTGAGTCAGCGTCTCGTATCTAAATTGAAATATATTTTTAAAATAAACTGTTTATTCAAATAAAATATGGAAATTATGGTAATAAATATAAAAAAAGTTGCTAGCAAAAACACATTTATTATCTATAAAATACAATATTTATATACATACATCTCATTAGTATTGAGATCAACATTCATAAAATTTATTTTATTTCAGTACATATCTAAAGAGCACTATTCTTAATTGAAAATACTCGTAATATAACACATAGATGTAACTGGCTAAAACATTGTATATGAACTTGTAAAATACACAATGGTTGTAACACTGATACCAATAATAATGGAAATAATAAAGGCACGTTTATAAAGTATTGTTTAAGTGAATTGAGTCGTAATTATTTTAACATTAAAAATAGTTCTTAAACTGTTTAAAAAAATAGTGGAATTGAAGCTAATTAAAAGAAGTAAGCCATGCAAAAATAAATGACACATATTAAATTAGGTAGGCAATACTAAGTTGTCTTAGGAAACAAGAGTGGTTACATCTTTACTAAGTATATGATTTATTGACTACAAATACAATTCATCAGCATTCAAGGTGTAGTCACCATGTTAGGTTAGGTTAGGTTAGGTTAGTACAGTAGTATAAAGTACTTAGTTTTAACTACAAATAATAATTAGACCAAAGAAAAAACATTTCAAAAAAGGAATGCATAACTGCAAATCTCACTTAAAAATTGGTTCCTTTTTCAAGCTTTTGAGTTTTTAAGACATTTTATATTTTATTTTTTAACAATAGATTCACGTAGCCTGGTAAATAATGTAATTAATTTTACTCAAATAAATCATTAATAGGTATTTTAACTACATAACGCTGGTGGAAACTTTTAAAAGCCTTCTTTTTAAAGGCTTTTATAAATAAATAAATTGAAATTTTACTTCAACATTATCATACGTATACTGGTTATTATTTTTCATATTTTTATGTAAGTTCTCTCTATGAATAAAAAATATTTGGTCATAAAAATTAAATAAAAAAATTATTATTTATTTTTTCTTCTGTCCTTTTCTTAACATTTCCCCAGAAACAATAACCTTACTGTTACACTTAATTTTTGCGTTATTTCAAGGAGTTTTTTCTTTTTCAATTTAAAAATATAACAAACTTTAATGATTATTTAACCGAATTTTTAGCTTATTTGAGTTTCCCTTATTCCTGCTTCCTCTTGAAATTAAACGTCCAGATCCTATTGAAAATAAAACGGACTAAAGGAGCTTTAGGCCGCTGCCACACTATCGGGTTTTGCAGGATGAGAATATGCTGTTACATTAACCCTGCGTCGCCGCAATGAAGCTGAGTAACGTATACAAGTATACACCTATACTTGTACAGCCAGAGTTTATATGGAATAGTTAAAGTGTGCTGTAGATCAGTTTTGAAGATACGCTAACCCACTCTTTTGAAAGCATAAGGAATGTTGGAAGAAGCCCTCGAGGTAAAGGAAAAAACGTGAGAAATGAATTTTCAGACTACTTAATGGACATTGGTGCCGTACCATTTCAAAGAAATTATATTTGTATCAAAATTAATTAAAATGTTCTGTTATTATTTTACTTATTTTAGCTGATGAATTAAATTAACATGTGTGCTTGGTAGTTATTTCATTTTATTATTAACTCAGCCTCATTTTCACTTATTTGTACAGCAATTATTGCAAAATAAGTAACGCATATTTAATTTTTTTAAATCAACATAACTTCTTTATGGACACATTTAATAGAAGTAAAATGAGGGTAAATAGAACATATGCATTACTGATATCTACAGTGAAATATAAAAGTTCGGTTCCTACTTTCTCATACAATATATTCCTAATTAGGTTAAAATAATTACCGAAATAGTTTAAATTGACATGTTTTAGTAAGTGGCACGACGTTAGACAAGGATAGAAAAAAAACAAAAGTAAATTTATATTGTAAAACGGGAAAAACTGTAGAAACCACACGGCACAACCGTACAATATGACGGCTCTCAGTCAACTGAATGTTGTCTATCCTTTGTACGGTCGTCCCGTCATCCCTCCACGCCGCAGCATGATGCGATTGGATCCGGTTAATGCGGCGACGCCGGAAATGTATGACCGCGGCCATCCCTCTGAACCGGACAGGTTTAGCCGGAGCGGCGAAACCGTATAGGGTGGTGTCGGCCAACAGGATTAGAGTAAAGGATTTTGGTGTTCTGATTAAAACGGAATCCAATTCAGTTCAGTTCAGTTCAGAAACTGATTGAGACACACGTCACTTTTAAATCCAATCTACACGTAAATAGAACGATTGACTGACGATTTAGAGGTGTGTACAAGACTATAATGCATCACTTTAAACTTTTAAGTGTCACGTGTTTGGGTCTTTAATTGAGTTTAATGCAAAAGAACAATAGCACTTATTACATGGACTATTTTATAATGCGCAGCAATTTCATGCATTTAAAAATTGCGTATTTTGTTCTTATGAAAATATATATTTTACATTTAGTTGAAAATTAAATGGCGAATAAAATGTAAGGAAACAAATATTTACATTTTCATCGTTGAACACGAAAACCAACAGCTCCTGAACTCATTCTGATCTTTCAAACGATCATAACATGTAAAATAATTATTGACTTTAAGTAACTTTTCTAAGTCCATATCAATGTAATATTTTCCTGTCTCAGTTTTAAGTGTGATGGTTATTTTTATTCTTGTAATTTAAATCTAGGTGCTATCTGAAATCAGCTCAACAGTACCTCAATATATTTTATGAATGACACAGCCCATATGTACTCCATTATGTTGATAGTAAAACCTGTCTATTTCATGCACGCCTGATCACTTGCCGTTTCTGACCAAGTAGATCCAACTGACTCGACAAGGCGGGCCACTATGTAAGCCATCACGACTCAGCCCTAAAGGGAGTCCTGGTAGGCAGGTGGGTCTCATCTGTGATTGAGTAGAGCACAGTGGTATCTCGTGACGGCCTTCAGCTTGTTGCGAATCAGCTGCCACAAGCAGCGACGGAAGGTGATACCACACATGGAGTAGAGAAGGAAGTTGATGCTGAAGTTGGTGTAGTAGAGCAGCATGAAGAACTGTTGTAGGCACCACAGGGTGTCTGGAGTCGTCTGTCGCCATAAGGAGAAGCAAACGAAGACGTACAGTCGAATGACATAGCTGTAACAATGAAAGGCAGACGTCAGAGTACATACAGAAGTTGATGATGAAGTTGCTGTAATAGAGCAGCATGAAGAATTGTTGTGGGCACCTCAGGGTGTCTGGAGTCATATGTCGCCATAAGGAGAAGCAGACGAAGACGTACAGTCTAATGAAATAGCTGTAAAAATGAAAGGCAGACGTCAGAGTACATACAGAAGTTGATGATGAAGTTGCTGTTATAGAGCAGCATGAAGAACTGTTGTAGGCACCACAGGGTGTCTGGAGTCATATGTCGCCATAAGGAGAAGCAGACGAAGACGTAAAGTCTAATGAAATAGCTTTAAAAATGAAAGGCAGACGTCAGAGTACATACAGAAGTTGATGATGAAGTTGCTGTAATAGAGCAGCATGAAGAATTGTTGTAGGCACCACAGGGTGTCTGGAGTCGTCTGTCACCATAAGGAGAAGCAGACGAAGACGTATAGTCGAATGACATAGCTGTAACAATGAAAGGCAGACGTCAGAGTACATACAGAAGTTGATGATGAAGTTGCTGTAATAGAGCAGCATGAAGAATTGTTGTAGGCACCACAGGGTGTCTGGAGTCGTCTGTCGCCAAAAAGAGAAGCAGATGAAGACGTACAGTCTAATGACATAGCTGTAACAATGAAAGGCAGATGTCAGAGTACATACAGAAGTTGATGATGAAGTTGCTGTAATAGAGCAGCATGAAGAATTGTTGTGGGCACCTCAGGGTGTCTGGAGTCGTCTGTCGCCATAAGGAGAAGCAGACGAAGACGTACAGTCTATAATGATATAGTTGTAACAATGAAAGGCAGACGTCAGAGTACATACAGAAGTTGATGATGAAATTGCTGTAATAGAGCAGCATGAAGAACTCTTGTAGGCACCACAGGGTGTCTGGAGTCGTCTGTCACCATAAGGAGAAGCAGACGAAGACGTACAGTCTAATGATATAGTTGTAACAATGAAAGACGGACGTCAGAGTACACACATAAGTTGATGATGAAGTTTCTGTAATAGAGCAGCATGAAGAACTCTTGTAGGCAACACAGGGTGTCTGGAGTTGTCTGTCTCCATAAGGTGAACCAGACGATCACGTACATTAATGTGTTGTTACATGGTATAAGTAATACTAAACATAAATTAAAAAGTGAAACATATAAAATATCTTGAGCTTATTATCTTCATTTGTAAAGCCTTTTATGGTGAGACTACAACTAATTGATCGTACTTAGATTTAAGTTTACAGTAACAACAGAGACTAACGATGAGATGCGCATTATTCCGAACCCAAATTGTATATCCCTCGTTCTATGGGCTTTGATTAATTATAATCAAATTTATCAATAGTATTAAAGTAATTGCTTCATAAATTTTGATTTTTGAGTTTTATTAAATAATTATTAATAGAATTTGACTTTAGTTTTAGCCAGAATTTTGTGTCATTTATGTATTGTATTTTGTTTGTAATACGAATTGAGAAAACGCATGATGGCTTTTAACGTGTTTAGTCGGTTCATTGTTAATTTTTCAATCGAGAAGAATTATAGTTACAAAAAAGGGCAAATTATGAAAATTGTTATGCTTGTAATAAATGCAGATTGTTTATGTCATATTCCTAACAAAAACCTTAATGGCCTAATGATATTTACTCATATGCATCAAGTTAAGATTTAAGGAAGAGCCCTTAGAGTTGTTCATTAAGGTGTTATCATGATAATAATAGAATCAAATGAAAAGATAATTCATTTTACCACTTTATTTGTACAACAATATCAACAGTAAATTGTTAAAATGAAACTAATTTAGCACAACTAGGTTGTTTTTATCGATTCATTATGTATATAAAAAAAAACATCATGAATATTTACGACATTTTGGTAAACAATTTAAGCACCTCAGAGTAAAAACTGTTTTGGGATTGTTATTATTTATGTAAACTAAATGTAAAAATAATATTTTTGGCTATTGATATTATTTGGTGTACAAGCATACATTTTTAATAGACTAACAACCGAAACATTGTGCTACATAGTCAGTAACAGAAAGGGGGAGTGGGGATGGCTTGCATGCAAACAAGAATTTTCTCTAATGAAGAGGCTAATTAATTAAGGGATAATTATAATATTGATTACCAATATAATGAAGGGACGTGTTTTTATTAATAATTTAATCTATTATTCGCTTTTATATGATATTAACCCTAGAATACATGGCCTGGGTCTCTCACCCCCAGAATAGTTAGTTTTGATCACTATTCAAGGTCAGATCGGTATAAACAGCTGTATTACTCTTAAGCTTCTTACAACTGTATAAAATTCATCCTGTTGCTATTTTTGTTTGTTTGTTTGTTTTTTGCACTTAATAAAAACAACTGTCAAAACTACTGTAATAATCTGTAGGTCAAATAGACCCAATCCTTACGTGTACGTACCAGTTTATTCCATTCTACTAATTACTATAACTTAATCTACAATGGCAAGAGAAATAATTAATATATTATTACCTAAAAACAATAAAAGTTAATCTTACAACTATGGCGTTGACTCGTCTGCTTTTGCATTCAATCAGATGATTGCATTGTATTTTGTATATAGTCTTTATCATTTTATAAGATTATGTTAAACTATTTTTTCCTACAATAATGTTTAAAAATATTAAAAGTGAACATTTTATTACTTTGAATACATTTTAGTCACAATTTCCGAACAACAAAAAGTAAATAAATTGGTTTCTCAAAAAAAGAGTTTATTCTGAACTATTCAGTATTTGTAGTGTTGCTTTACTTTAGATGTTTTATCTTTAGGAAAATAAGCACGTTTTTCTGTTAGAAGCGATTTGTCAATGAGTGAGAACTTTACATTTCTGAATTGAAAATGTACGTTTCAGAAGAATATTTTTTTAACACCGTGAAACCTCCAAGTTGTTTGGAGAATCGCTACAATTATATTTTTATACTATTGACATTTGTTTTAATATAACGAAAAAATATTACAGTGTTTTTTATTTGTGAGTCTTTGAAACCCAGCTTGTACATAAGTGTAACTTGTTCACCCATGCATCATAGTGAAAATAATAAAAACTAACCATAATATTAAAGAATAAAAATATTCCTAGAAAATAGTTTTAAATGTTTTGTTTACGTACCTTGGGAGATTGAGTAGTACGAACACAGAAGATATGAGAAGTAACATCTTTGTGATACTCTGCTGGGTCCGAGTGGACGCTACGTTTCGACTTGACGATCGTATGTCTGTTGGAACAGTTTACAATAGTTACAACGTAAGTTATATTAGTTAGTAATAGTTGCATAACAATGTTTAGTGTTGTTACTTTAAATTAGTTATGCTTTAGAGTTAGGTAGAGTTTTTAAGGAGAGGGCGATCTTCTTTGAATCTTACTCTTGTCTATTCATTTCCTATAGAATATATATCTGTACGGGTAACTTATTGAGAAAGGTGAATATTACTGATAAAAACTAACAGTCGATACCATGATCCGAACCTGAACCCTTAACTCAGGCTAACTGTCCTGAGGCCTTACCACTCGGCCATCAGTCTGCCGAATAAATAGTATGAAGAAGTGTACTTTTAGTCTAGCAATATTCAAAAGAATTTCTCTGTGACAACTGTTTGATTTTCATTAGTTATTTTTATAAATCACTTCCTTTCTAGCATACAACATACAAAAACAGACTGAACAAAGAAATCTCCTTGTTTTAAATGAAAACTATGTACGTGTATGGGTGGGCGGGTTGGTCAATACCAGTCACTGTACATGTATGGTTGAGTGAGTCAGAAACAATGTATGAGTGAGTTAATCTGCACTAACAGTCTTGTATTGTTTTAAAGCGTGTCTAAATAAAGAACTGTTATATAGACTTGAGTCGACACCGATGTTCTCGTAAGTTCTAGTGAGTCGTCGTTATAGAATCCAGCATCAAACAAACAAACAATTCTTCCCTCCATTTAACAATATACACTCATTAACTTATATTGAGACGTACATAGAAATGGTCTTGTATGATTGAAAAATGGAAAAAGTACGCAAAAGAAAATATTTGAGGGTAAGTACATATTTTACAACCATGTTTCTACGTGTTTTAGTTTTATCATCACGATAACACGATTATATGTTTAAAAATGTCCAAATATCTTCACAAATTTACGTTTAGTACTTTGTAAAATTTGCAAAATATTTCTCATTAACATAAATATTCAAAAGAATTTCTCTGTGACAACTGTTTGATTTTCATTAGTTATTTTTATAAATCACTTCCTTTCTAGCATACAACATACAAAAACAGACTGAACAAAGAAATCTCCTTGTTTTAAATGAAAACTATGTACGTGTATGGGTGGGCGGGTTGGTCAATACCAGTCACTGTACATGTATGGTTGAGTGAGTCAGAAACAATGTATGAGTGATTTAATCTGCACTAACAGTCTTGTATTGTTTTAAAGCGTGTCTAAATAAAGAACTGTTATATAGACTTGAGTCGACACCGATGTTCTCGTAAGTTCTAGTGAGTCGTCGTTATAGAATCCAGCATCAGACAAACAAACAATTCTTCCCTCCATTTAACAATATACACTCATTAACTTATATTGAGACGTACATAGAAATGGTCTTGTATGATTGAAAAATGGAAAAAGTACTCAAAAGAAAATATTTGAGGGTAAGTACATATTTTACAACCATGTTTCTACGTGTTTTAGTTTTATCATTACGATAACACGATTATATGTTTAAAAATGTCCGAATGTCTTCACAATTTTACGTTGAGTACTTTGTAAAATTTGCAAAATATTTCTCTTTAACATAAAAAACAATTATGGAAAAATAACTTAGGGAAATGGTCTCAAAGTTCTGTTTCTAGACACGTTAAAGAAGGTTTACTTTACTGCTCACAACCCTTATATTTTATCGGTTTAAGTAACTTCAAAGATATTTTTTAGACTGGCCAACTATTAACTAGGTCAATCTCTTGGAAAGCTTTATTCCGTCAAAATTTTCCTCCGAAAACAGTTGTTTCGTTTTACATTAATTTAAAATGTTCAATAGTGCAAATTGAAACTATCCAGCTAATCTGGAGGTTTTTAAGTTTACCACGAATGTGAAAATGTCTTTACTTCAAGTTATAATGTTCATTCTTTACCAGCCTACAGCTGAATTAAATATGACGATCTTGACGATCGTCAAGAACCTATCCCCAAAACCAAAACACACCACTCCTATGTGACACATAATCATCCCTAAATTTATTCATATTTGTTCATCGGGACAAACAGACTTATTGCTTCATTACTTTACCAAACAATATTTGGCAAAGTGTTATAACAATTCCTGTCTGGTATTCAGATTCTTCCTCAATATTCCAAAAATAGTCTAAAAATATTCTAAAAATATCGGAATACAAAAAAATTAAGTAGCACTAGTCGTAACTCAGTCCCAATGAATTTGAACAAAAATGTTTACCTGAGACTTAATTACGTGATTTGGGTTAGGTTATTTACAATAAATGACTAAAGTGTAACGTTGTTACCATTAAATAAGGCATATATAACCCATTTTACTCTCTTTAGGCTATTAGTGTGTACTAATATTAACTATAGAAACAAACTGTCCAAAGCAATGCTTTTCTTGTATACAAGCACCTATGCTGCTATCTAATGGTGATTAGTTTGAAATAAGCCCCCGGGCGACAGTTTTGTGTACTGTTAATTAAAGAGATACAAAGATATGAAGAGAAAAATGAGGGAAAGACCGCTGGCTCTATCTATGATTATCGAACATGAACTAATTTTACAGTGCAGTAAATCCTGCCTCATGGGACCCATTGAGCGGATAGTCTTTTGTTTCTGTAGTGAAAGTTATTACTTACGGATGCACTTGTTTGGTAAAGGCCCCAAGTCCTGGTGCAGTTGGGCCAGGTTTGACGTGGGAGTGGGGGTAGGTGGGGCCTGGTGACGCCCTGGTAGTCGACTGGGTGGCTGACTAGCCTGGCTAGCTGCTGAGGCCGGCTGATGCCGCGAGGTGGACGAGTGGAACGACTGTTGAGAACCAGGTTTGCGGTTGTTGGAACTGCTTGACTAGAACACAAGTTAGGAAGAACGTAATATGGACCACCATTAAAGTGCTGAAGATTTCTAATATGAAACCTCAGTCTCATTAGGGATAGGCCATTAGCATATTATTCTTTCCCATTTCAACGCCCTTTATACACGTTCCCCGAATATAGCATTATCAGATCACCCACCGATTACTCTGTTATACACACTGGAACTTCCTGGAATACAATGCATGCTAAATTTGGAATTTAGTTTATCATATTTTGTAACGTTTTTACTTAAGGGTTTGTAAATCAAAATAAAAGAAATTAATGTACTGCACTAGATTTTCCATTTCTTAATCTTGTAGATATACAGTATTTTCCATAATTACCCAAAATTATATCAGGTTATTCCATAGGTAAAAAAATGTTTATAAAAGGATATATTCACTTAGTTTACTGTCTGTCAGTTCATATGTTTTGTTTTATCTTTTGTTAACAACTTACATCCCAGTGACAGTTTGAGATATCAAAGTGAAACTCTGTACGTTTAATAGTCTAAGATATCAAGATATTGACAAACCATATTGCTGACATTTAGATATGGTGGCCACTTAAATAATTCAAATCCTAATATCTTTAAAACTAATCTTTTAATAATAAAAGAAAAGGACAAACATACAATATAGTAATTTTCAATACAAACATTTGGAAGTTTCATTTAAATAATGAGTGGTTACAGAAGTGATATTTTTTCAAATGATCATTTACTGATATTGAAAATACTTTGACGACAATACAACAACACCGAATTTTCAGAAGTGTTCCATAAGGTACCCTCCATTCTGGCTACACAGTTAAAATTTATTGCATAAAATAAATATAATATATAATATAAAATATAATATATAATATAAATATAATATAAAATAAAATCGTTGCAAAGTTGATCGTCATACGTCTTCAAAAGCATTTACCCTTGAATTAATGGAACAGCTTCGATATTGTGAACAACTAATTGCTGATGTCCAGCACAGGAGTTGAATTCACAAGTTGTTTTGCATGTTCCCAAACGAACAAATTTAACGGCTTGAGATCATGGAATAATGGAGATCAAGAGTCATTGCCACCGTGATCGATCCATTAATTGTCATACTCTGAATCAAGGTGTTGCCAGATTACATGTCTAAAACGAGTCGGGGCTCCATCAAGTTGTAAAAAATTGGTTGCCTAAGGTCAATTTATAGTGAAATCAATAGATTTATAGCCTAAATCAATAATAGATAGCAGTTTTGAGAAGCTCCATGAGAGCATCTTGAAGGAAAATTAAATAAGTTTGTCCATTCAGCATATTTTGTAAAATGAAGAGCCCTAAAAAATAATCAATATCCTAGCCTATGCGTTAACTGAAAACCTTATTTTATGATTACACGTATTAGCATTATTACATATGGATTTGCTTGGGCCAGTTACTAGTTATTAATCATAAATATATGTTTTACTTTAATATTAGGGATATTGATTTTATAATAAGATAATTTAATATTATCAAGCAACGTGAAAAATCCTTAACAACTTTTACTGGTTAAAAAAAGTCTTTATCAAGTTCAACTAACTTATAGTGACATTAAAGCTACCAGAGGGATCAAAGCCTGATGTGTTTCCAAATCCTTTTTACAAGTAGGTCAGATTTACCCAACGTGTAAGGCTGGATTTGTATGCCATTTCATGTTATTTGCATCTGATGTGGGCTTGGATTTTAACTGGACGATGACAGTGTACGGTATATACTCGTATATTAAAGATAATATATAAATATACGAGTAATATTAAAGATAGGTCGTGAACAAAACTGTATAGAGTTGTCTTTGAATCACAATTTATTGTATAGTCAAAATAAATGCAATGACAAAAATAACAAATTTCCTAGGCATGGAGTTTATAATAATTTAACTGGCTTAAAAAAATTTGTAAAAAATACAAAATGGCGGCTTTACAGGTACTGGAGGTGATTTGGAATTTTTTAATGTGATATTATGTCTTATTTTTGACCCGCAATCAATTCCTAAAAAGATCCTCAGAGAGTTCAGAGACACCCTGTAAATATTTTAAAAATAAAATATTAATATATTAAAAACAATGCCTAGGACAGTAAATGAATCCTACCCACCGCTAAAAAAATACTGCGTGGGGAATGTATCCTGGGAAGACGTACGACTGAACAGAATATACATCTGTACATTAGTGCACAGAGAGAGAGAAAGAGAGAGAGAGAGAGAGAGAGAGAGAGAGAGAGAGAGAGAGAGAGAGAGAGAGAGAGAGAGAGAGAGAGAGAGAGAGAGAGAGAGAGAGAGAGAGAGAGAGAGAGAGAGAGAGAGAGAGAGAGAGAGAGGGGGGGGGGAGAGAGAGAGGGGAAGGGGTTTTAATTTCCGGAAAGAATCGAAGCACCCCTGAAAGGACACAGAATTTAAGTAATCCTTTTCAAATGGTTAATGATAAACTTCTCTTAATGCTTCTCATTTATCTCTAGTGAATTTTGTCTACGTAAACATATATTTAAAATGTACAAAACAGGTAATATAGGTAAGATAGCTCAAGGGACGATGGCCAGATTGGAACATTTCATACGAAAAATTGAGTTGGGAACTTTTTCATTGGTTTTCTTAGTTCTACAAAATAATAGGGAGATTTAAAGGCTTTTAAAGAATATTTTCTATAAGGTGCAAAATAGAAGTTCCTTTAGATAACATTTAAGTAGTGGTTCTACTGGGAATCCGTAACAGATGATTTGAGTAACGCATGCTCATATCATTTGTGTGGAAGTTAAAAGCTTCGTTTTGACTCCTAACTTGTGAGTACTTGTGAGTTTTATGTTCAGACATAAATTAAAACTAAGACAAGTATGAAATAGTGATACTTGGATACACATGGCCCAGTGATTCTATAAAATACTTTTTCTTATATTAGTAATAAATAATTTACTATATTAGAAAAATCTAGATGAGGTGTTTCAGATGATAATGCTACAAGTTTCAAATCACACATGGTCTGGTGATAGCTAACTGTGTATCTACAAATTTCCCAGCCCAATGATGGCGCCAGGCTGGTGGTAAGATAGTATATTTAACTACGAAATTAGGCTAGTCTTGTGAATATCACTACACCACGTAAAAACCTGATAGACGTACAGAATTCACAAACGAGAAACCCAGTTTTTCACATGCCCAGAAAATCTTAGGACATGATTGAAACGTACCTAGATCTCTGGAGTCTAGGTATCTGGGTACCAGAGATTGTATAGTTATTAACCGTCGGGGATTAATACCTATGGTATATAACAACAGAACACTACTTGATGGGATTCACTGACATATTGCTCTTCACACACCGTTCCTCTATTGCACACAAGCTGTCCTGAATCCTTTGCGAGTCTTCAGGTGAGGAAATGACAGAGAATATCCTTAGGTCGTCGGCAAATTGAAAAGTGTCGGCGTTAACCCTCTCCAGAAGATTGTTCACGAAGACACTGAGGAGGCAAGGTCCTAATAGTGAGCCATGTGGAACACCAGAGGATGGTCATAAATCAGCAGATAAACAGGTGTAAATTTTAATTGTAAGATATTGAAAGGTATGTCATATATTTGAGGTTAAGTTTTCCAAATCTAATTCCAAATCTCTTATACAAATGACATTTTTTTACGTTTCATTTCATATTTTGTAAAGTGTGTGTAATTCGTTTTTTTTAGGTCCAAATACTTAAAACAATTAAAACCTCTTAGTGATTCGTGCTTGCATGACAGCATTATTTAACTGTTAAATACCTTAATATTTGGAATGTAGGACACAAATTTATCACCTTTAATGGCAAATAAAATGGATTCTAAATGTTTGGGTAAACATGGACTGTCTTCCACTTTTAGTCTACAATACCATCATGCAAATTACATAGTTAAATTGCATGTTATGGGCATGATATTCCTATATACAGTACCACTAAACTCCAAATGATTATGACGTACACTCATATAAAATGCCGTGCCGTTTTTAAAGGGAGATTTGTATATTGTTTCGTTCAGTAATTCGTGATAACGTGTGTTTTTAGTCTATCTTCGCCAGAGCCATTTTTACTGTTCTGTAGTAACATTGTTAACAGACAACGGTCCAAACTCCTCAAGCAAATCTTAACTTTAACACCTGGTATTTGAACCCGTGACACGGATATGAAATAGAAGCCTAGACTTATAATTTAAAACATATTTTGTTGAACTAACATTCTCATCAAAGTTAAATGTAGATTTTAATTTTGAAAGCAGATCAAAAGTTAAAATTTACTAAACATTATCTTCAATGTATATGTAACAAAACTGCCTCAATATATAAAAAAACTTGTCTAAGACAGACGACGAAAACTACCAGAATAGCTCTTTACCTTTGATGTAGAGACGACAAATAACTTTCCAACTTAGCTCATTTTCTGGCGGCCTTTGTATTGTAACATTTACCAGCATTGTTGTAGCTGTCAAACTCACTGCTGCCAAAACAGTTCAAAGGCTATATTAGTTTCTAACAAAATAGTTGTAAGCCAATACCAAGGTATCTATATTTATTTGCTAGTAACATGAAGTTAATGTACCCAAAGTAGTGCAGTGACTTGGCTTTAGTTTTTGTATATATCAGAAGAAAAAGTTAAAAAAACTAATTGGAGTTAATTTTTCTTCTCCTGCTTCTAATGGAACTGAAGACACATGGGATGTCAATGGTTTTGCGTCTAAAACTCAGTTCACTGTAGTACAGTGGTAAGTTTAAAACTCTTATTTATTTGTATCTGGGGAGACGTAACAACATCGAAACAGCTACACACCGAGGGAATCTGCCTCAAATCTCAACCAAGCTTTAGGAATTTGTATTTTGAGTTCCATTAGAAGTTGGAGAGAGAGAATAAACACAACTTTTAAAACTTAACCCTTCTACTAAGATATTCGATCTAAAAGCATGTATATTTCGATTAATTTTAGTTTTAGAAAAATGATAGTTCTAATATCGTATTACGTATTAGCTTGGTATAATAATACGTCAATGGAATAGACTTAAATGAATTGGGGTTTAGTTTTTCGTTCGGATACAAATTTTACACAAACTATAATTGTTTGACGAATTAAAACCTTACAGGTATTTTCGAGGAAGGTTATAAAATTTAATCATGAAGCTATTGATATTTTACATACAGGAAATAAATAAAACTTTGGTTTATAAAAAACCATTAAAAAATCATTAAAAAAGCCTCTTCCTGAAATTGCAATAGAAGTTAAAATCACTGCACAGTAAGTAATTAACGCTTGGCATATAACTGCACTCACAGCTTTAATTTCATACAACCTTGTTGCTCATTTGTCCAACCAGTGATTGCATCTATTTCTGTATTTATTAATTAAACCAAAATCGTGTCTCTTTGTTTGCAAACAGTCCTGTTATTTGGACAGATATATATTCTGCATAACAGCGTCATATTTACATTGGAAGCTTATTGTAAGTTTTACTCAAACAAATACAAAGAATAATAGATAGATTCACAACTAATTAAAATAAAATTATTTGTAATAAAAGAAAAATCCTGGACGCTCTATGGGCACTGGGCAAGCAATATATGATTTAATGATTTCCAAAACGTTTGACATTTTGTTCCAGTTTCAGGTCGATCGGCAGTGAATTGTATAATTTTAACCTATTATATTGATGGTTGTTTTTGTAAAATAAAGTTTTTTTATGGTTAGGTATTGTACAATTATTACTTGAACGGAAATTATAATGTGTTTGGGTGATTGAAGTGATATGCGATGGCATATTTTTCTTAAAAAAATAAAAGTGTATATCAAATATTAATTGAGAGGAATGACAAACTTTTATTTTCTATAAATAATGGTTTGCATGAATGACGAAAGGGCTTTTCAAAACTGTTCTAATTGCTCTCTTTTGCATTTTAAATATATAGTTAGTACGGTTGGTCTCACTATCCCAAATTTCCACGCTATAAGTGAGACATGGTTATATTAGTCCATAGTAAGCTGTTAAAAGGACTTTAGTGTCTGCAGATTCAGCAAGATTACTCAAAACAAAAATTCCAGAAGAGAGTTTAGGAACTACCTCATTAATGTGATTGTGAAACTTTAGATTTTGATCCAGAGCTTGACACTAAAACTCAAATCAATTTCATTATCACCAACCAAAACCCTGACACCATCCCTTTTTCGCAGTGTTTCTTATCTGAACAACTTGGGTTATGTTGTGATTTAAAATTAGGCGGTTCTGATGAAACCACTGGCGTAATGCTGAGACTCGGTAAAATCCTTTACTTCAAGGTCTTCAATTTTAGGTGTAGAAATAAGCAGGGATGTGTCATCAGCGAATACATTTGAATATGAAGGAGCGCAGGAGAGGTCGTTGATAAATGAAAGAAATAACACAGGCCCTGTGGAACCCCCTTAGAAATTATTGTGCTGGATGATTTAGCACACTTTAAACAGCCAAACTCGTCAGTGAATGGAACTAATTGGGTTCGACCACAAAGAAAATAATCAAACCAAGCACCTCCAACACCTCTGATTCCAATATTATTTAGTAAGATTCTGTGGTCAATCAGGTCAAAAGCCTTAGTTAGGTCATAAAACATTCCAGCGGCCTGATTACCAGAGTATAATGTGTGGACAATGGGATTCACCTCTAGTGAACCCAAATTGATAAGGCGATTGTATGTTCCGATTTTTGTACTTCCAAAAACACAAGTAGTCTATACAAAAAAAAAAAAAAACCCCTTTCAAAGACCTTGGATATAGATGAAGTTATGGATACTGGTCTATAGTTGTCACAATTTTCTTTAGATCCCTTTTTATGTATGGGTTTAACGATCGAATATTTCAATGTACTAGGAAACATACCTTGTTCAAAGAAAGCATTTATAATATCGGACAGAGGAGAGTATAAAAAATCGGCAACAATCTTTAAGAGCGTAGGCAATATCCCATCACTACCATATGCATTCTTAGGCTTCAGTGACAATAATTACTCTCCTCATTTCCTGCGGAGTCGTGGGATAGAGAAAAGATTTTACTGCACGGTTTGATAAAATTAACGAGGTTATCAGGGCTGCTAAGGTGTGGTGTTAAGTTTGATATAGAAGAACAAAAGGAATTTAAACATTTGTGCAACCATAAATTGGTCTTCTGTCCTCCTATTACTTGAGTCTTTAAGAGTTATAGAAATGTTTTGTTTACTGTTACCAGGCTTAAGCTCATTTATAACTTCCCAAATCGTTTTATTTCTGTTATAAGACTGTGTGACCTCTCTCAGGACAGCATCACGATTCAATTGTCGCATTGCCCTTCTTCACATATTCTCCGTAGTTTCATACTGCAGTCGAAGGGGGTCAGCAGCATCCAAATCTTTCGATTCAGAGTAGAGGCAATGAGCGCTGTTCCTAAGCTGTAAGATATGTTGATCAAGCTTGGGCTTAAGAGCAGAAGACATGTCTCCAACTGGAAACTGTATTAGAGGAACAACAGTCCCTAGTTCCTAACTAGATTATTCACCGGAGGACTCAATCAACAAAATTACCTTCAATTTCTGTTTTAGAAAGCTGAAAAGATGGTCTCTTAACCAATTTATTAAAACAACCCCCAACCAAATACATATACCACAGAGAAAAAGAAACAGATTTCACTTTCTTATGGCCACAACGAATGCCTCAGTAGCAGTCACCATTAAGGAAATCTTTATAAATTTGTACTAATAATTATCACGTTTATCCTTCAGGATTTGGAGTGCAGAGTAAGGGAAGGACTCATAACGGTGTCATAATCATGGGGATTTGGAGTGAAGTAAGGGACGGGACTCATAACGGTGTCATCATCGTGGGGATTTGGAGTGCAGTAAGGGACGGGACTCATAACGGTGTCATCATTGTGGGGATTTGGAGTGCAGTAAGGAACAGGACTCATAACGGTGTCATCATCGTGGGGATTTGGAGTGCAGTAAGGGAAGGGACTCATAACGGTGTCATCTTCGTAGTGATTTGGAGTGCAGTAAGGGAAGGGACTCATAACGGTGTCATCTTCGTAGTGATTTGGAGTGCAGTAAGGGAAGGGACTCATAATGGTGTCATTTTCGTAGTGATTTGGAGTGCAGTAAGGGAAGGGACTCATAATGGTGTCATCCTCGTGGTGATTTGGAGTGCAGTAAGGGAAGGGACTCATAACGGTGTCATCATCATGGGGATTTGGAGTGCAGTAAGGGACGGGACTCATAAAGGTGTCATCATCGTGGGGATTTAGAGTGCAGTAAGGGAAGGGACTCATAACGGTGTCATCATTGTGGGAATTTGGAGTGCAGTAAGGAACAGGACTCATAACGGTGTCATCATCGTGGGAATTTGGAGTGCAGTAAGGAACAGGACTCATAACGGTGTCATCATCGTGGGGATTTGGAGTGCAGTAAGGGAAGGGACTCATAATGGTGTCATCCTCGTGGTGATTTGGAGTGCAGTAAGGGAAGGGACTCATAACGGTGTCATTTCCGTAGTGATTTGGAGTGCATTAAGGGAAGGGACTCATAATGGTGTCATCCTCGTGGTGATTTGGAGTGCAGTAAGGGAAGGGACTCATAACGGTGTCATCTTCGTAGTGATGTGGAGTGCAGTAAGGGAAGGGACTCATAATGGTGTCATTTTCGTAGTGATTTGGAGTGCAGTAAGGGATGGGACTCATAATGGTGTCATCCTCGTGGTGATTTGGAGTGCAGTAAGGGAAGGGACTCATAACGGTGTCATCTTCGTAGTGATTTGGAGTGCAGTAAGGGAAGGGACTCATAACGGTATCATCTTCGTAGTGATTTGGAGTGCAGTAAGGGAAGCGACTCATAATGGTGTCATTTTCGTTGTGATTTGGAGTGCAGTAAGGGAAGGGACTCATAACAGTGTCATCATCGTGGGGATTTGGAGTGCAGTAAGGGAAGGGACTCATAACAGTGTCATCATTGTGGGGATTTTGAGTGCAGTAAGGAACAGGACTCATAACGGTGTCATCCTCGTGGTGATTTGGAGTGCAGTAAGGGAAGGGACTCATAACGGTGTCATCTTCGTAGTGATTTGGAGTGCAGTAAGGGAAGGGACTCATAATGGTGTCATTTTCGTAGTGATTTGGGGTGCAGTAAGGGAAGGGACTCATAACGGTGTCATTTCCGTAGTGATTTGGAGTGCAGTAAGGGAAGGGACTCATAATGGTGTCATCCTCGTGGTGATTTGGAGTACAGTAAGGGAAGGGACTCATAACGGTGTCATCTTCGTAGTGATTTGGAGTGCAGTAAGGGAAGGGACTCATAACGGTGTCATTTTCGTAGTGATTTGGAGTGCAGTAAGGGAAGGGACTCATAATGGTGTCATCCTCGTGGTGATTTGGAGTGCAGTAAGGGAAGGGACTCATAACGGTGTCATCTTCGTAGTGATTTGGAGTGCAGTAAGGGAAGGGACTCATAACGGTGTCATCTTCGTAGTGATTTGGAGTGCAGTAAGGGAAGGGACTCATAATGGTGTCATTTTCGTAGTGATTTGGAGTGCAGTAAGAGAAGGGACTCATAACGGTGTCATTTCCGTAGTGATTTGGAGTGCAGTAAGGGAAGGGATTCTAATGGTGTCATCCTCGTGGTGATTTGGAGTGCAGTAAGGGAAGGGACTCATAACGGTGTCATCTTCGTAGTGATTTGGAGTGCAGTAAGGGAAGGGACTCATAACAGTGTCATCTTCGTAGTGATTTGAAGTGCAGTAAGGGAAGGGACTCATAACGGTGTCATTTTCGTAGTGATTTGGAGTGCAGTAAGGGAAGGGACTCATAATGATGTCATCCTCGTGGTGATTTGGAGTGCAGTAAGGAAAGGGACTCATAACGGTGTCATCTTCGTAGTGATTTGGAGTGCAGTAAGGGAAGGGACTCATAACGGTGTCATCATGTAGTGATTTGGAGTGCAGTAAGGGAAGGGACTCATAATGGTGTCATCCTCGAGGTGATTTGGAGTGCAGTAAGGGAAGGGACTCATAACGGTGTCATTTTCGTAGTGATTTGGAGTGCAGTAAGGGAAGGGACTCATAATGGTGTCATCCTCGTGGTGATTTGGAGTGCAGTAAGGGAAGGGACTCATAACGGTGTCATCATAGTGGTGAACTGTATCCGACACCCCAAGTATCTATAACTCCACTCCCATTTGGTGGCCTCTGTGTCTCAGTAACTCTCTTTAGGCCCTAACATGTACGATGATATTACATCCCCGTCCAAAGAAACATAGATAAAGTATTTTTAAAAGTTGTATTATAAAATAAAGTATTTAAAAGAATTTATTGATTTACCATCCACGAACATCCTCAACCACCTTTTAGTTTGTACCACGACTCAATCATCAATATACCATGAAGCCTAAAACACCAACCCTCACAACAATAATATTATAATAAATAGCTAAATCTTCCACAGTTAGATCTACTAAACAACTAATGTAACATTCCAACTACCACCCCATTGTTCTTGAAACCCTACATCACCATCCGTTATGTTCTACTCGACATATTTTGCTATTTGGAATTGTTGAACAGGGGGCCATTAAGAGTTTTTTAAAATCAATGGTTCTGAAATATTTTTTTATAATAGTAATACTATTCATTATTAAGACGTCAATCGTAGAGAAATAGGCAAATATAAGTGTAGGTAACCGGGTGTAGTCATAATGGTGTCATCCTCGTGGTGATTTGGAGTGCAGTAAGGGAAGGGACTCTACGACACTACGAAGGTTTACTCCACTGGTGGAGTGGAGTTGGGAATAACTTTATTTTATCGATATAAGTAATATGTTTGAGACATTGGAACCTTTTATGAATATAACTGAACTTTACTGATGTGAATATCTTCATGTGATAACAGTCATTTAATGACCTTTGATTTCTCTTTTATCTTAGTATGTTTTCATTTAATGTATATGTTTCTTATTTACTTATTTATTACTGTTTTGCCTCTTACCAGACTCAAAACTTGACACCACAACTTTAGAACTTGGATCTTTCAGATGAAGGTGATCGGTCTTATTTTTTGCAATATGTGATTATTTAATTATTTAATTTAATTTGTTTTCTTTTTCCATTAAATTTGGTTTCTCTCAATACTGCTTATTATAGTAAGAAAATGTGATATCAATACTACCTTCTGTGTAGTATTGATACTTATATTTTTTACAAAACATTTTAATTTTATAATTATGCTTTAGTTTGAAAGTTTTTTCCACAAAACTGTTAGTCGTCTTTTAATAAGTTTCAATACTTAAAAATATTAAATTTCATAGTATGAATAAAATAAAGAATAGTTCATGTTTCTGTTTCTATCATGACTGAAAGAATTAAGTGTTACCTTGTTGCAAATATTTCACGATTTAATAATTTCAGACCATACTTATAAGTTAGAAATTATCGTATATTTTAGTTACAAATATTTACAAATTATTCATACAAAAATATGTTCAACAACAATACATTATTCTTTCCTGATATTTTATAAACACATAAATATAACATTATACGAGTATAAAATACATATTCACGAGATAAATTATTAATCCATGAGCAAATTTCCTTCTTGCCATATACTTCTATAAGTATTATCGAGGAAGCTCAGATTTCATGTTCTCATTTCTAAAAAAAATACTACTACCTATTTTAGAATCACTGAATTAAAAAATGTGTTTTCTTTTCTAACTTATTTAAATCTAGTTGTTTCTAATGAATAATAATGTGAGTTACTATTTTAATCTAACTGAACATTATTTAAATATTTCATTAATGTAATAAAGTATGTTTAGTGAGTTTATTATATCTTTAAAAATGCTAATACCAAATTCCAAGCATTTCTTAAATTTAAAAAAAATACTCGGAGTTCTATCAATCAATAGTTATTGATATTTTCTTCTGTAAAATAATAAAATAAAAAAATGTATGTAGTTTAAACAGGTGAGTTTAAAAAATAAATTTATTAGAGGAAGAAGATAGCTGTGGTAATGATTATGGAATGACATAATGTAACATGATGTTAGTAAATACATACTCGATAACTGTTTAATTATGCAAGTTCTAAATATAAGGAGTTAAACCGGAGAGAGACAAGCTCTAGAACAGGCCATGTTCGAATTTGCTACTTGAACGCACGGGTTAGCCACACACAAACAGCTCGGCTCTCTATCGAATTTGCAACTGCCCTATTTGCTGTACTGTGTGTGATCAACATTGGGAACTTGCCTAGGCTTGGCAAACAACATACGCCCTTGAAGTCACTGTCCTTAAGGTGCAATCGGTTTTCGGTAAGTTAATTATCTCCCATTTTTATGATAAAAATTACTTAATGTACCTTCCCTTGAGACTGGAAAAATATAAAACATGTTAACCTCTACATTTAAAACTTGTGGCCTTTTGAAATTGTGAATTTGGCTTATTTTAAATAAACATTTAGGACAAAACCATTCAAAGTACAAATTAAATTCTTTCATAACTAACTTTTTACAAATAACTGAAGGGATTAAGATGTTTTTCATTTTATAAACATGTAAAAATATTTATAATACCTTTTTTGTCTTTAAAATTATAAAAACTTTTCATTTTTTTTTATGAAAAACATCTTAATCCCTAGTCATCAAAAATGAATTTGTACTTTAAACAGTTTTGTCTGAATGTTGATTTAAACTCAGCTAAATTCACTAATTCATAAGGCAACAAGTTCTGATGTAGTGGTAAATAACATCTTTTGATCACAAAATTAACTCACCGGGGTGCGATATAACTTACAATAGTGTTTATAACTTGTTTCAAATTACTTTTTGAGCTTCATATAAAATTTTAACAGTTTTTATGAATAAAATGATAAATAATATTGGATAATATTGGTTGCATTAGTTTTAATTTTACAAATGAGTATAAAAAGACATACTATACTCTTATGCATGTTAGTTTGCATGCATTAGTCAGTATGCATGTTAAAGCTAAACATAGATTAATCTGACAACATACGACCCACTTGTTTCTGGGAAGTTGTATTTCTGGACTACATCGCCTGGAAGTTGTGTTTACCTTGACGTTAATAATACTGCCACGGCCAAACTAAGATGTAAGCACCACGATATCTATTAATTTGTTCTCGTAAGAACACGTCACTTGGTGAATTGCAATTCAAGTGAGACGAGTGAGCTACTAGAAATAAATTTATATATTATGATTTTACTTAATACAGTTTAACCACTAATATTCGGTGTCAACAGTCATATGCTGAGGTGAAGTGTCACGAGCGCAGCGAGAGAGGGAGTTAGCACGCGAAGCGTGCAGGGGTTTCCCCTAGTAATGGTTTAAATCTGTTAGGTCACCTTCTTTATTTAACATTACTCTATTGACTGTCTTAATACTGTAAACTTGCAGTATAATTTTTTTTATTCATTTCAGTATGAAAAATGTATAGTATATAATAATAAGAACCTCAATGTGGATATTTTTGGAGGTTTTATATGAGATATGAATAAAGTTAATTATATAAAATATTCATAACTACCTAATAAATTTCATTCATCGATGAATTAATTTAATTATTACCTCAAACAATTAAATTAATTCACAAATACTTAAATGGAACAGTAGATATATGATAAATACACACTTTTTAACTTTAAATGACCTTAAATGGTTTAAATAAATTTTAAACCAAGAAATCCTTAATTTATTACTTAAAACAACTTATTAATCACATAAATCCCAAATAATTAGCAAATAACAGGCTACAAATAAGAACGGTTGGGAAATATATAGATGTACTAAACTACTTTATTAATCAAATTTGCAATCAAAGTGTTTATTAAGGTTGTAAAACCACTCATTAATTAAAATATGTTTTTTATTTTTTTTCTAACAAGATAATAATTGCAGTTTTGTTAGCATTACAGTTAACACTTTGCAATATTTTATAATAACTATGGCAGTATTGTCAATTTTTTAATTACTGATGTTGTAACTATGGAGATCAGTGTTTAGTTGAAAAGTACTTTTTTAAATAAACAATAAGCAGCGGAAAATATAGACAGAGGACATGATATTAAATTTAATAAAGAGTCTTATTTGAAATAATCCCTAATTGGACTTTTAAATATTGCTCTTACAGCTTGCTTTTGGGCTGAGAACAAAGGATTACTGTAACTATTATTGGCCCTTATAACAGGCGCAGATGTAAAATAAGAATGTGCATACTCATAGTCTAGACGAAAGGGTTTACTCGTTGTCAGATAAATAAAAAATCTGAAAACTTCATCAATAGTTTTAAAACATAATTAATCCGTATTATAAAATGTAAAAGAAATAATTTATGTTCAATAATATTCAAACAACAGTATCCCAATAAAAATTAAATATCGTTCAAAGTAGTTAACAAATAAAGCAAAACAGTTATAACTTACCGTAATAATAATTTAAGAAAAATAAACTTTACTGTCAACAAAAAATGTTAATACTCAACACAATTTAAGCCTAAAAATAAAATGTATAATAATAAGGATACATTTTCATGACTTATTAATTAAGATTAGTACAACTTACAGAATAAGAATTATTCCCCCTATATCAACTATTATAACAGTAAATAACAGAAACAGGAACATAATTAATGAATAAAAACAAACTATCAGAAATTTACAAGAAATACTTTACTCACAATAATATACAAACAAGAGCATCACAATAAAATTAAATATTGTACAATGTAGCTAACAAAAAAAGCAAGGCAGTAATAGAAATTATTAAGATAAATAAAATTTATTGTCATAAAAAAATACTAAGATTAATAAACTTTATCATTTGACAGAGGAGAATGTTTTTACAGACATTAGGCCCGAGAAGTAAAAATATACAGGAATTTCATACTAAACAAATTTTAAAATCACATATAGTGTTTTTATCACATATAGTGTTTTTATTACATATAGTGTTTTTATCACATATAGTGTTTTTATCACATATAATGTTTTTATCACATATAGTGTTTTTATCACATATAGTGTTTTTATCACATATAGTGTTTTTATCACATATAGTGTTTTTATCACATACAGTGTTTTTATCACATACAGTGTTTTTATCACATACAGTGTTTTTATCACATACAGTGTTTTTATCACATACAGTGTTTTTATCACATACAGTGTTTTTATCACATACAGTGTTTTTATCACATACAGTGTTTTTATCAAATACAGTGTTTTTATCACATACAGTGTTTTTATCACATACAGTGTTTTTATCACATACAGTGTTTTTATCACATACAGTGTTTTTATCACATACAGTGTTTTTATCACATATAGTGTTTTTATCACATATAGTGTGTTTATCACATATAGTGTGTTTATCACATATAGTGTGTTTATCACATATAGTGTTTTTATCACATATAGTGTGTTTATCACATATAGTGTGTTTATCACATATAGTGTGTTTATCACATATAGTGTTTTTATCACATATAGTGTTTTTATCACATACAGTGTTTTTATCACATATAGTGTTTTTATCACATATAGTGTGTTTATCACATATAGTGTGTTTATCACATATAGTGTTTTTATCACATATAGTGTGTTTATCACATATAGTGTGTTTATCACATATAGTGTTTTTATCACATACAGTGTTTTTATCACATACAGTGTTTTTATCACATACAGTGTTTTTATCACATACAGTGTTTTTATCACATACAGTGTTTTTATCACATATAGTGTTTTTATCACATATAGTGTGTTTATCACATATAGTGTGTTTATCACATATAGTGTGTTTATCACATATAGTGTTTTTATCACATATAGTGCTTTTATCACATATAGTGTTTTTATCACATATAGTGTTTTTATCACATATAGTGTTTTTATCTATGATCATACAATCAAAGGTTCACTGTTGGCAAAACTTTCTTAAAGATGTTTAAATGTCGTTACTTTTATCTTAAATAATGAATTGCGTTTGAGATGAACCATAAATATTTTAATAAAGATACTAACTAATAAAAATGTTTGACTTTTAGCTGTTATACTTGTTGCAAAATATTAATATTTTTCGCTGCTTATTGTTTATTTAAAAAAGTTTAACTACTTTTCAACTAAACCCTGATCTCCATAGCTACAACACCAGTAATTAAAAAATTGACAGTACTACCACTGTTTTTATAAAATGTTGAAAAGTGTTAACTGTACTGCTAACAAAACTCTGCAATTGTCATCTTTTAGAAAGAAAGAAAAACAGATTTTAATTAATGAGTGGTTTTACAACCTTAATAAACACTTTGATTGCAAATTTGATTAATAAAGTAGTTTAGTACATCTATATATTTCCCAACCGTTCTTATTTGTAGCCTGTTATTTGCTAATTATTTACGGTTTATGTGATTACTAAGTTGTTTTAAGTAATAATTTAAGAATTAATAGGATTAAAATTAAGTAATTTAAAGTTAAAAAGTGTAAACATGTCAGTGTTGATCATGTTTGCTACAAAGACCTCTTAATTAGTTCTTTGTAAATTGGACAGTATTGTTTATAGACTTTGTTAAGTTTAAGTAATATAATATGTGTTAGTCTAGTATGTATTGTATACCTTAGATATATATTTAGATGACGCCTATATGATCAAATTAATAAATATATTGATTTGTGTTGTAAATGGGAATAAAGAAAACTTTGATTTGACAAGCTTAAGTTATGATAGTTAGAATCATTACCCTACTAATAATATTGTTTATTTTAGCAATAATTAGGCCTATGTTAGAACTTCATAACAAATGGATATGAAGATAATAATGTATTCATATGTATAAACATATAACTATGAATTATAAATTGTGTCTGAGTGAAGAATATAGCGTGAGAATTTTTTAACTATGGATATCTTGTTTTAAAAATTGTATTAAATAGTGAGATTTAAATTTATAAATTAATTATTCGTAATATAAAAATACTATCTATTGCTAATATTGGAATGCCATATAATGAAACTATGTTTTCATACTGTATTTCATTCCTTGAATTTTCTAGTTGTTCTGATTTTAGTTAAAACATTGCATCTCGACCATCTTCGGAAATTTCGTTCACTTCGTGTGAGGAGCCGTTCACTAATAAACTGATCACATCGCGAAAAACCCCCACTACTGAATGCATTTATTTTTACTAACCCAACCTAACCCTCCCATACACGTACGGTGGTATTGACCCTCCCATACACGTACGGTGGTATTGACCCTCCCATACACGTACGGTGGTATTGACCCTCCCATACACGTACGGTGGTATTGACCCTCCCATACACGTACGGTGGTATTGACCCTCCCATACACGTACGGTGGTATTGACCCTCCCATACACGTACGGTGGTATTGACCCTCCCATACACGTACGGTGGTATTGACCCTCCCATACACGTACGGTGGTATTGACCCTCCCATACACGTACGGTGGTATTGACCCTCCCATACACGTACGGTGGTATTGACCCTCCCATACACGTACGGTGGTATTGACCCTCCCATACACGTACGGTGGTATTGACCCTCCCATACACTTACGGTGGTATTGACCCACCCGCCCTTCCATACACGTACGATGACATAAACCGGAATTTGACCCAATACTCAAATGTTTATATTTGTACACCTTTGGTTTATGCTCTTGTTTAACAGAACTAATTAAGTGGCACATAGTGGGTCAATACCACTGTACATGTAGGATTCTTTATTTTATGTAACATGCTGATGGAAAGAAAATGTTACATAATATTGTAAAACTAGTACAGTGATATTGAGCCAGCCGCCCACTCGTACACGTACAATGATATGTATACAGAGTCCATACCGTCGTGAATAGTACAGTTAGACGCTTGTAGTAACTGCTATTGTGGTACATAAATTATAAATCAAGAACGATCCTGCTTTTAACATACTAACCCGCTAGTCGCTGCTCTTTTTTGTAGTCAAAGAACTTAATTTTAATTGCGTAAATTGAATTATTTTCCTATGAATATAGGCACTGACATTTACAGTAATACGTTTGTTGTTAATAATAACAACAGTGTACGTAGGTTGTTAATAATAACAACAGTGTACGTAGGTTGTTAATAATAACAACAGTGTACGTAGGTTGTTAATAATAACAACAGTGTACGTAGGTTGTTAATAATAACAACAGTGTACGTAGGTTGTTAATAATAACAACAGTGTACGTAGGTTGTTAATAATAACAACAGTGTACGTAGGTTGTTAATAACAACAACAGTGTACGTAGGTTGTTAATAATAACAACAGTGTACGTAGGTTGTTAATAATAACAACAGTGTACGTAGGTTGTTAATAATAACAACAGTGTACGTAGGTTGTTAATAATAACAACAGTGTACGTAGGTTGTTAATAATAACAACAGTGTACGTAGGTTGTTAATAATAACAACAGTGTACGTAGGTTGTTAATAATAACAACAGTGTACGTAGGTTGTTAATAATAACAACAGTGTACGTAGGTTGTTAATAATAACAACAGTGTACGTAGGTTGTTAATAATAACAACAGTGTACGTAGGTTGTTAATAATAACAACAGTGTACGTAGGTTGTTAATAATAACAACAGTGTACGTAGGTTGTTAATAACAACAACAGTGTACGTAGGTTGTTAATAATAACAACAGTGTACGTAGGTTGTTAATAATAACAACAGTGTACGTAGGTTGTTAATAACAACAACAGTGTACGTAGGTTGTTAATAATAACAACAGAGTACGTAGGTTGTTAATAATAACAACAGTGTACGTAGGTTGTTAATAATAACAACAGTGTACGTAGGTTGTTAATAATACGTTTAGGCTGTTAATAATAGTTTGAGGGTAAAATTCTTTCCAGACTGAAAGAATCCTCCCAGAATAATGTAGGATCTTCTGCACTTACGTTAATTTATCAGGAAAAACATTCTTTCTGATCGTGGACATTAAAAGAGGAGGCGACATTTCTTCAAAAGGAATTTTTGTAGATATAAATGTACAAGTCAAAACTGTCTGCTGGTGGCTCATCTGTAAATATTTAAGCTTAAAATATTTTGGCATTCTATGACCAAGTGTAAAATCTGTTGGAATGGTATTTTCCGTACGTATATAACTGCTGTTTTTTGAGAACTTTGTTTACATCCTACAGAAATAGTACTTATCGATTAAAAATTGTTTTGCCTTTGAAGATTGGTAATTATTTTGGTGTTATTGACAACTGTAATACAATATGAGAAAGACAGTGGTTTTTTATAAGGCTATTAAGGAATTATAGGTACAATAGGCCCGGTTAAATTCCCATTAAATCAATAACCCAAAAGTAAACATTTGTCAAAGAAGTCCTAAATTCAAGAGGATATATTTATGAGACGTCCCAGGTTCTAGTCTTTTCACAGCAGAGATGTTGAGTCAAGACCATTCCATGTCTCTGTTTACAATTATAGTAGGACTGGGTTTAGTTTTATTCATCTTTACGCTGTACCTGTAAGCCCATTCGTCAAATTATTTTATTTCACAGTTCATTGTACCAAACCGTATCTTAAATCCAATACATCATAGTAAGAGTATACGTTACACAAGTCAATTACCACCAGATAATTATGTTTAGTGTCGGGCATGGAAATTAGCCACGTGTCAGAAGGATGACAAACGGGAATGTTCTTTACTACAAATACATAGAACGTTATTTTATAACCTCTGAGATGAAAATACAAAGACAAATTTTAAAATGCTTAACTACAGAAAACAACACTGAAGCAGAGACGAGCAGCAATTATTCATGTTGTGAAGTTACTGAAAGTCAACGTAAATATTGACTACTTTTAATAATATTTATCAATTTAAAAGTAAATCCATTTAACCCTAACCCGTTCAAATGATGTTTTTTGTTCATATTGAAGGCATTTGATTATCAGCGCTTTAATTTTACAACACCTGTTACTCTTTTGATTGGTAAGCAATTTATGGTGGTGTAGTTAACAGGGATGTGAAATAATTTAATAATTCAATGACACTTGAAGTTAAAAAATGTATTTTTTAACAAGGTTCAGTCATAAAGAATCTTAAATAAATCATTTGCATAGATAAGCAGTAATCGAGAGAGTGATCTAGGTAAATTAGAGTGTTAGATTATCGATAGAATATGTTTGGTTTGATAAAAGAACATATTTTAAAAATATTATAGAAATTTTATTTAAAAAAAATAAAACCCCTTCACCTGTAAAGGAATTATTTGTTTTTCTTGCGAAAATGCTTTTTTTAATAAAATTTATGGAATATTCAAATAAATCTTTAAATTGCCACCAAACATATATTTGCAGTATCAAAATATTGCCACTGAGCTGAAGTTTCGGAAAACCTCACTCAAAGAGTATTTTGGGGTTAAATGGTTTGGATAGGGTCAAATTGAGATTAAGTAACTTATTGGGACCAATAGAGACCAGATTAGTGTCTGCACTTCCATTATCGGACGATGACAGACAAATTTAAATGATTATATAACTGTAAATTTGGCAAAAAAAGAAAATCAATATCAGTCAACTTATTGACCACATAAATCAACTTTAACAACACAATATTAAAAAAAACGAAGCATTCAAACTAGTATTAAACATATCACCAACTTATCCAAATAAGTCAAAATCATTTGCTGCAATCGTAAGATTTGTATAATTTTTTATTTTCTATTGATCTACTTGATTTTTTATACTTGAAAATTACTAAAAAGTTTAACTTATAGCAGTTTTAGTTTAAATAAATTATAAAGGTAGGATAAATATGGAAAATAAGGGTTTAGCATGATTTTAATTTTTTTCTGGTTACTAGTCAACATTAACCTAACGAACACGAACCCATAGAAAATACGAGGGTGGTTCAATAAGTCCTTAGAAAATACAAGATAAGTCGCAAAAAGTATCAATATTGTTTTATTTTTATTTACTATCATCTGTTGCTTGACAACTGTGAAAGTTTCAGTTGATTTCATCAGCTGATTTCATTGTTGTCGTTGATTGAATCAGGAAAGGTTTGTTTATTTAGAATGATGGACACAAGTGAGTTTCGTGCTGTGATTAAACACTTTCATTTGAAAGGCTTAACACCGAAGGAAATCAAAGTTGAGTTGGATGCTGTTCATGGTACATCTGCTCCTGTGTTGGCAACTGTTTATAACTGGGTAAACGAGTTTAAACGTGGCCGTACATCCACAAAAGATGAACATCGTTCAGGGCGCCCAGTGGAAGTGACAACCCCAGAAATGGTTGACAAAATCCACGATATGGTTTTGAGTGATCGGCGAATCAAAGTGCGTGAAATAGTTGAAGCTACAGGCATATCACAAGGCACAGTGTTCACAATTTTGCATGAAAAATTAAATGTGAAAAAACTCTCTGCAAGATGGGTGCCGCGCTTGCTCACAGAGGAGAATAAACGCATTCGTGTGGTTGATTCTAAGGCTGTCTTGACAGTATTACGTCGCAATTATGGTGAGTTTCTGCGTCGATACATAACTGTAGATGAAACATGGATCCACCACTACACTCCAGAGTCAAAGGAACAGTCGAAACAGTGGGTTTTTGATGACAAACGGGCTCCAAAGAAGGCAAAGACAGTGAAATCCGCTGGCAAAGTTATGGCCACAGTTTTTTGGGATGCACAAGGAGTAATCTGTATTGATTACTTGGAAAAGGTAAAAAAGATAACTGGAGAATATTATGCATCGTTATTGGACCGACTAAATGAAGAAATCAAGACAAAACGTCCGCACTTGAAAAAGAAAAAAGTTCTTCTGCATCAAGACAATGCACGTGTACACACCTGCGCAGTTGCCATGGCAAAAATAATGGAATTAAAGTATGAGTTGTTACCACATCCACCTTATTCACCAGATTTAGCCCCCAGTGACTTTGTCTTATTTCCAAACCTGAAAAATGGCTCGGTGGACAAAGTTCTATGTCAAACGAAGAAGTGATTGCCCAAACGGATGCCTATTTTGAGGAATTGCCAAAATCCTACTTTTTAAATGGCTTATCCATGTTAGAGAAACGCCTAATGAAGTGTATAGATTAAAAGGAGATTATGTTGAAAAATAAACAATAGTTTACCCGAAAAAATGTCTTTTTCTATCTTATTCTAAGGACTTATTGAACCGCCCTCGTATTTAGCAGGAATATAAATTTTTTACCAAAATTTAAAATAAAGAAAAATATAACATCAATATTATGCAGTGTTTTTCCCCTAAAAATTAACACAACGTCAAATTCTTCACACGTCGAATAGTAACTAAAATAGTTGACAAATTAGGTTAATTTAGGTTAGGTTAATACAATGCTAACCTAACCTAACTAACCATCCTAACCTAAGCTAAAATAACTTAACCTAGCCTATACCTAACATAATCTAACTGAAGTTTTTTTTATGAATATCTAAGTTATTTTTCGCCTTAAGGAGATGTGGACTCTATTTCAATCGTTGAGTAAGTATAGACTAAACTGTATATTATACAGCTATGTTCCTTTGAGGCGTGCAACATAGAACTCACGTGCAGAGGATGCAGGATGAAGTCCGACCGTTCGTTGTAGTCTCCGTCGGCGGCACCTTGCTGCTTGAACCGTCGACTGAAGTGGATCAGGTTGCGGGTTATCATGGTGTTCATCACCAGAATGAGAGCCAGCGGTACGATCAGTGTTACAAAGGAGTCCACGATGTTGATCACTCGCATGGTCTCGTGGTAACCATCTCGCAGGTCACATACTCCCTGTCTGTTGATGCCTGCAGTCACGAAACTGTACGAGTGTGTCGCCAGCGCTATCTGTGGAGGTCAAAACGAAATATATATTTATGGAGGACTGTCTTTGATCAGTGGTTACAAGTTCCTTCCAGGCCAGACCACGTGTCAAAAATTCATCCTCTTGCAAATCTAGTTCATTAAGAAAATCAGACCAACACTACGTGGTTAGGATTTCACGTAAAGCTGTGGGTCCTATAGTTTCCTGGCTATTGGGTTATTAATAGTCCTTTCTGAGCTAAGTCGAACCCAAATAGTAACAATGACAACACTCGTTTATCTACACTCATTCACCCCTCATATTCGGCCATATCTCTACGATCGGCGTCTTAGAAATAAATAATGAAAGTAGCCGGTAAATCTTGCAGAACGTATTTTCTTTCAGTGTGTGTGAGTTTTCGTATGGTCTTTATCTGTCTCTCTCACACTGCACTCTCTCTCTCTCTCTCTCTCTCTCTCTCTCTCTCTCTCTCTCTCTCTCTCTCTCTCTCTCTCTCTCTCTCTCTCTCTCTCTCTCTCTCTCTCTCTCTCTCTCTCTCTCTCTCTCTCTCTGTTCCTTTCCTTTCTCTCTCAATTCACCATAAGGTCTGGTCTTCTTTTATCAGAATAAAGCAGACATTTGAATCTATTAAATAATGTTTGAGTCTAGAACTAACAAATATCGAATCTGGTGTGTTGTGTGGGAGAAGCTAGGGGCGTGTGTGAGGAGCCAGACATGTGGTGTGGAGAGTGGAATGGGGGCTGGGAATAGCATGGATCTGTGTGTGGGGAGCAGTACAGTGGGAGAAGCGGGGGGCCGGGTATGAGGACCCAGGAGCGTGGGGTGTGGTGGGAGAAGCGTGAGGCATCCGGGAACGTGGTGGTAGTCTGGCCCCGCGAATGTTTTCCCACTAAAATGAACCTACATTTCATATCCTACTTCTAATACTTTGCAGACTTTTTCTAATCCACATTGAGTTTTAAGTCACAATTAAAACAGATTTTATTGGTAATTAAATAGTCCTTATCTATAATTCATAGTTATTTCACAATCCGCATACGCCTAAATATTGTATGTTGATACTCACAATTGTAAGAGAGAATACAATAGTCTTGGCTCTTGCAACGGTGCACATGTGGGGCCTATGAAGAGGGTACTGCACCGCTATGAACCTCTCTACGGTGAACGCCACTATGAGCCAGACGCTTAGGAAACTGCAAACAGAGCTGAGGTAGACGAGACCCTGGCACCAACCATCCTTGTTGAATACCTGTGCAAAATAGTATGAGTTCAAATAGAGCTAAGGTAGTGGAGACCCTGGCACTTACCATCCGTGTTGAATACCTGGAGCTAAATCATAAATTGTAGGATTTCAAACATAGCTGATGTAGACGAGACCCTAGCACTAACCATCCTAGTGTTCAACCTGTATAAAAATGGTAAACTGTATACGATGAAAACTTATAAAAGTGCACCTGCGCCTGCAATAGGCACTAACATCAATCATCTTTGTCTTGTCGAATTCTGTGGTAAAGCTATACATCGTACAAACTGAAAACCATTTATAAGCTGTAATAGTAATCATACTTTTTAAATACCTGCAGCAAAATCATAAATTGTAGAAGCAAAAAGTTAAACATTTTAATGGCTGTCCTATTAAACTAAACTAAATCCTCTAAACAAAGTTAGAGCTCCAACACTTGAACCTCCGGTCAAGGGCCACTATCATAAAATAATCTATCAAATTACTAATACATTTGAGGTATAAGAGGCCCTGCCGCCAATCCTTCTTCTCAAATACCTGTAGAAAAACAAAATTAGTATAAGTTATGAATAGAGCTCAAGTAGACGAGATATTAATTATTGTTTTACTTCATTTTTATTAAGATACTAAGAAGATAATGTGTTAAGTGCGGCCTCTATTTATTTGTTTCTCCAATTACCTTAGAGATTAATTATAGCAAGTTTAGTTATTCCACTCCATAACCAAACATAGAGGTATAAGCGTCCTAGCAACATTTCAGTATTTCAAACAGAATCATTCGCTAAATAAAATACAATTGTACCATTCATTGATTTAATTAAAACACTTAATTAATATAATTGACAAAGATAAATGTGTTTACCTTGATACGCTCTTCAGGTCATTGACACATAACAATGATATCCCTTTTAATTATGCAATAAAACTCAACCTAACAATATAACATTGTATTTGCATTGTGTTGTGGCTTTTGAAAATCAATCACTACCATAACTTCAGCCTGTAATTTCCATAACTAATGACTATTAGCATTCAGATCAGAGATATTCTCAATGGCAATCACAATTTCTATACGCTCGTCAACCATTTATAATGTTTGTTCTTTATCTAAATAATTTAACTTTACGCTTAATAAGCTTAATGCTAGTGGATCTAGTTGCTAAAGCTGTATTCGCTGATGTATCTCTTTAAATTTCTCACTACAAATATGTTCTTGAGTATTGTTTAACAACTCTATTTTTAATGTTCCCTAGTTATTAGTCAGTTAAAAAAACGTTTCATTCAATTTTATTTATTACAGTACAGCTGTTCTTGTAATTTAAACGTTCTTTATATAAAGGAGAGGGCAATTGTCTTTTTAACCTTAATCTGCCCATTACCCACAGACTGTCGAACTGTGCGAGGAACTTATCAGACTGAGTAAGGGGTGAACGAGTACAGAACAACATGGACATTAGTGATAAATATCTAATGTCCAGGATTCGAACCTGGGCTACCTCTAACTCAGACTCAAAGTCCTGACAGCTTCCGTCACTCGACATTTTATAACAGCTTTCCACCGGCTGTACTATAGCTATTATGTATGCATGCATTCTTATATTACTATAATGTATGTAGTTACTCATTATTTTTACATAAAAGTCTTAAGTTAATTTTTAGTATAAAACATTTATAGCCAATTGTAAATGTACATCCATTTAGAAAATCGTAAATATTATAAAGAAAATATTATGTGTCAATGAGAACGTTTTCATTCGGGTCTTATTAATCTCTTTTATGTGATACTATTTATGGGAAGGGATGTCTAATAAAGTAAGTATTTTAGACCCATGTGTGAATATTGATAACAATGTAATAATAAATTAATTACAATGTTTCCGTAACAATGCCTTGTTCTTAATTTTCCGTTTCATACTAATTCAGCAATAACTACTATAAAAACAATACATATAGAATTCAAAACAAAGCATCTTTTTTTAACTGTCCTATTAAAGTCAGTAGATATTTGGTACCTCTTCAGCTACAATCAACAAATCTAACTTACTGACTTAAATGATGTTTGATAAACAATTTACGAAGTATATCTCGTTGTTTTAAACACGCACTCAACATTGGTTTTCCAATAAGTAACACAACAGTAGAAAGCGATAGACTAATAAATAGAATGACTAATAGAAAATTTTCAGTTTTCGTGTGCTAACATGTCTTCTTGTTTTGTGTCATTCAGGGTTGTATATATTATAACAGTTCAAAAGATAAAAGTTATATAAAATACGTATTTCAACATAATCCTACCAGTTAACGTATTGAAATAAATCTGCTAACGGAAAACTAATAGAACGTCTACAAATGTTCCTTCAACAACAATTTTAAGGTAGCTGAAAATTATAATTTAGAATTACTTATACAATAACTGCCTATAACAATATAATAGTACATTATTGTAATTCGTTCTAGAGGTACCTAGTTTATATCTTTATTTGCTTTCATCATAAAATCATGACAATCATAAAAGTAGGGAGAGTTAAACAAAATATTACTTAATCTTGTGTTTCTCAGTTAATTTCTTTGAAATTTATAGACATTTTAAAAACATTTAGCATATTTGTAATTAAATAAATATGTGAAAAGGTAGTATTTTAAAAACATTTTAATACATACATAGATTTTTTATCTTTCGATAATCGTTCCACAAAAAGAAGACAAGAAAGCAAAGAATTCATCCAGTCCCTGATTGAAGCTAAAATTAAACCTGACTCCTTCTACGGGCCAGACATTTAATGTGCTTTTAACGACTATACAGAGTTGACCAGTTCCTATAACACCAGAGGAGAAACTTACAAATAGATTCAGTTTTTACGAGGGTTCATGAACATAGAAATTAGTAAGTATAATTTTGAAGACAACGATTCTAAAAATTAAATCGGTGAATTACTTAACACTTTAACTGCTGTAACGAAATTCGTAATTTTAACCCAGGTGCTAAATAATATAATATTTTTTACTTCACAGAAAGGTTGAGTATGACCGAGAAGGTAGTACCCGAGAACACCCAAACACCGTGACCGATAGGTCGTCCAAACACTCAAAGTGTTAAACCCTTACAAAAAATTCGTATTTTCTACAGACAGCTTGCATGCACATGGTCACCTGAACTCCAAGGTTGTTGTTGAGCCAGACCATCATGAGAGTGGCGAGGAAGCCGAAGTCTGCCGTGGCGAGGGCAGCCAGGTAATAACTGGAGCTGCGCATCTTGAGGTGGGTGTTGAGGAAGACGATGCAGGACAGCAGGTTCCCGACCAGCCCCACCAGAATGATGGCGGGAATGTAGTAAAGGTGGAAGAGGTCCAGGAGATCGAGCAATGGGAAGCACTCCTCAGGGACTAACAGGTCCTGGTCGTAGTGGTGCCTCAGCAACTTCAGCAGCAGAGAGTGGTTCAGTGAGGAGTTGAAGTATGTGTAGTTGAGATATGAGTAGTTCCAGTGGTAGTACTCAGCCACGGCCAGCACCTGCTCGTACCCGTCCATTTTAGGGGGAACTCATTTTATATCCCGCTCGCACTTTCTGAAACAATAAAAAAAATCCAATAAAAGGATAAAATTTATTTTAAATGCCATTTACAGTATACACTTTGAGTGTAGCGATGACCTATCGGTCATGGTGTTAGCGTGCTCTTAGTTACCGTGACCTATCGGTTATGTTTGGCCTTTCATCGTTTCATTGTCAGTATTGAGTCAGTGTGTGCCAGGGACCGTTGTTTTGGTAGCGTGTGGAGTACGGCTATGATGAATTGTCAGTTTTCAATTCTGATTATTTACGATTTTATGAAAAGTCGTACATGGCAGAGTTTTACATTTTTTCTCGATTGTTTGAAAAATAATATTTTTATAAATATGATATTTAGAGTTCAGAAACAATACATGTGAACGTGATGTGTGTTGATTACATTATACAAAAGTTTTTTAAAATGAAGTCTTCTCCACGTGCTGACGTGACCGAAAGGGACGGATATATGACGTCACTTCCTGAGTTGCCTAATTATCTCAAATCACCTGAAATGTGGTAATGGAGTCTCACGAAGTATAGGTAAATGAAAAACAAAAATTATATTGTTTAGCACCTAGGGTAAAATTACGAATTTCGGTGCAGCAGCCAAAGTATTAACGCCACTGTACGTGTACGAGTGGGCGTAAATAGGTTTCTGAACCACTAAAATCTAGTTGGGATTAAGGATGAACACTACAGAAAACTACTATTAAAATAGACGAAGCCAGTAATTATAAATACGATTCTAATGACATATATATATATATATATATATCATTAGAATGTTCGTTGATGTCTGAGAAGATGTCCTTGTACGCAAAAGTCTATTTAAGAGGTAATCTAGTTATTAGTTTTCAAGTTGTTGTTATTGTTATAAATATTTTAATCAAACTTATAACAGAATATACTTGTTTGTTTTGTAAAATAACTAACAATTGAACATAGTGTAACGGTAATATATAATTTGGTATGTTAAAGTAATTTATGAAAAAAGTCTCATATAATTACCATTTTAACACAAACACTAAATTATGAAAATTACATACAGTAATTGTAAAACGATATAACTACATAAATTCATAACAATCTATCGTAACCTCGTACAATGGTACAAGAATCGTAAATTCATAAGTAACCTGTCGTGTGTAGTAGAAATTATAATCTAAATTCTGATATATAACACTATATTATCAATGCGATATAAAAATAACGACTATTATAGCAAACACTATTACTCCTTTATTTTATATAAATAAACAACAACGTTAAAGGTATCAACAATTAATAGACTGATACATGGATTTCTATTCAACCATTGTTGAGAGTTCCTATTAAATATAAATATCAAGAATCAAACAAAATGAGAGATACAAACTGCAACATTCATATAGAATCTGTTGGACTATTATACAGTTCTTGGAATCTATGATATGTTATTGTCGTGGCTCTGAGTAGTGGATGATGATTGATTAAACACTTTTCATTTCCACAAATAGTTTATTAAACATTATTAGTTATTGAAACTAACAAGTTGATGAAAAATAAAACGTTGCGCAGTAAAAGAAAAGAATGATTGTTCTTCACGAATATAATTATAAAATATGAAAAATTAGAAACATAAGTTGTGTTTACAAATTGTCAACAGCTGGTTTAGCACTAAAACATTATAATGTAGGTTTTTATAAAAATACTATCATTCTCCCACGCTTATTAAGATATAAATAAGAGGAAAAAATCTTTTGAAATTACAAAAGAAAGTGAGTTGAATATGTACAGTTAATGAGTGATGTAATCTTTCAAGTATCCAGGCTGACGATGAGTTCTGGACGATCGGTGTAGTTCTGGTGGATTTTCATTTCCTGTCTCATGTTGAGATTGTTCAACGTCTTGTTGTTGTTGCTGGTGTTGCGAAGGAATTGTTGTCATATCCGCAAATGGTAGGTGTTGTCTAGGCATTTCATCAGAATTTATGTCTTTTTCTTGTACATTAGGATTGATGGACATTAGTCTTTTAGACTATTAGTATTTTAGACTACATTTAGTCTTTGCTAAAATTTCGTTGAGTCTCAACTGGTCGATATGTCTTTTGAAAATATATCCGTTGTCCAGTCTGATTAAGTAGTGTAGTAGTCCTTACTTTCTTATAATTGTTCCTGTTTTCCAAAAATGTTTATTATTTCTACAGTAGCAGGCTTGGACTCTGTCTCCAACTTTGAGCTGCCTGGATTTTGTATTCAGTAGAGAGGACTTTTGGATATGGGGTGGTTTTAAAGCATCCAAATTTATTCTGATTTGACGATTAGAAATATTTCTGAAGGTGTATTACCGCTTGCTAAAGGCGTAGTTTGATATCTGAAGAGTATTTCTCGTGTTTCATGGTGTCAATTCGTTGCTGGATGACCGGGTGCTATACATTTTTGAAATATTCCTCATTCTTTACAGAACTGCTGGAATACTTTGCGGGTGAAGATCGATGCGTTATCTGACACCACAACTTCTGGGAATCCGTAGAGAGAATACATTCTGGAGCATTTCTATTGTTAAAGATGAAGTTGGTGCTGCTGTACATATCTCAATTTCTGCCCATTTAGATTTAGCATCTATTATAACTAGAAAGTTGTGATTCTGGAACGGCCCGGTGTAGTCGATGTGAATCCATTGCCAGTTGTGTTCTCGTTCCTCCCAAGGGTGTAAAGGAGCTTTGGGTGGGTTGTTCTTTGTTGAAGCACATGCTGCACACCCTCGAACAACTCTCTTGATGTCTTTGTCGATACATTTCCAGTATACGTAACGACGGGCAAGTTGCTTAATTTTTGTCGAATTGATGTGCGTGTGATGAAGTTCTTGAAGGAGAGAGTTTCGAAGACTTGCTGGTATGACGACTCGACATTTGAGTGTTCTGTTTCCTTTTTGTAAACAACTTCATAATTAAAACCTGTTAGAAATCCACGTATCTCTGAAGTCAAGCTGATGTCATTTGTGGTATTTTGGCGTTCTGGTGAAAAATTCTTACAAGTGGTCGATTGTCAGTTGTTAGTTTGAAAGATCTACCAAACAAATATTGATGAAAATGTCCTACTGCTAAGACTATGGCTAACGCCTCCCTGTCCAACTGTAAATAGTGTTGTTCAGCTTGAGTTAGAGATCTAGACGCAAAACAATTGAACGTTCTTGTCCATTGATGATGTGTGAAAGTATCCCCGCAACACCATGAGGGTTAGCATCGCAACCGAGTTGGATGGGCAAGGTAGGGTCAAACTGTGCAAGCACTCGTTCACTAGCAATTTCCCGCTTGAATCAATCGGGATATATAATACCACTACATGTGTAAGGGTGGGTGGGTGGGTCAATACCACTGTATACATATTTAAAACACCTTATATTATATTATTAAATTTTCCATAAACAGATTCTACATTTCTGAAAGTATTATAGATAATTTTATCCAAAAATTGAGACCTTATTAAAGTTTGATTGTATTTTGTATTCCAATAGAACTTTTCATTCTTGGCTAGAAGTAGTCGCAGAGATTCTGTTAGAGATTAAATGTTAGGAATAAATCGTGAATAATAAGTTACAATCCCTATAAATCTTTTGACTTCTTCCGTTGATGTGGGTTGCTTCATTTTCAGGATTGCGTTGACCTTCTCTGGTGATTTTAAGATTTTGTTGTGCTCAACTACATGACCAAGGAACTCTATCCGCTCCTTTCTGTAGTTGGTTGAGGCAGGCATAGAGATTTGATCTGCACTCTTCCATTGTTGAGCCGTGGACTACGATGTCGTCAAAATAGTATTCGGTCTTGGGTATGTCTCGTAGAATTTGGTCGATAATACGGTTGTACTCTGCAGGAGCAGTTTTGATGCCAAATGAGAGTCTTGGCATCCTGTATGTTCCTTGGTGGGTTGTTATAGTCTGTATATCACTCGATGGTTCATCAAATAGGATGTATAAATATCCTTTATACAAATCCAAACGGCAGACATATTTGGAGTTTCGCAGGCTATTTAATAGATCTTCAGTTTTATTGATTGGATAGTGACAGTTTATCAGTCTTTCGCTCACTCCTACTTTGTAGTCGACGCAGAGGTGTACTCCTCTATCTGCTTTTGGAATGATGACAAGTGGAACTACACTAGCGTCTATCTTTGTGACTACCCCCTCAGCTTCAAGAGAATCTAATCTAATTCGTGATTAACCTTCTCTCGAAGTGCATATGGAACGTTACGTTCTCGATTATATACAGGCTTGGTACCATCACGGAGCTTAAGTATAACTTTGTATTTGATACACAGCCTATTTTTTTGTTCAAAATTCACTGGGAAAGCTGAAACCATGTCGTTTTCATCGATAGTATTGATAGGATGAGAAGTAACTTGTAGAGTGTCAACTTCAGATAAATCGATTTTAAGATTTCGAATCCAAATTCGTCATAATATGGTAGTCCTAGGTAGTTTTCTGGTATGATGTAAATCTCGCCTTTGAAAGCGTTGGACTTGTAACTTCCATTAGCTTCCACTTTGCCAAAAGGACTAAAAATGTAGACTGAATAGTAAGATTGAGATTTAATTTGTTGAAAATGTCCCGAGGTAGAAATTTGTATCCTGAACCAGAATCTACTTCAAATTTAACAGGTGTATCTTCAATGTAAACATATATATATATATATATATATATATATATATATATATATATATATATATATATATATATATATATATATATATATAACCTCTCTGATGCTTTCAGTGGTTTGGTTTGAAATATGTCAACGATGTTTTGGATACCATACTGATACTCGTGTGTATTAGCGATTTGATTAGTTGGTTGTTTGTTGGTCTCAGACCTTTTTGTTAACAGTATACTAATACAAACTTTGCTAACATGCCCTAGTCTAGAACATTCAGAACATTTTAGCTTGTTTTTGTCAGTACGACAATCTCTGGACAAATGATTTGACTTCCCGCAACGTAAACATAATCTGTTGATTCCCAATTCATAATTATTTATTCGAGACTTTGAAGCAGGTCTTGATTTTTGTTTATTTGAATTATGATGTTGAGATGGGGAATTCATTTGTTTATTGTGACTAGACCTAGATGCGTAGGAATGAGAAACCTTTCTGATGTCTGGTAAGCTTATTGATGATGATGGTGGTGAATGTTTTTTGGCAATTAACTTGGAGTCTAGCTTAGATGTTTCTAAGGATATAGCTTTAGCTACAATATCTTTATATTCTGATACATCAGATTGTAATAAATGCTCACGTATAGAATTATCTTTGTCTCCACGTATGAACTGAGTCATGAGAAAAATATCAGCTATTGACGTTTTGCATTCACAGGGAGATACAAATTCACAATGTATTATGTTACGTCTTAGGCTAGTTACAAACTTTGAAATTGATTGTTGATCCGTTTGATAAATTGATAGAAACTGATGTTGAGAGACTAGAACGTTCCTTTTAGGCTCAAGTTGATCTTCTAAAAGTTTGATTAATTCATCGTAAGATAGTTCATTAAACATTTTAGGTGCATAAAGTGAAGAAACTATATTGAAATTACGTGGCCCAATTGAGTTTAATAAGAGCTTAGCACATTACTTTTTATTTGATTCAACATTTTTCATTTTGATATAATTTTCAAAACGTTGTTTGTAGTTTGAAAAACATTTCTTTTTAGAACCAAAATTGTCAAAATTTGGAATATAGGTTACATTGGCTTTTGATTCAGAATCATCATTTTGCTTTGTCTCATGAGGTGTTGTAGAAGTTGAAAGCTTACTTACCAAAGTAGTGATCATAGCTTGTTGCATTTATAAAAACTGTTTAAATTGATCTGGATCCATATTTGCTTGATACCTATGTTGTTGAATATTTAATGAACCTAGGCCTTTCTAATTTGGGTTGATCTGTTGTTTCTATTTTATCTGGTCGCCAATCAACTTGTCGTGGCTCTGAGTAGTGAATGATGATTGATTAAACACTGTTCATTTCCATAAATAGTTTACTATACATTATTAGTTATTGAAACTAACAAGTTGATGAAAAATAAAACGTTGCGCAGTAAAAGAAAGGAATGATTTTTGATTACACGAATATAAATTATAAAATATGAAAAATTAGAAACATAAGTTATGTTTACAAATTGTCAACAGCTGGTTTAGCACTAAAACATTATAATGTAGGTTTTTAGAAAAATACTATAGTTATCTATGATAAATCAGGTCAATATTTAAAGGAGATATTGTAATAGAAAAATGGTTTGTAGAAAGGGAAGAATTGAAGTGATCGCAAATATAATGGTATGATGATCGTTATTAAGGGAATAAAATTTTACAAACACTGGAAAATAAATACGAGGACATAATTAATTAAAAATTATATCACATATAATCCACAATAAATAATTGATATATTTGACTATTGTGAATATTTAACATCCCTATATTTTATCAGCAATTAAGTGCACCGGTTCAGTGGATATTTTATAATTTAGTCATGTTTTATGTTGATCGAATGTATACAATAATGCACTAATTATCACTAAAATCCATGCATTGTGATTATTGGTTAAGTAACATTGCGAAAATCATTTACATTTTGTACATTAACTTGACACTGTTGGCTCTGTAATAAATGCTCTTAACTTAATGAAATACATTTATTACTTTACATTACTCGTTAAAAATACGCCAATCGTAGACATATTGGTGATTATGAGGGCAAATTTATCTGATGAATGTGGATGAATGAGTGTGGTCATTGTTTCTAATTAAGGTTGACTCTTCCTTAAAAAAGATAGTAATTAACCCAAGATCCAGGGCAACTGAGGGGCCTACAGCCCTCAGTTCTCCTCAGTTACACTCAGTTCTCCTCCCTACACAACATCTGAACCTAGACTACCACCCAGCAGAGAACCATTAAGAGAATTTCGTGTCAGTATTAAGAGGACTGTGCATAGAACCTATCGCCTGCAATATCCAACTTAACACATGTGGTCCTTGTGTGTGTCAATACACGTACAGTGGTATTGACCCACCCGCCCACCCATACACGTACAGTGATATTCACCCACCCGCCCACCCATACACGTACAGTGGTATTATTGGCTGACCCTGCCCAGCCTCTACGTACTTGATGTAGTTCTGAACTGTAGATCGGGTGTAGATCTGACTCAGGGAAGAGGCGTTCACCAATATGAGACGAGAGGCAGGTACAACTTTAGAATCCAACATCACAGACTAACAGTAACCGATCATCTACCCCAGGTGTTTGGCGTTGGGCTAATTAACAAGCTTCCCGAAAGCATTAAAAATATTAACTCTCTGAATATATTTAAAACTCGCTTGAAACGATTTTTGTTGTCAAAATCATTTTATTCAGTTGATGAGTTTATGACTGGCCGCTGGGCAAATTAAAAATTAATTGTAATAAAGTTCAAAACTGAGATTGTGGACTGTATCTGAGTGACTAATCACCATTAGACTAAGAATGTATGAAATATAATAATAATAATAATAATAATAATCTTTATTTTCTAAAATGTACATATAAATTCAATAAGTCATCTACATTGAGATTAGAGTACAATAATACAACAAAGAAAATGTCTTATTTGAATTCCTATTATATGCAGCAAGTCCACAGCTTATAAAAATAATAAATTTTCTTTTCATTTGTCAGGCTGACAAAATATCCTATCTATTATTAAACATAAATTAAGAAGGTAAAACAGAATAAATCATACAAATTCTGTTCATATTATATATACAATGTTTTTCAAACGCTTGCTGTTTACAATAATTTAGAAAATAATAGGGCCTCTAAGGCAATGCCTGAGTAGAGGTTCCTTCACTACATATAACACTTTTTGCGATCAGATTTTGACTAATAATTCATGTTTACATAAAAATGATCTCAGATCCAAAATAATATCCAGAACTTTACTGAAATACAAGTAAATAATTGTTACCATACATTATAAATTATAACAATAATATATAGAAAATGAAAAGGTAAAAACAAAAATTTGTTCTTTGGTAATTGAATTGAATGACAAAAATTATGTACAAAATTACTCTTTACACTAATAATATTTAGCACTTACTAAGGTATCTATTTTTATCAATAACTTAAAATCAATATGTTCAGATAACATATTAACAAGAATACTATTGCTGTATTAGAAATAATACATTTATATCCTCCGCCCCAAACAACCACTTTCTTACTTTATTTAAAAACTGTTTTAAATTTGATGTACTTCTGATATTATCTGGCAATTTATTATAAAGTCTAGGAGCAATAAAATTAACTGTTTTTACAAAAAATGCGTTATTTGGTTTTGGAATAAAGAATTTTTCAATATTTCTAAGTTTGTTTCTATATTCATTATTATGTGGATGGACATTTCCACTTTTAATATAGAACAGTTTTAGAACCTTATAAACATAAATGTATTTCAAAGGTAGGATTTTTAAATTCTTAAAAAGAGGCTTAGATGATTCATATCTACTTCTATGACAAATCAATCGTACTACATGTTTTTGCTGAACATATATCGGTTTTTTATAGGACTCATAAGTATTTCCCCAAAAAACTATGCTATAATCAATTCTGCTTTGAATCAGAGCAAAGTACAGAATTCGTAAAATTTGATGATTTGCATAAATCCTTTAAAAAATAAAAGTAACTCATTATGTTATTGATGCTATCTTTTAATCTTGTAGTATGCATCCCCCAAGTCAGATGACTGTCAACAATTAGGCCCAAATATTTTATATAGTTATTTTTATGTACAACAACACATTTTAAATACAAAAAGTATTCTTACTTAGACAGTCTGGACATTTAAACCTAATATTACAACAAAATTCAATATTATTCTTTAGACTAAAATTTATGTATTTAGTTTTTTCTCCACTTAATAACATTCTATTCCTTGTAAACCACCACTGAAGTGCATTAAGGTCGTTGCTCATAGCCTGTTGAATTGAAATCCAATCTTTTTTATATAACAAAGTGCGGCGTCATCAGCAAATGAAGTTAACTTGCCTTGAAATTTTCCATTACAGAGATCGTTAATATATATTATAAACAATATTGCACCTAACACAGATCCTTGAGGCACCCCACTTTTAATTACCCCAAATTCACTTACAACCAGGTTCACCCTTACACACTGTTTCCTATGCAATAAATAGCTCTCAAACCAGTCATATGCTACCCCTCTAATACCACAGTCATATAGCTTTCCCAATAGAATACTGTGATCCACTGTATCAAATGCCTTTCTTATGTCTAAAAAAAGACCACTAACACTTTTACTTTCATTTAGGCCATCACATATATCAGTCATAAAATTCAACAAAGCAAACTCAGTATTCATACCAGCCCTAAATCCAAATTGTTTTGTACTAAAAAAATGTGTTTTTTCCAAAAACTGTACTAATCTGTTCTTCATTATTTTTTCAAAGATCTTAGAAAAGCATGACATTAAAGATATTGGACGATAATTATTGCATTTTGTCTTTGAACCACTCTTGAATATTGGTATAACAACTGCATTTTTAAGAGAATTTGGAAATTTTCCACTTGAAAAACTAAAATTAGTTATAAACAACAGAACATTCAAAATATTGGAGGAAATGATTTTTATTAATTTAGAATTAATTCCATTAATTCCAGGAGAAGTGTTGTTCTTTAAGGAATTAATAACTGAAATCAATTCATCCTTTGATATCTTTGTATGTTTGATTGCGACCTTGATGTGAATGAATGTTTTATTTGTCTATATTTATATATTATTTACCATCTGACGATTGTGAGACATTTATGTTAAATGTTTGTTTGCAATAAAAGAATTATTATTATTATTATTATTAATATCCACAACTCTTTTTGTCCCAAAGTAGCTGGATTACAGCACTGCGAGACTAGTGCCGAAAGTAAAAATGATGTCCAGTGACAATGGTTTTAGTCTCACTAAACAATTATTTCATGTTAAGTTAAATTGATGTTTTTCTTGGTGTTGTGGTTTTCAATATAAAGCTATAATTATATCCACGTAGACTAACTTGTGTTCCCGATAATTGTTTAATTATGATACTCTCAGTAAAAATACATAGACTCCGTGACCTTGTATACCACTCATTAATGTTATTAAGTGTTTCCATAATGATGTTATGATGTAACTGGATATAATGTAACACGTTGTTGTATTAGATTAACTAAAACTAGTTTTGAATCGTGCAGATTGTTATTTTATTTTCTTAACTGAAATTTATAACGATGTATTTCAGAATATACGATCTAATCTATCGTTTTATATTGAATTAATCTCTTTCTTATAAATTCATATTAAGTTGTAATAAAATGAAAATAAAATTATTATATCTGAAAAATATAAAGAATTTTTAAGTTGAAGTCATAATGTGAGGAGGATAGAATGCCCTTAATAGTCTTTAGGTATAATTGGGATCTGTTTGACGGTTGATATGTGTCCGGTGTTAAATCGTACGACCGTCATCGTTGCAATGAACCTTCCTTGTAAGGAATGGACTACGTTGAATTGGTTTGGCACGGGTTTGGGTCTTCTCCAACTACTGGAATTATTGCTTTTCTTGCATTGCTGGATTTTTCACATGCATTCGATTCTATCGACCACAGTATGTTATTAGCTGTCATGCATTTTTATGGTTTTCGACCGGAAGTGGTTGCTTGGTTTCATTCCTATTTGGTAAATAGAAGACAAAAGGTTAAAATTGGGATGGATTTCTCATCGTCTTTGAGTAAGGTTGCTGGTGTCCCACAGGGTAGTTGCCTCGGGCCTATTCTGTTCACTCTATTTGCCGCCACTATGGGTTCAGGCTTACAAAATGGTCGCTTGTATTCATACGCCGATGATGCTCAACTTTGTGTTTCATATGGTTCCGGAAGAGCTGACGCAGCTGTATCTATTTTAAATTCTGAACTAAGCATTGTCCATGATTGGTCTGAGAGGCATGGGATTAAATTGAATAAGGAAAATTGTTGTGTATTGTCGATTCCTTCCAATGTGGGTTCGGAGTCTGTCGGTGAGGTGTTACTTGGCGGCATCAGACTAAATGAGTGTGAATCCTCAAAGCTCTTGGGCCTCATGTTCGATGGTGACCTCACTTTGTCTGGTTATGTAAGTGCTGTTTGTCGGCGGGACCTTAGTCGACTAAGAATGTTATACAAACATAGGTACTTGTTTTCTAAAGAGACCAAGCTTCGCCTTGTCCAGGCTCTTGTGCTCACTGTGATTGATTACTGCCTCCCTGTGTATGGCAATATTGTGTCTAGAGGGGATTTAGACAAATTACAGAGAGCGCAAAATATGTGTGTCAGGTATGTATGTGGACTAAGAAGGTTTGATCATGTTTCGGAGGCGCGACGATCACTGGGTTTGCTGACTGTAACTGATACCTGTACTCTGCGCTCCTTATGCCTAGTTTATAGAATCCTTACCACTGGCAGGCCGGGATATTTGAGGGAAAAACTAAAAAACAGGTCTCAGATCCGATCTCGCAGCACTAGACAGGATCAAGTTTTGGAGATGCCTCGCGTTCACCGTGAATTTGAAAGAAAAAGATTTACGTACTTTGCTCCCAAATTATTTAATGAATTTTCCTCCAGTTTAACAGGCCAGGGTATATCTGAAACTACTTATAAAAACAATGTATACAAATATTTAATGTATAATACAAGCTGATATATTCATATATAACTGTACTTTATACATAACTCTATGTTTTAATTATGAATAATGAAAATTAGCTTTTAATTTTTTTAATAATTGTAATATGACTTGAGTTGTTTTGTAAACCAGCATTGTTTGTTGAAAACCGCTCCAAAATAAAGACCTTATTTATTTATTTATTATAAGTGAGGAATGACAAATGACCAGTCACGTGATTTTAGTCGAAGTTTAAACTATGGATCGCATAGGTTATGAATGCCCATTGTATTCTTTCCAGGCGTGATTAGCTGGTCTTCGTTCATTCGGAGAAGTAGGCGTTGAATGGTTACGAGACCTGAACTTCGCTCTGTGACAGGAGATCAGACACAAGTACTTTGTAATGTAGATTATATTTTATTTATTGGTTTTGTTTGTTTATTGGCCTGTTTCTATTTTTACATACATATACAAACATAAATATGCACCCATTGAAATGTATTTATTAAGTTGAATACTGAGTAAAAACATACGGTTCATTCGTAATAGTGAATTTGTAAGAAGTTGATCTTGCCGTTTAAAAAGAATAAAGGTTTGTATTAAAAGTGAAGCAGTTATATTTTATTTAGAATTGTGATACAGACAAAATTAACTAAAATTATATCAGACGTTATGTCAGGAGCATTAAAAGAGGATTGTATTACTGTCGGCACTGGTGGCACAGTGCTGTAACCCAGCTACTTGGGGACAAAGTGTTTGGGAGATTGTAGGCGATAGGTTCCATGCTCGGTTCTCTTCACTGCGTCCACTCAATGGTTGCTATCAACGTAGACACTACTAGAGAAGTCTGGGGTGTCCGTGTTGAATGTTAGTCAAGGTTCTGATATTGTGTAGGGGAGAGAACTGAGTGTCAGACTTGTCAGCCGGAAATCAGACCAACACTATGTGGTTCAGATTCCACGTAAAGCTGTAGGTCTTATAGTTGCCCTGGCTATTGGGCTATTAGTAAATAGTCCTTTCTGAGCTAAGGCGAACTCAGATAGTAACAGTGACTACACTCGTTCATTTACACTCATCACACTCATTCACCCCTCATATTCGCCCACATCTCTACGATCGGCGTCTTAGAGATGAATAATAATAATAATAATGAATGATTACGTTAGAACAAATGTAGTAGTTCAAAGCTACTTTGTAACTCTAATGAGCTTAAAGCAGTTCGTCATTGTCGTGCTGTTGGTAATGGTCCAATAACGGATTACGTGATTGTTAATTTCTTGCTTCCTAATCCCTTGTGTGTTTAATTTATTTCAACATGTGTAAAACACTTGCCCTCACGTTTTACTTTCTGCCTCAATCTACATTCAACTTAATATTGTATACAAAGAGTAGTTACTTATGTTTATATCATTGAGAAAACAGTACAGATTATTTATATAAATACGAGTTATTTTACTTTGTCTTTTTTTTTTTTTTGTTTTTTTTTTAAGATTATGTAGTCTGGGTATTGTTAGACATTGCTATTAACAACAAAAACCTATTATAAATTACAAAGAAACTGTATATAGAAAGAAATCATATAAGGTTACCTACTGAACGCACTGTTGCTAGAGAGATGCGCTGAATAGTGGAAGTGATATAGAGAACTATACTACCCCTCCAATTTAAAATTGTCATTTCAACTAGGATTATAGTTCTCAGCGTGCTGTTGCCGCAATATCAAGCCCCACCCACTACGTCATTGCACGCTAGTGAGTGGGTTCGATTGACACTAATGTATCAAGCTTAGAACGATAAAGCTAACTCACATTTAGTATTCTATTAACAGTTAATAACAATAATAATAACACAATGATTAACAATAAATAGCAACCAACTAAACAACATTTTACAGTTAATTACAATTATTTTTTCAACTAAACTCTGTAGTGGAATTTGAGTCCTTGAAGGTGGAATTTAGTAGAGCCCGGAGTCTAAGGTGGTTGAGCGGTGGAACGATTTCCCATCACTACTGAAACCTCCAAATTTGCTAAATATAATGCAAAGATTAATTTTTCCGGCCCAATTATAGTAATATATTTAATGATAGACTTTAGATACTAGATAAGTTTAGATAATATTAACATTTTATGATCTATATATAAATAATAAAAAATATGAAATCATTTATCAAACAAATTCTGGACCCACTGAACAGATTTTTATGTAATTTGGCCGGAAGTATCCTAAAGTACACTAAGAAATAATTTCTCCAACTTCCGTTCTTAAGGAGTAGAAACGGCCCCCAACCTTTAATTTTTTTTCTATAAGAGTAACGTTGAAATTAATTCAGTTTAAATAATTTATTTCAACACAAAATTTATACAAAACATAAACACAACACAAAAGCTTGGCTAATTTTTCTTCAATGTAAGTTAACGACATTTCTACTAACTCTGATATGATTGCACTATTTAGCATTCCCTAAAATGTGTTTAAAGGGTTTCTTAAACTAGCAAATTTTGGTATGGAGGAAAACGGCAGAAGGCTTAGCTTTTTCATGGATGTGTTGGTTTAGAGAGAACCACGGAGAAGGGTAGCGTAGAGAATCACCTCGTAGTGAAGCAAGGAGAAGGGTGGCGTAGAGAATCACCTCGTAGTGAAGCAAGGAGAAGGGTGGCGTAGAGAATCACCTCGTAGTGAAGCAAGGAGAAGGGTGGCGTAGAGAATCACCTCGTAGTGAAGCAAGGAGAAGGGTAGCGTAGAGAATCACCTCGTAGTGAAGCAAGGAGAAGGATAGCGTAGAGAATCACCTCGTAGTGAAGCAAGGAGAAGGGTGGCGTAGAGAATCACCTCGTAGTGAAGCAAGGAGAAGGGTGGCGTAGAGAATCACCTCGTAGTGAAGCAAGGAGAAGGGTGGCGTAGAGAATCACCTCGTAGTGAAGCAAGGAGAAGGGTGGCGTAGAGAATCACCTCGTAGTGAAGCAAGGAGAAGGGTGGCGTAGAGAATCACCTCGTAGTGAAGCAAGGAGAAGGGTAGCGTAGAGAATCACCTCGTAGTGAAGCAAGGAGAAGGGTAGCGTAGAGAATCACCTCGTAGTGAAGCAAGGAGAAGGGTAGCGTAGAGAATCACCTCGTAGTGAAGCAAGGAGAAGGGTAGCGTAGAGAATCACCTCGTAGTGAAGCAAGGAGAAGGGTAGCGTAGAGAATTACCTCGTAGTGAAGCAAGGAGAAGGGTAGCGTAGAGAATCACCTCGTAGTGAAGCAAGGAGAAGGGTAGCGTAGAGAATCACCTCGTAGTGAAGCAAGCGCTGTCGGCTAAAAAATACTATCATAAGAAAGCTATTTTGGAGTGTATTATTTCTGATGAGATAAATTAACATTATTGTATTAATTATTAATTTATAAAGTTTATTATTTCAAATGGGCCAGACTAAACCAGAATACGGAATTCACATTTTTTTAAGGAACAGCAAACAATGATTCTAAAATAATTTCACCCTCAAATATGGAGAAATTAAAGTAAGAGAGTAATTAAAAAAGTTTAAATTGCCTGACTTACTGTAAATGAATGCTTGACAGAGTGAAGTGGAGCTAAGAGAGGGATTCTTTGTTTTATTATGTAATCGGACTATCGTAAATAGCTTTCAAAAATATAAACATTTATATTCTACTCATATTGACACTGAAATGTAACATGTTATATTTCAATTTAAAAAAACGATACCACTTTAAAAGTAGGCTTATTACCTAAAATTCTTCCACTTAATTAAGGGAAAAAATAAATAGTACATTTGACAGCCTAAATCAATATATCATGCATAATGTTATAGCTTTTAGTTTATTTACTGCACCCTAACCTAAGGCTTATACAATACTAAACAGAATTACTAGTAAAAGACGCAACTGTTTTTGTGTATAGCCACAGAGAAAAAGAAACAGATGTCGTTCCCTTATGGCTGCGGAACGCCTCAGTGGCAGTTATATAGATTCGCAACTAATATGAACAGTGATACGTCTGTAATAATAACTACTTCGTTTATCCTTAATGATTTAGGGGGGAATAAAGGAGAGGCTGACAAGGTGTTGGCTCTCCCATCGGCATGGCAAACTGGAGAAATAACTGCCTGGACACATATTTAGCGCAGTATTGGATACGGTCTCTGTTTATTTCATCTCTGTTGATACCTTATATTGAAATTGCTTGATTTAAGCTCAATAAAAAAAAAAAAAAAAACTAATGGAATTCAATATTTACGATTGTCCAGATTTTACGCGTTTGCGCAGCAGAATGTATTTGTTACAGTGTTCATTTAAAATTAAATCTGAATGAACATGACTAAAACCGTTTACTTATGTTGATTATAATCATATGTTTTCATTAAGATAACATTTGGAAAGTAATTTTAAAGACTTTTAAAATAAATGGTAGGCTTAAGTCAATTTTAAACGGAATATAACAACTTCTTTATTGTACAATAAAGAACATAAACATAAATAACTTAAGCTGTTGCTGTATTTAAACTGTGAGTCACGTTAATTGGCACAATTAAATCACAACATTGATATAACGCATCAGTGCAGCTGTTATGTTTACTCTAAAGTACTAACTTACTTAACATACACAAGTGTGTTACCTCAGGTAACTGCATAAACAAGATGAAGTGTTTACGGGAGGTGAACAAATAGTGTGACGTAAGAGGAAGTGTTTTCTGTCTTCCGTTGTTCAGAACATTTCCATTAAGGCTTTAACACCCTAATACATAATGTAATACTATTTTAAGATCTTCTATTAAGTTTAGTACTACTGTAAATATGTATTTTAATTACTTGAATTTTATAAAATTTGAGTACGATTTATCAAGTAAATGGGCATATATTTTCTTAAAATCATCAGTTATTTTTAGAATAAAATTCTTAAAAACGACGAGAAATTATGAAGTGCATAGCTGGGGCTCCATAAAAACAAATTACTTTTTTTACTTTTTATTGTGTATTTAAGTAATACCACTGTGCGTGTATGGGTGGGTCAATACCACTGTACGTGCATGGGTGGGTGGGTCAATACCACTGTGCGTGTATGAGTGGGCGGGTATATAGCATACTGTATAATAACTATTGTTATTATACTTTACTTTACTCAATACCATTGTATGTGTATGAGAGGGTGGGTGGGTGAATAGCTTACTTCACAGTTAGTTATCACTGCTAAGTGTAAACGGCATGTTTTATACCTTGCATGATTCGAATAGCATTGAAATATCATGTGAGGCAAATTTATTCAGATCATTTGCTTAACAAATCCTTCAACCCCTGCCCTTGATGTATTTCGCTATTGTTAGAGTCTATTATTTTGATAAAATTATGCTCTGGTCATAGTAATATACCACTGAATTTTAGCTTTATGTATAGAGTAGTAGACAAACAATTGATAGTTCATTTTATAATATTAAGAATCAGCTTTTACAGTACAAAAACAAAGCTGTTAATAAAAAATATCATCAAGTTTAACACCGGAGGGAAAAAGGATATTGAAAATTGTGAGAGAAAGTCGTATAGAATAAATAATAACTTCGTTAGATTAATACTCAAATTGAAATTGATTTAGCTCAATATCGAGCAATGTCATCGTTCGTATATGATCAAATTTGCATAAACGTTGATTTTTATTAACATATTTTACTCTTTTATTTTACTCTTTGTCAAGACCGATCATTCTAATTCGAATGGTTATTTTCCATAACGTCTTCAATAAGCAATTGATATACTATAAAATATGCCAGTCAGCAACCAAGTTGTTAATTATACATTGGTAAATATCCTTCATGCGGTGGATTCCTCCCACCCACCTATTTGCAAATGGCGGTGACACTCCCACCCCTCATCATGTAAAGCGGTGATAGCCCTTCCATCCACCCAAATGTAAATGGTGATGACCCTCCCACCCACCCATCACGTAAAGCATGGTGATGATCCGCTCAACCACACATTACGTAAAGCGGTGATGACACCCCCACCCACCCATTTCTAAATGATTATGACTCTCCTACCCACCCATATCTAAATGGTTATCTATATTACCAATAGGCACAGCAACTCATGAAGAATGAATTAGCACATGAAAATATTATACCAGCGAGTTCAAATTCTAAAAATAGTCCAAATGCAGTACAGTTGGTGATTTCAATTTAGTTTACAACACAATTATTCCTTGGAAAGGTTACGTGTTAGAGAGGAATTATTTTTAATCGTCATTTAATAAAGAATAACTAATTTTCATTTTACTAAAAGACCCTTTATGTAAATGAAACGTTTCAGAATTAATGTCAATTACAAATCATAACGCGTATTAGTTTTGGTGATACATTTATAACGAGAGTTTACAAGTTGGTGTTGAACAAAGTCTACTTAGTTATTAAATACAAGCTAGCAAAGTAAAATAATTTTAAAATCATTGTAAGTTATATAATTGTTTCTTTATTTATATATTGTGTAATCATTTAAAGACTAGAATAAATGTTGTCAACTTAGAAGATAGATCAATTGAATCACTGCAAGTCCCTCCTCTATAAAAGGATTATTGGACATTTTCCGTTAATTTACTATCACTACTTTTTCCATTACTTCACAACCACTGTTTTTTTATCGCAATTGCAGTTAGGTTAGGTTAGGTTTAGTTAGGTTTTGTTAGGTGGCTAATAAAGTTGACCACAAACTGGTAAATCCAATTATTGACTTACCACTGAACGCGCTCTTCGTGTGTAAGTTATTGGAAAGCGATAAGAAGGCCAGCGATATCGGATTGCTAGTGGATAAGGAACACCACAGTGGACGTAAAAATGATTAGGGAACAGTTTTTAGAGCAGTAGAATGTTTATCAAAGTGGTAGTGAAATAAGGGAAAAGATCCGTATTGCTAGACTTGTGTTTTGAAGTTATGTAAAATATTTTTATATTCAATAGTACACCTATTAGAAATGTTAAATGTTCCATTTTAGATAAAAGTGGAATTGGTCGATTGCATTTTGTACTTAGTAAATTAGAAATACAATTATGTTTTAAGAAATATCAGTAATTGTCTAACACGTTCTACAAGTTCATTAGAAGTCATGTTCACCCTTAATTAATAGCTAATCGGTTGTTACTTTTTGTGTGTTTTAATTTTTATTTTCTTACCACAGTCTGGGAAAGCCGAACACATTTGTGTTATTTATCCTACCCTTTTCGTATTACATTGTTATTTTAGCGTATACCGAATAACCGCGAGTCATACAACTCAAATAACTTAATTCGTTAATATATCCGATAAAATATACATATTAAGCTACATAACTGTATGTATATTTAGTAACTAAAACTAGTTGCAAGAGCATTTTAGCTAGCACACCTTGTGCAAGAGCCGTCATTTTAGCTAGCACACCTTGTGCAAGAGCCGTCATTTTAGATAGCACACCTTGTGCAAGAGCCGTCATTTTAGCTAGCACACCTCGTGCAAGATCCGTCATTTTAGCTAACACACCTTGTGCAAGAGCCGTCATTTTAGCTAGCACACCTCGTGCAAGAGCCGTCATTTTAGCTAGCACACCTTGTGCAAGAGCCGTCATTTTAGCTAGCACACCTTGTGCAAGAGCCGTCATTTTAGCTAGCACACCTTGTGCAAGAGCCGTCATTTTAGCTAGCACACCTTGTGCAAGAGCCGTCATTTTAGCTAGCACATCTTGTGCAAGAGCCGTCATTTTAACTAGCACACCTTGTGCAAGAGCCGTCATTTTAGCTAGCACACCTTGTGCAAGAGCCGTCATTCTTTTCTTGTTGCGTTTGGCGTTTCTCCAGATATCCATTAGATCTTAGGTCAATAAAAGACAGCTGCCAAGCAGACAGTCCCGTCAACGCAACATCGCCTCTATCACTGGTCAACATTACGTTTGCAATAATCGAAAATAATACATCATACTGGTTGGTAAATATAGTTACTTGTAAGCTAAAATGGAAAAAAAGCTGAGTTTTGACAGTTAAACTTTTTCGTTAACGACATATTTCGTCCTGGTAAATATGTCGAATAACTCACATGTAGTTGAAATATAGGGTGTAACTAACTATACACTATTTTACAACGCAATCTGCCTAAGAATGCCTTCTAATATTCCCGTTAAGGAATATTAAGAATGGCACATTCAATCACGGTTGATGCCCCTATGATCTGTAATGGTCCATGCCAAGTTGGGAAAGTTTCCTCCCCCTCTCCGTGTGACAGTTGTAATACGTTACGACATATTGCTCAGACAATCTGGGAGCCCTCAGGCAATATGTGTAGATATGCCCTTTGCACAAAATCCTGCTATTAAATGATATGATTTTTTTCAGAAAAAGGGTTTTGAAAGCCATTTACTTATAGTTAAACTATAATTTGGAATTACTTTATACATAGCAATAATGCAAACTATAGCCTTTAAAATGCCTTGATACAAATGTTTTTAAAATAGACCAGGTATAACCACCAAAACACATTTGTATAATTTGGCATATATCTTTTGTGACATAGTTATACAGTTACCATATATATCCATCCCTACACAGTAGTACATTTACTAACAATACAGTTCGGATATTTTTCGTTAACTCACTCACACTACCTTGGTTAGATTATGTAAGGTTTATTCAGGTTTGGTTAGGTTTAGTTATGTATGGTTAGGTTGTGTTAGGTTTAGTTATATCATGTTAGGTTGTGTTAGGTTTAGTTATGTCATATTAATTTTGGTTTGGTTATGTTGTGGTAGGTTTAGTTATGTCATGTTAAATTTGGTTTGGTTATGTCATGTTAGGTTTGGTTAGGTTGTGTTAGGTTTAGTTATGTCATGTTAAGTTTGGTTTGGTTATGTTGGTATTAGTTATGTTATGTTAGGTTTAGTTATGTTATGTTTGGTTTGGTTCTGTTAGGTTTGGCTATGTTATGTTAGGTTTGGTTTGGTTACGTTAGGTTAGCGTACGATTTGAATTAACGGAAAAGATCCTACAGTTCCTCTGTATAACTTTCCACTAGTCAATAAATGTTTTATAAGCTCTTCATTTTGAAGTTACTTCGTTTTCGTCGTATTTTTGTTTTTGTATTGATTTTTATGTACTGATATAATTTGAGGCAGGTACTACTATAAATAAATCTGTACTTGTGCATCGTGGACAGAGTATAATAAAGTGTAATCTATAATTTAATACAAGTAATGCCATTGTAACTTTAGTTTGCTGTTGCAATATTACAATACAAATATATTACATGTATGTTAAACCGCCTGCTGTTACTCTGAAGTAGCCTAAGAAATGAACTTTAACTCCACTCTACTCGGCCTATTCCCGGGTTACAAGAGGTTACTGTAGGTTTATTACCTCTCAATTAGCTTTGTTCAATTAGCCCCAATCAATAGACCATCCTTCCTCAGATAAAACCAACTGGCCAATGGACGTCTAGTTCAGCAAGTCCACTCGTGTAGTCTGGTGTACTTTACCGAAATCATTACATTCCAACAACACTCAGTATCAGGATACGAGGACTCTTAACCACCAATCCATGTGCGTGATGTGTGTAGTCATTGTTACTAAGGTCGAATGTTCCTCAGAAAGAGCTAATTGATAGCCCAATATCAAGGGCAACTAAGGGACAAACAGCTTGACGTGGAATCCGAAACACACGGTCTGATTTTCAGCTAACTGACAAGTCTGACACTCCATTCTCGTCCCGACACAAAATCTGAAACTTGACTACCATCCATCACATAATGTAAGGTTGAGAAAATAGTAAAAATTGAAACCAGGCATTTAAAACCATTGTGTTTCAGTTTATTATTACCAGAAATTCGAGATTGTTTTTTCTAAGGAGAAATCATGGTACGTATTATAATTTATAGTGCTTTTATCATTTTATAGCTAATTTAACCACTTCTTATTTTTAAAAACACTTCCATTATAAACCGTAAAAGTGAAGTAGAGTTTTATAGACGTCAGTCGTAGTTTTCATAAATCCAGCCAAAATCATATGGGTTTTACACAGAGTTTGACCTACTTTTCTGTTGATATTTCCTTTCACAGCTGTCAAAGGCAACGCCCCTTACACAGCCATGAGCGGATCAACCAATATCATAATATCTACTCAAATTTCATGTCGTTTTTACTCAACTATGAGTGGAAGAATCATTATTACAAATTAATTATCCACTCAAGCTTTATGTCGTGTTTACTCAACTATGAGTGAACGAACTACTATTACAAACTACCTACACTAAATAATACATAAACAAATTAACTAGAAAATATAAATAATTCTTACTTAGTAGCAAAAGAACCCGTAGGGTTTCGAGGACAAAATTTTAACTCAATTACACGGTTGAAAGATCCTATCTACTCTTCCAATAAAATGGGCACAGCAAATAAAATGGGGTCACAGGATGCCCCTTGGGAAAACTTGGACTAAATTCGCTACGTGCCCTGGAATCCCTTCGAATCTGCACTGACATCATCTAACACATTTTTAAACTACTGCACCTCATTAAGTAAATATTTTAGTTATAATTAAGTAAAACAATGTCTAACCAAACCTGATTTAAAAAAAGATAATTCAAGAGCAGTTATACATTACAAGTTATTTATGGTGTCAGCTTTAATTTGTTTTCTTTGGAGATATTTCTGAGTTAACCTATATCTTACAAACACATGGATTAACCAGATATATTAACTTTGTAACAGGATTAACTATAAGAACTTCATTGAACAAAGCAAAGTAATTCAAATAAAAACATTAATGGCAAACGGCTTCGTTAAAAGGGAGTAAAAATTTAAGGCATTCGTTCTCTGACCATTGGGGCATTGGGTTTGGAAAAGTCAAAATGTGAGGATTCCACAGAACCGAATATGTTTAGGGAAAAGAAATCAAACAAGCAAATTTACAACACTGCCTAATTACATCGCGTTTAAGCTGGATAGAATAGAATAGAATATTTTTATTCAAGAAATATTACATGCAGTGGCCCTGCTAAGTGAGAACTCACTTATCAGCAGGATCCAGAAATTACATATTTTATACATTACATTTAGAAATAAAAAAAAAAACAGTATAATATTAAAGAATATACAGTAATGAAAACAATACATATCAGTGTGTATAGTAGTGGCAGATGGTGGGTATTAAAACTTAACTAGTTAACAATAGAAGTGGCATTAATAAATCTTAAGAACTATTGTACATTTGGATGTGTAAAGAGTATCAAATCTTACTCTATGGCAACGACAGCTGATGCCCCCCCCACCGCAGCGACCACAGCTGTTAAGCAAGCCTGTCACCACGGGAGCGGGAGCAGCCAGCAGCAGCGTCACGTTGTTTACTACATAACCAATAACAGACTCAAAGATTAAAAATCAAGAATCCTAAAAAGAAATCACAAGAGATATTATTCGTTTGCATTATTTTCAATTGCCTTTGCCCATTTGTGTTATATGTGTTCAGTGTTTGTGTGTTAACCAGTGTCAAATTAACGAATGTGATGTGATGGGTTGGTGTTAATAATGGTTCATCCTTGGTGGGCTTTCATGGCTTGTGTTACTAACTTATATCTTAACACCATTAACCAGATAACTACTTTTTAATCAACCTCAGTGCAGTTTTGCATGTCATAAAAAACGCTAACATATTTTAATCATTGCCTTCTAACAGATATTTAACACTAGGGGAGATCTACTCTAGCATGGATATTCAAGGTAAGCATGGGACACCAGCTAACTTTAGCTTCAAGAAAACATATTCCAACGAGATCTTTCATAAGGTTTGTAGGCTACACATAAAAGATTTATTAAAAATATGGTGTAGACCAAGTAGGTAACAACTGTAAAGCCTTAGAAAGTACAGGATGTCATCATATTTAAAGCATAATAGGCCTACTGTGAAGGGCCATTTAAGCAACTACAGAGGCAATAACAATAAAACTATAAGTTAAAAACAAAAATCAACAGTGTTTATACAATGTAAATGCACAAAGAAATATTGGGTCTTAGTACAGACCTGGAAAGTGGCTGTGAGTGGGCATAAACAAGCTAATAACAAGATAACAATAAATATTACAATTGGAAATAGACTATAAACTTAAGAGATTAAAATAAAATTACTAATTTTAGATTATGAAAAGGGGAAGAAATTAAAATAATAAACTTACTAACACTTACAACGCATTCCCCATTCAACAGTAGACTATAGGGCCTATTCCTTTTTTTTTTTTTTTGAGTAGGCCTTAAATATTTAGTAAATAGGCCTATGCCTTAACAAAATAAACAGGCTTTAGTACACTATAAATAAATATCAACAATATACAAAGAGGTTAACAAGGTAGGCCCACATAGAACACACCAATCATCAAAAGCTTAGCTTTATGTGCCATTTTGAAGCCACATATATACTCTCTTCCTAAATTTATTGAAGTTATTTTCAGAGTAAATATCGTTTGGAAGCTTATTGAATAATGTTGGAACTATATATCCTGGTAATCTTTCCCCAAATACAGATCTAATGGTTTGGACCTTTAATCTCTTGGTGTTTCTTAAGTTAATTGAAGTAGATTTGGAATTTAGAATTTTATGCTTGTTATTAGAAAAATTACCAATTATAATGGTGTACTGATAAAACCCCTTTGGCGACAGGGTATTTGCTCTTGTATATACGCTTTCCCAGCCACTTTCTCCATCGTTAAACATCATATCTAAACATTTCTTTTGGAGTTTTTTAATTTTATTTAAGTGACAATCTGCGGCTGTTCCATATAGTATTACACCGTATCGTATAATGGATTCAACAAGTGCCCTATATATCGATATCTTTCCTTCATCTCTTAAAACATTTCTAAGCCTATAAAAAGTTGCAGTACAAGCATACAGCTTTCTTTGGATTTTCTCAATATGTTCATTCCAAATCAGTCCATTGTCAATAGTTATTCCTAAATAATCACATTTATTTAAAATATCTACTTCAGTGCAGCTACAAACTGTATTATCCTGTGATTCATTAGGCCCACCTTGATTACCAGTATATCTTAGGCAAGAGCAACTATGGTATTTAATTACTGGTTTAAAAGTGAAATTTTTGTTTCTAAGATAAATAGGCATTAGTACAGTTTTCTGAGGGTTAATTATTAATTCCATGTCATGCATCCATTTGTTCACTCTGTTAAAATTATTCTGCATAGTGTGTCTGGCTACTTCCAAGTTTACATGAGATGCTATAATCAAAAGATCATCTGCGTATCCCCAGAGTTTGACATTTCTTACTCTACTAAATATATTATTTAGGTATATATTAAATAATACAGGCCCAAGGTTACTTCCTTGAGGTACTCCAAGATTACACAGACTTCTTTTACTATATGTTTGTTCTACTTTTACTGTAAACTGTCTATTTCTCAGGTAAGATTCAAACCATTTTAACTGATTGCCAGTAATTCCAATGTCCTCCAGTGTCCTTATCAAATTTTTATGATTTATTGTATCAAAAGCTTTTGACAAATCAATAAAAAGGGCCAGAACATAGCATCCTTTATCTATTTGTATGTTAATGTACTCACTGACCTCCTTTAGTAGATCCTCTGTACCTTTTCCCTTTTGGAAGGCAAACTGGTTTTTGCTAATTATAGAGTTTTCCATGAGGTATTTGTTTAAATAATGGCACACATATTTCTCAAATATTTTTTCGATGTCTTCTTTAAATATCAATATTCTTTAAACAGTCTGGGAATACTCCTGATTTCAATGATAAATTTATTGCTTTTGATAATGCAGGTGATATTTTACTTGATACTAACTTTAGATCTTTGGTTCTTACAGAATCTATTCCACTAGCCTTTTTCACGTTTGATTTTTCTATTAATTCTTTTATTTTATTCTCAGTTGACATAGGTACATAAAAGCTCTGTGATATGTTTGATCTTATGAAATTATTCTCATTTGTCAATTGGATGCCGCAATGATGCCTAATACTATTTATTCCATTTATAAATTCATCTGAAAATCTGTCAGCAATCTGCTCAGGTAAGCCTTCCATTGAACTAACTATTTGTTTGTCGAGATTTTTGTTTTTGCATCTACCTAATAATCGGTTTACACCATTCCACATTTTTCTCACATCATTACCTGCAGTATCAAATAAGGTTTTATAATATTCGTTTTTCCTTTTCCTAATTTGTGCATTCACTCTATTTCTAAAACTCGTGTAACGGTATCTATGTCTGGCATTTTGTGGGTCAGCTTTCCACACTCTAAATAATCTATCTCTTTCTTTTGTCACTTCTCTCAAATGTTCATTCATCCATTCCTTCTCTGCTCTTCTTTTTTTCTTGTATGTGTGCTGTATGGTAATTTTAGATTTGTCGTAGGCCTTGTTAAATTGATTTATCAAATATTCGAAAGCACAGTCTGTGTTTGATAAGGGCATTTCTGACCAATCTATCCTCCCCAGCTCATTTTTTACTTTATTCTCAACAAGTAGTGCAGAAGTGGCTGGGTGTTCTCTATACTTTGAATCAGGTTGCAAATCAAACCCTGCGCTTACCGTAATTGAATAATGATCTGATATTTTTACTTTAACTACACCCCCCTCTATCTCATCAAAAGCAGAAGTACTTCTGATGTAGATATGGTCTATGCAGGTTTGAGATAGCTTTCCATCTCTTATCTCTTCCCTGGTATAGTCCAAGATTATTCTATTTAAGCCTTTGGAGGCTAAAACAGTTTCATACTCCTGTACGATCCTCTCAGAAGGGTTTTTTACATCAATGTTGGAATCGCCAACGACAATTAAATTACCATTAGGAAATTGACTATCTAACAAGTAACACAATTCGTCTATAAAAAATGGTGAGGTAAGTCCTGTACTGTGAGGTGGTGGCCGATAGAAAGCTAAGAGATTTATTGTAGGGCCTAAGGGTTTTCTGGAGCTTATAGGTTCCAGTATGCCTCCAATGTAAAATAATTGGATATTTCTTAATCAAGACATTCATTTGGATGTAACAAAAATAAAAGTACACACATATGAGGTTCCCACAGGTATACATAAATGTAGTTATATGTTAACCAAAAATAACAAAAATTTTTTAAAGCTCTAAATATTTCATAATATTTAAACTAAATTTACTGTCTAGCTTTTACAGGGTAGGCTACCATCGACGATATCATAAAATTGAGGTTATGTTACACCTGACTGCCAGGGACTAGTAGTATTCAACGCATGGTAAATGGCCTACGTACAGCGCATGTGCAACAGATATTTTCCCCCAACTCGCACTATCATACGTCCTCAGTACAGACACAACTAACAGCATGGATCTGTCATGACAACAATGGTCCCACGCCATAGTGTTTCCATTGGATCTGCTATTGTGTTGTTAAATCAATCGAGTTGTATTGAATTATTAAGCTACTCATGGTTTAAATGCTAGATAAATTGCCAGTTTCACCAACCTAAGTTAAATTTGTTCTAACTATGGTTAAAATATTTTACCATCATTGGTTTAGTATGTTTTGTATGTGACTGTACTTTGTAGCCCACTGCCGCTGGAGGGGAAGTGTGATAGCAGAAGTAAGCATTCTCTCCCCTCTACGTGCCATTTACTTTGGGTTTATGTCTATTAATTTGGCTGTATAGGTTTCTCATGGCATAAACTACAACTGAAACTAGATTGAAGGTTTTTATGAATGATTGGTGGACATCTGAGCCTTAATTTACCATTTTAAACCCTCTGAATGTTCAATACTGGCCATCTACATACCAACTTCTATCAATCTATCTTGGTATTTTCTTTTATAAACAATGCGTTACAAATAAACAGCTGATTCATAGTTCAAATTAAATATATCATAGATCGCGGACATATTGTTAGCAAGAAGTGGATATAAAACAGCTGATTAATGATGCACAGCGTCTCATATTTGCTGTTAAACTATGTTTTATTATGGAAATTACATTGATTTGCAAAATTTGTACACCTGGGTTATTTATTATTCAATTTTAGTAAATAAGGTGTTCTTTTACTTGTCTCTTGATTGTGCACATTTTACTTAACTTTTAACTTGTTGATATCTATAACGTTTTTCGTGAAATGTTCCATTAAAGAGTTAAAAAGGCCACCATTTTTAAACGAATTTAGTTACAGCAGTGATATTTTGTTTTAACTATTAAGCTACACATGTACACCGACTTTGAAGTTTCCATCTTAAATATTCCATTCAACTCAAAAATCATTTATTCACAAAAAAGAATACATGTTACAAAGGCTACAAGAATTTTTGTATTATGAATACTCTCCCGACTTAGACTATTTATCTGAGTGTCGGGAGGAATCGTCAACAGTAAGCCAATCGGTAACATTAAGCAGTAACATAACAGTAAGCCATTAACAAACATATTATGAAAGAAATGAAATACCAATGTTATGTATTTAGAAAAAATTGAATATGGATGCAATATAAACCAACTATGTGAACAAGATCAACATAATAACAAATTTAATAATACTTTGCAATGACGAAAACACATCAAATTATTAATAAACATGAATTTAGGGGAAAAATAGTAAAATGAATAGTGAAAAGACAATTTGGACGTCTGCATACATTAGCGATTGAATGAGCATCTCAGCAGCCTCAAGATCCATTTGTTCCAGCCACTTAATCGCCCTTTTTATAAATAGCAACACTGGAACCCTCCAAATAAGAAATTTCATGTGGTATGTTACGGTATAGCCAATGAGCTAAACAATAAGAATCTGTTATTTGAATGGAATTATTTAATTCAGGAATTTCACTATTTAAATGCAGTCTATTTCTAGTTGTGTAATTTTGGTGAATCTGATTAAATATTAAATTATTGTTTTGAATTAAAATTTATAGTTTTTATGTACAACTGTCTTGTACTAAAGAAGGTAAACTCTTCAAAAAGTAAACTGGTTGGACATCTGTTTTTTTTTCTTTTTATTCTTATTATTGCTCTCTGAGAGACATCGAGAGGCCGCAAAGTCTATGAGAATGCTCCCCCTAAGCCAAAATACCGTAATCTAGCACCGACTACACGTACGCATGGTAGGCATCCCTGTAGCGATCCACACTCAGCATCTGACTGTGCAAATGCGTAAATTAATTTTCTTATTCTTATCTTGAGGCACTGAACATGGGGAACCCAACATAGCTTATGATCAAAAACTACTCCTAAATACTAGAATTGATCCACACATCCAATGCAATCACAACTACACGATTGAGAGTGTAGATCGTACCCTCGGACCAGGATCATAACGTAAATAAATTGGTAGACACTTTGTCTTGGTCACATTTAGAGAAAGAATATTGTTATAAAACCAGTTATTTTACTTTACCAAGTCCGAAGAAGCCTCATTGTAAGTCTCATCCCACAAACAGCCAGAGGATACTAAAGCCGCGTCGTCAGCAAACAAGAACAGTTTCCCCTGTAGATTAAGTTTTAAAATATTGTTGATATATAATAAGAAAAGAATAGGACCAAGAGTACTGCCTTGTACCACTCCATCTACTTTAATTGCCTCAATTTCTATTCCGTTAATCGATGTATTTTGTAACCTGTCTTCAAAATAACTCCTAAACCAATTAATAGTGTTCATTTCAAAACCGATTGCTTCTAATTTATTTAAAACTATATTTCTATCTACTGAATCAAAAGCCTTAGCTAAATCTAGAAAGGTTATTAAAAGGCACATTTGTTAATTGCTTTGAACAGCAATGTACTAAGTAACATCGAACAAGGCGTCTGATGTGTTTTTCGAATTCCTAAATCCATACTGGTTGTTCCCTAAAATTCCAGCCATATTTAGGTAATCAGAGACTTGGTTTTTTACAAACTTCTCTAGTATTTTAGTCAGAGTAATTAGAAGTGAAATTGGCCTATAGTTATACATTGAATGTTTTGTTTCATATTTGTAAAGGGGAATTACTTTAGCAATTTTATAAGGATTTGGAAAATTGCCTAGATAAAAACTCATATTTGCTATATGCAAGAATGTTTTCTTTTATAATTGGAGAGGGTATAAAATCCCATCCTGGTGTGGATCACCTCTTGATACTAGAAACCACATTAATCAGTGTCTGGTCATTCACTGGACGCAGCCCAAACATAGAACGCGGGGCATAGTCAGCATCTCTCACCTCAGACGGCCCAGAGGAGTCAATGGCTGCCGCCAACCGCTGTCCCGCAGAGTCAAAAAAATGATTTAAAGAATTAGTGACTTCGTGTATTTTATAGGGTTCAGTGTTGTCGTTATTACAGAATACCATAACAGGGAATCGTTCCTTACTTTTGGAGCGGCAAGGAATATAATTCGCAACAGACCAAAACTTTCCTGGGTCACCTTCGGCAGAATTAATTTTGCGTTTATAGTAATTATACTTCACACGCTTAGTGATTGAGTAAAGGAATAAATTATGTAGTTAGTAAATTTATTACGTAAAACAATATTAAAAAGTTGACTACTTAATAGCCTCCTCAACTTATCTCCCTTTCGTATTGAATTCACAAGACCTTGAGTAATCCACGTTTTTAATTTTGCATTTTTTGACTCATAAACTCAATATATTGTGAAATATGTTTGTCTTGACCTAAGGAACAGTTTTTGATGAAAAGTTCCAGAGAGTTCCGGAAAACCCTGTACATTCGTTGAGTGTGTAAATAAAAACCAACGATAGCAAAACCGACCTGGCCACCAGTACCTCATACTGTTTCATATTTTTTAGGCCAATTACCATCTTTATATAATTAAAAACATTGTTCTAATTTCATACAACTTACGTAAATAAACCTTAATACCTTAAACAAACTTTTTTATAACAAATAAAAAACCTATGTACAAAACTTGTTATCATCCTAGTTGGAAAAAAGTTTTTAAATTTAACTACAAAACATTTTAATCCTAGAAAAAAGTGAAAAAGGCAAAAACAGAGTTTTATTTAACTCCATATACATAATTGATGACGTATGATTTAATGTAGGCCTACTATATTGTATTTGAATAAAACTAATTTTCAATCACAAAATTAGGGATTTCTTGATCTAGATTCTTAGTTAAAAAATTCAACTTAAAGTTAAAATAAAATTGAACTCTACAAAAATAACATGAAATTGTTGATTAGTCCACTTTTTATATTTATACATAAATACTTCGTAAAGGAACGAAAATGTTGTTTGAAGGAAACGTTGGAATTAACTTTTCAAACAATAAAAGAACGAAGATAACTAATTATAGTTGGGTAGGTTAGTTAACCCAATGCTTCCAAGAATGTTGTGTATATTGTTGGACTTTGTGTTTTCCGAATTAACTGCATTGCTATGTCAACAAACGGATCTGGAACTAATAACATGGACGGTTCTGGAACAACTAGGATCATTTCGTATTCTAATTTATGCGTCAACAGTTTCAGTTGTCAATAAAACAGCTCTGTTTTATTTGTATATGCATTTTCTTTAACTTAGTAAAATTATTTTTTTCATCCATTCTGAATATGTATTTCATTATATTAATAAATATTGTTTTATTATTGAAATAATTAGCATATTTATAGACAAGTAATAAGATAAGTAGGCTACACTTATATTCCTAGAAATACTATTCATATTTGAGATAAAAATTCTTAGAACGATTTTTAGCCCGTATTGGACCAAATCTCTAGAAAGTGGAGGAAACGCCATAATTTGGAAATAGAAATATATATAAGGAAATGAAAGTTTTGTGTGTGTATATTAGCTAGAAAAGTGGAATGAAAAGGACATGTAGCCAGGATGCAGGAAGGAAGGCCGAGGAAGGTTTTAGACATGATGCCTGGTGAGGAAAGACCACTGGGGAAACCCTGAAAGACATGGATGGAAAGACTGCATGAATATTTTGACTGTCATGCAGGCTTTGCAGGGGTGGAGACAACTAGCACAAGGCAGAGAGGTCTGGAGAATCTTGGTGGTGTCATCGCGAGGTTCTTTGGGTCTAATTGCGTAAAGTAAGTATATTTATAGACAAGTGAGTTAGACACTTCGTGCGTATTCAAGACGAAATGCACCCTCGCACCTACTATAGGATTTACTCCTGGAAAAAAGATACAATACTTCTGTAAACTTTTCATGTCATTCACAGACTATGGACATAGTAAATCAATTATACAGGGTGTTTCTTTAAAACGCAACCCTATTTACAAGTACAGAAAATGAAGGTTTAAGATAAAATAAAGTTCATAGGTTGGTAGCCCTGGTTCTTTTTCTTCCTTGGCTAACAGCTGGTTTACATTTTGTGGCATTGTTGTTCACCTTATTTGGATTTGGTGCAATGTCATTGGTTATGCAAGTTGAGGTAAGAAACATAGCTTTGAGAAAAGACCAGAGTGTTTGTTGTGGAGGAATATTTTAAAACAAATTTGTTTAACAAAAAAGTCATTATAATCATGTAAATAGTAGTAATGTTAATAATAATAAAGTGTGTTATAGACATAGGTTTATCATATTTATTTCAAATCATGGGTTACGTTTTAAAGAAACACCCTGTACAAAACGTCGGAAGTGTTTCAAATAAACATTTGATGTTACAATTTAGTAAAATTGTGTTTTTTTAAAAATACCACGAACGTTAAGTAACTTAAAAATATCTCATTATGTCCTTTTTCAGAATTGTAAAGTATTTTATTTTGAAAGTCGATAGTAAAATGTTATGAAATGAAATGTTAGTGTGTTTCATCTAGCAATAGTGTTTTTAATGTTTTCATACTTATTCAGTGACAGCGTTGTATACTCACCAACTGTTTATTTTTGCACAAGTAATATTTTACAATATATTTAAAAAGTATTTCCTCACTCATAGATTTACTTGCACAAGATATTTTTAATGTTAGTAGCAATCATAGTAAAAAAACAATAGTAACAAAAATATAAGAATATGTCGGCCCTAGTGGCGCAGTTCTGTAATCCAGCTACTTAGAGATAACGTGTTGTGGAGATTGTTGGCGATAGTGTCTATGCTCGGTCCTCATAATACCGACATAGCGTCCACTCAATGGTTACCATAGACGTGGACACTACTATAAAAGTCTGCGGTGTCCATGTTGGATGGTAGTCAGGTCCGGTTGTTGGTTAGGGAAGAGATCTGAGTAACAATTAGGCTGAAAATCTGACCGATATTACGTGATTCGGATTCAACATAAAACTAGGTCCCATAACTGTCCTGGCCATTTGGCTAGTAATCATTCTTTTTTGCCTCAAAATAAGCATAAGCGGTTTCGACATCCCAAATGTGATAAAAATATACTAACCAAATCTTTCCAACTAGGAAATTGTTAAATTTGTACATATGTTAAAAACAATATCTTTCTTAAGTAATATTTGTAGTGCATAAGTAAATACAACTACAATTAAATGGTACGAGGTTACCTGAGAACGTATGGAGGTAAATAGTAGATGTAACATCAAGATTATTTGTGAGAGAGAACATGTTTGACATAGTAGCCCAACTATACTTTTAGAATGTATTCGAGATTAATGTAGAACGAAGAGGAAAAGTTTGGGGAACTAAGTTCTGTGAAAATTCCTGTGGGTAAGTGAGATAGATTTAAAAGGCAAGGCCAAGTATAAAGTACTTCGATCATAAATTTCTTGAAGTTTGGAGTTAGTCATAGCGTTTGAAGTGACGCGTTAGCACTCAAACCCCAGATTTAGATATGGCATTTAACATTCTATAAATTTGTTATTCCTATTATGTCCATTGTTTTTTAAACAATACAAAATACAATCCAACATAGTATATGCTTAAAATATAGTTTACAATGTCGGAAGTATTATTTCTTTTGTGAAAGAAGTTTATTACAACAATCGCTTGAGTTTAGTATAAAATATTTAAATACTTCTCTGTACTAAGTTTATTTTGGCGTGCCCCCATTTGTTTTTTTCTTTCTGATCGCACCATTTGTGCACGTGTTGATCAATTATGGATCAATATTTTTTTCACGTGCCAAACATATCCAAACTTAACCACGAAAGGTGTCTCATTAGGAACATACACGTTTCTGTTAAATCCGTTTTATTACCACTAATTTTATAAATGTGAACATTCTCATATTGTTAAGGAAGGATCATATTCCCTTTAACACAGAAAACAGATTAAGTTAAACAGTGTTAGTTTTGAATGTTTCGTTACTTTGGACGAAGAATTATGAAATTACCACAAACGAATATTTTAAAGTATATAAAATGAATTATTATATATACTAAAATAATAATGATTTATCTAACCAAATTTATTTATTATGTTCTCGGCCATAAGTATAGGCCTATATACCCTACCCCAATAGTTCTTTTCGAATAAACAAAACAAAATTACCATTGATGTTATTTATAATTTATTAGAGATGCATTATTATAGTTCCTCATTAAATAGGTTATTTTTATATATTTTTGGACATTTCTAAAAATAAAAAAGAAAACATATCCTCAAACCTTAGAATTTTGAAGAATTTGAGGCAATTTTTAAAACATCACACTTAATTAGAAATAGTAATTTATAAATAGTTTAAGTACCATCATGATACTGTGAATATATTGATTAATTGCGAAATACGTAGTTATGTCTTAAATGTGTTTAGTAAACAAATATATACAGTGCACCTGTTACTTAGTTTAGTAAAAAGAGTAGATTATTAAAACTTAAACGTTGGTAAAGTCTGTGCGTGGGCTTAGGTTTACAACAACTAAATCCTTTTACTAGATTAGCTGTTGTACCTGTTTTGCATTAATGTTATTTTTGCTATATTCTACAGTGTCTTTCAGAATCTGCCTTTTAAGGTAATGTTTCTGGGCTAAGAGGAAATCTATATATCACATTTAAACCGTCCGAAAGTCTTCAGTTACTCACAGAGCTGCCATTTTGTTTTTTCGAAACTATTATTTTTTTCAAGGTCGATAAAACGTGAAATTTTAAAATTTCTTATTCACCTTAATAATAAGCAGGACAACATATGACAACATATTAAAACTGTTATTAAGTAGGAATTAAAAATGGCGGCCATTCAAAATTGTCAAACAAGAAGAAATATAAATATGTTAGTAGTTTAATAGTTTTAAAAAAATAACTTTTTTAGAAAATTTAAATAAAAATCTAACGAGACATCATTTTTTAGATCGAATAAAAAAACAAACGAGGTATTAAACGTTTTGTGGTGCAACCAATTATCTATACAGCAATGTGAAAATTACCTAACCCATAATATTGATTTAAAAAGACAATTAAAATTTGTTTTCACTTTATAATCTTATTTGTTTTTCCTTAAACTCTTGCTATGTTTTCGTTACAAACAGCATTGAAAATACGAAAGAGATTGTTTAAAATCTGATTTTTATTTAAATAGTAAAAATAAATCCTATATTAATAAATATTGAATAAATTGAAACTAATTTAAATAAATTAAACGCCTTTTGCAGAGTCTATTAGCTTCGATAAAATTCTAATTTTATTAAATTAAAAAAAGATATTGTAATTTAAATAACCTCACTTTAACATTGAACAAAGTTCGTTTCTTAATAATAACATGGTAATAATGCATTGGTAAAGTGGGCGTGTATGTGTGGGAGTACAGTTCGTAACGTAATAACCACTGCCTGAGCCATGACAGGCATCCACAACGTCAAGCAAAAGTTTCCACGGCCGATGTAATAGTCTGTAATTTATGTATTTAGCTAGATTAATACATGCTCTGTTAACAACGGACTTTTCAAGTTATTCATGTGTGATTGGTCAAGGTTCCAAGTGTTTAACAGAGCGAGCGAATCATTGCACGCGACGTAAATGATCCTCATAAATTATTAATGAAATAAAAAATACAATGAATTAAATATACTATCGTGTGTTAATACATTTATCATAATCTAAATCAGTTATATAAATCGGTTTAATATGAAACATGAAAACAAATGGCAAAACCACTACTCCAACAAACTTTAAATAGCTCATATTGTCGGATTTAGAACACATCTACTTGGGGGAAAAAGTTGTGTGGAAGTTGTAAGCGATTGTTTCTTTGCTCGGCCCTCTTAAGGGAGTATACACGCAGAAACTCGTGGGCCTTCTGATAAAAAATAAAGGGAGAATGTATAAATTCTATATGTATTTTAGTTCTTGTCCAACTATTCCTTACTTTTTACCCTAAATAAATAATATACACTTCTTTATAAGAAAGTTAATTCATTATTCTCTGGAATATGATTTAATACCGTGCCATAAAAATTAATCTAATTTATAAGCGTAACAGCCAACAAAACCCTATAAAATACAAAATTAAGGACTAAAATGTTTAAAATAACACGTAAAACAATAACAAATTGTTAATCAAGCAAGTAAATAGATCAAAAACAATATAAACATGATAACTAAGAAACGACGATGGCAGGGAAAGAAAGGCGAGCACGCTCAGAACGCGTGGACTTGCTGACAGACCTATTATACGCGGGGTCATGCTCAAGAACAAGAGCTCGTGTAATGCTCCATTTAGTAACTAACTCACAGAGCGTTCTCTCGATGGTTTCCATCGATGGGGACACTACTATAAAAGTCTGGGTTATTGTGTATGTTCAGTGGTAGTCAGGATCCGGTTGTTGTGTAGGGGACAAAAACTGAGGATAGTCTATCTGAAAATCAGACCGATACTATATGGTTCGAATTCCATGTAAAGATGTAAGTCCCTTAATTGCCCTCACTATTTACTATTAAATAAGTAAGTAAAGTAAAGTTTAGTCGATTTTAGTCAGTAACAATGACTACACTCGTTCAGCTACACTCCACACACTCATTGTGTTCATTTAAGAAAAATTATCAATATTTTCTTAGAGTGGTGGCTGAGTAGTCTAAGGCTTCATGACTTTGAGCCTGGGGTTTATAGATAGCGCTGGTTGAAATCCTGTCTAGACTGGATTATTTATTGGTAATATTCACCTTATATTGCACTGGTTCTCCTCCTTACTCTGTCTGGTAGGTTCCCGCTCAGATCAATAGTCTGTGGGGAATGGGTAGAGTAAGGCCAAGAGAATCGGTATCCCATTAAAAAGGTACATAATAGTAATAAATGTATAAATACACCTAAAATGCCTGTTACACGTAATATATTTACAGTTTTGTTCTTGCAGAATTTTACAAATTATAAACAAGATATGATAATATTTTTTTGAAAATGCACACTTTTAGCAACTTTTAATAGTCTCTAAGGAAACATGCACTGTTATATGTTTATTATAGCTCAGCTACGTACTAGTTAGCTACTAGAGGTACTGTTTTATTGTTGAGTGAATCATATCTGTTTTATTATTATTCACAAGCTGCTATCCACATGTTAACACGTACTGACGTTTTATTAAATTGCACATTTATGCAAATTAACTAACCATGCGAGCACTCATTCTTTGAAATTATTTATTCAAACACAAAACGCTAAAGTTAACTAATATCATTCTAATCGTCAATAAAAAGTAAGCGTCATTTAAACAGCAGATTGTTTAATGTAATTATTTAACTAGTCTACACTTTTATATTCTCTGAGGACTTTTAATTTCAATAAAATCAATATTTTTGAATACGTTCCATAAAATATGTCATAGTTTTTCATTCTGCTTCATAAGTTTTTGATTTTTTTTATTTATAAATACAATATACATTTTATGACCAACTGTATAATAGATATCTCGGTGATTTTAATTAATTATTTAATTCATGGAGTATTATTTTAAATAAATCCTTTATTAATTATTCGTTTGCCTTATAATACAATGTAGAACTCAAATAGCAAACCAGTGTGATGGGGAATATACAGAACAATATTGTGAAACTAAATATAAATCATATCCTTGCAAAAATATAATTGTAATCACGACATTCAAAATTTTCCTTGGATTTTTTTTATTCGTCCTAAGCCCACAAATACTGAAGTTTACGTATTTTATATATTTGTCCTTGATGCATTAGGTAATCACATAGTCCATGCTCGCCCCTCCTACATACGAACAACACAATACTGGCGCCTTCCTATCTGTCGATGGGTGTGTAATGTCTAACGTAAAATGTGATGGAACAAAGGTATTGTCCGTTACAACTGGAACAAAGGTATTGTCCGTTACAACTGATAAATGAGGTGTTCCACTCTCGTCCTTGATACGTTAGGTAATCACTGATCTTTCCCACTCTTCCACAGTCTGTAACAACACAATACTGGCGTCTTCCTATCTGTCAATGGGTGTGTGATGTCTATCGTAAAATGTCATGGAACAAAGGTATTGTCCGTTACAACTGATAAATGTGGTGGTCCATTCTCGTACTTGATACATTAGGTAATCACGTGATCTATTCCCTCTCTTCCACAGTCTCTAACAACACAATACTGGCGCCTTCCTATCTGTCGATGGGTGTGTGATGTCTAACGTAAAATGTCATGGAACAAAGGTATTGTCCGTTACAACTGATAAATGAGGTGTTCCACTCTCGTCCTTGATACGTTAGGTAATCACTGATCTTTCCCACTCTTCCACAGTCTGTAACAACACAATACTGGCGCCTTCCTATCTGTCGATGGGTGTGTGATGTCTATCGTAAAATGTCATGGAACAAAGGTATTGTCCGTTACAACTGATAAATGAGGAGTTCCACTGTCGTCCTTGATACATTAGGTAATCACGTGATCTATTCCCTCTCTTTCACAGTCTGTAACAACACAATACTGGCGCCTTCCATTTGTCGATGAGTGTGTGATGTGTAAAGTAAAATGTAATCGAACAAAGGTATTGTCCGTTATCTGATAAATAGTCTCTCTTCATCATCAATTGTTTTACAACAATACACTTCTAGTGCCTTTCTAATTTGTCGATTGTTGTATTATACTTTTGAATGTTGATTTAGAATGTTATACATTTGTAGAATTGCATCAAGTTAATTTTACGTACATTCTTAAATAAAAATTTTTGTTGTTGTTATGCTAATACAGCAACAACAATACCATTGTTCGTGTATGGGCGGGCGGATGGGTCAATGCCACTGTACGTGTATGGGCGGGCGGGTGGGTCAATACCATTGTTCGTGTATGGGCGGGCGGGTAGGTCAATGCCACTGTACGTGTATGGGTGGGCGGATGGGTCAATGCCACTGTACGTGTATGGGCGGGTGGATGGGTCAATGCCATTGTACCCGTATGGGCGGGCCTGGGTCAATATGCTTAAGGTCTTTTTAAGCTGTTCTCTTTTACAAAACAGCGAATTGACCCCCCCCCCCTATTGTTGCTCAGGCTTCCTGAGGTCCTGGCTTATCCTTTCTCCTTACGGAATATATTTCATAGGGTACTGGTTCGTCTGTCTCCTTGCGGAACTTATTTCATAGGGTACTGGTTCGTCTGTCTCCTTGCGGAACTTATTTCATAGGGTACTGGTTCGTCTGTCTCCTTGCGGAACTTATTTCATAGGGTACTGGTTCGTCTGTCTCCTTGCGGAACTTATTTCATAGGGTACTGGTTCGTCTGTCTCCTTGCGGAACTTATTTCATAGGGTACTGGTTCGTCTGTCTCTTTGCGGAACTTATTTCATAGGGTACTGGTTCGTCTGTCTCCTTGCGGAACTTATTTCATAGGGTACTGGTTCGTCTGTCTCCTTGCGGAACTTATTTCATAGGGTACTGGTTCGTATGTCTCCTTGCGGAACTTATTTCATAGGGTACTGGTTCGTCTGTCTCCTTGCGGAACTTATTTCATAGGGTACTGGTTCGTCTGTCTCCTTGCGGAACTTATTTCATAGGGTACTGGTTCGTCTGTCTCCTTGCGGAACTTATTTCATAGGGTACTGGTTCGTCTGTCTCCTTGCGGAACTTATTTCATAGGGTACTGGTTCGTCTGTCTCCTTGCGGAACTTATTTCATAGGGTACTGGTTCGTCTGTCTCCTTGCGGAACTTATTTCATAGGGTACTGGTTCGTCTGTCTCCTTGCGGAACTTATTTCATAGGGTACTGGTTCGTCTGTCTCCTTGCGGAACTTATTTCCAAGGAACCTAATTATGGAACATATTTCCAAGGTTCCTCCCTCCAAGGGTTCTCCTTATGGAACTGATTTTCGAGTGTCATGATTTAAATTTTTACTTAAGCTCTCTTAAGCTTCTCTATGGTTGTTGTTCTATATCTAATCTAATAATTTAATTTTATTATGCTAATACAGTACAAGTAAACGTCACACAACACAAATTTATTACAATATAAGCACAAAAGTGCACGAATATTATGGTGATCGATTTCGGTGAAACACGCTCACCTTCCGCAGACCAGAGGATTCACAAAAGTATTATAATATATTTGTGCATTTTGTGCTTATATTGTAATACATTTGTGTTGTGTGACGTTTACTTGTATTGTATAAATACCAACACGTATTATGCTGATTAAAAAAAACTATTATGCTAATGTAAACACGATATTTTAAACATTTTTCAGTGTGGTTATGGACACAACGTTTTATTTTTATGGTTATTTTTAAAACAGTTTTAAATATGGTTCTAGTGGTTTATATGAATCAAAAATATAACTATATTCGTACGGATGAGGAAAAAAAACGTTTAATAACCTTTTACTGAAAACATTTATTGTTGATTAATATGACATCAAAGATAAAGGAACAACGCTGTTCTTGTGAACAGTAATAAATCGTTTGAGGTAAGTAACAACCACTAATGTTTGTCGAATATAACATCTTTTTGAACTTTTACTTAACAAAGCAGAATTCTAATTTCCTGGTCTCTAATTCTTTTAAATAAATACAGATTGAACACAGAATGATGTTTCGATAACATATTAGGATTATTTTTCACTAACATTTTTTTATAATCTTTTTTCTTCCTATGTTTTTTTTAATTTATACCTTCTGGTCTATATTAAAAAATATGGCTTAGAGATAAAATCACTAATCTACCTATCACAACTGTGGATGTAAACAGTGTAGAGATACATACTCCTGGTGGCTTGCCGCTAGGATCGCTAGCGTCGTGTTTGTTGCCAATATCTAACGGAATATTGTGACTGTGTGTTATTAAACCATGATATCTCTGTGACTGTTTGTTTGTTTGTACTGTGAGAAGACATACGATCAGATTTCCTCCCTAACATCACTTTGCACCCTAATGTCAATTCTCCCTCAACAGATATGCAAATAACTGTTGGTTCATATAACTGATTTTATAACGGGCTACGTGTTAGTTATGGCTGGTTTTGTTGTATAATGATATGCTATCACATTACACTGTATACCGGGCTACGTGTTAGTTATGGCTGGTTTTGTAGTACAATGTTATGTTATCACATTACACTTTTCAATACTTTAAAAGCTTTAATGTTAATGTTTATACAATAATTCTAATTATTATTGTTGAATATATTTAATTTTTTTTTATATGAAATCGAAACAAGTTTTTATTTCAGAAACCTGTTTCCAAACAACTTATTATGTGGTTGTTTAGCTCAGTGGTTCTCAACCTTTTCATCACTGAGGACCACTTGTACCTTTCAGAATTCTTGGCGGACCACTTAGATATGATTATTAATATTTCCCAATAATATGTAAAATGAGATGAACACTGAAGTTTTACTAATGAATTTATTATTTATATTTTACAAAATAAAATAAAAGAAAATTCATAGTGAATGACAAAAGAAATATAAAAAACAAAATAAAAAGTCATAGATAGCGCCAAATTAAGACGTTAATGACTCCCTTGGTCTTGCTTCTCACTTGAAAGTTTCTCAATATTTGGCTCGTAAGAAATTAACGCCAGTCGCATAGGAGCATTCAAATTTAGCAACCTATTTCTGTGTTTATTCTTGATGACACATAATGTTGAGAATGCTGCCTCACAGAGATAAGTGGAATGAAAAGGAAGAAGAAGTATCAAAGCTTTTTTCACTTAGCAGTGGACTTTCATCAAGTAATCCTATCCAAAAATCTGCAACATTTTCGCAGTGAGATTTTATCACTTTTAAATGATCATCGGATGAAATTTCAATAAGCTGTTCATTTTCCTGAATAGACAGATTATTATCGTGGGTAGCTAAAAAGGGATCAATCACCCACAGATTATTTTTCCTCACGTCTGAATCAGCAGGGAAGTACTTCTCAAAGTAATTTTGAAGTGATTAAATATAATAAGTCTTTATATAATATATAAGTCTTTATATAATTTATAAAGACTTAACCAGTGAATGTAAAACATCCTTATTTAAGCCTTCATTTTCAGAGATAAAATCTGAAAACAAGTTGAACATTTCAAACGATCCTTTTCTAGCTTCGGACTCCCATAGCAACAATTTTTTCTTGAATGAATCAATTTTTTTCCAAAGGTCAAATGCGGTTTTAGATGGTCCCTGCAGGCCTAGATTCAATATGTTGAGCTGTTCAAAAATATCTGCCAAAAAAGCTAACTGGGCCATAAATTCTCCGTCACGCAGTGTTTCCGCTAAATCAGTTTTTTTCCATCAAGATACATACATACTTCTTCTTGAAGTTCATAAAATCTGCCTAAAACCCGGCCCCTGTACAGCCACCGAACTTCGGTATGTAGAAGGAGATTGGAATAAATGGATCCCATGTCCTCGCATAACAAAGCAAAAAATCTCGAATTAAGAGCATTACTCATTCTTGGCCAATTTTCGTAAATCTTAAAGTACTTCCAATTAGACATTTGTGCATTTATAAAGTTTTAAAAATCTTTTTTATAAGAAGTTCAACTTGTTTTTTTGGCGTATCACCGATATATGATCTGAGAAGAAAAAACCTAGAAGTTCCAAAATCCAATTTGACATGCTTCCAGCAGTTTTATACTTGTATTGCTCCTAGATTATACAATCTAGTTGCGAAGCAATTAGGGGAAATTCATCTACTCAATATAAACAAATTTTTAAATACGCTAAAAGAATTTTTGTTTTCTTTAACTGATGTTGAACAATTTATTAAAATACAAAATTAACTTAGGAAATATATTTTAATCTTATTTGGAAGGGTTCTGACTGCTTAACAATGGAATTTAATCAAGTATTTAGTCTTTCATTTCATTTCTATAGTAAGTTAATTGTGATTGTGGAACATCATTATTTACATTTTAGAGTCAAGGGTATTTATGATTAATTATACAATTATGTTTTATATAAGTAGCTGGCACTGTCACTCCTAGTCTTATTTTAATTATTCAAAGTGAAGGAAATCCCACTACAGGCTAGGCCTTTGGGATCCCTACTTTATTTCACAGATGTTTGTTATTTTTATTTTTAAGTTTATCATTACCAAATTGAGTTTGCTTTGTATACCTTATTGTATTATACAAGATGTGTGTGAAATATATTTCTTTTGAATTGAATTGAATTGAATTTTTATAAAGTTCACGGCCTTTACCACAGTAGTCAAAACCTTGTTTAGGTCGGGAATTAATCTTTTGGCAGGAAACATTTCGCGATGAATAATATAGTGTGTTAAAACAATATCACTGTTTCCTTCTTTCCTTACTAAACTTGGCAAGCCTGTTTTGTGACCTGTCATTGCCGCGGCACCATCAGTGCAAAGTCATACACAGTCTTTCCAAGAAAGATTTTTGAGTGTGAAATATCCGTCAATGGTTTTAAAAATGTCTTTTCCGGTTGTGTTACCTTGCAACTCAATCGAGGTCAGGAACTCCTCAGATAATTTTTTGTTGTCTTTATCTATGAATCGTATATAAACAAGAAGAATAGCTTTATTGGTATTATCTGTAGATTCGTCAAGTTGTACAGCAAAAATCTTTGAGGAATGAATTTTCTTTAGAAGTTGGGTTTCAACATCTGATGCCATATCTTCAGTTCTCCTACTAACGGTGTCATTGGAAAGAGGAATATTTTGCATTTGTTTAGCGTATTTATCACCTAAAATTGCTTTAGTTGCATCTACGATACATGGTAAAACTAATTCCTCACCAACAGTAAAGGGTTTCTTGGTTTTTGCGATTCTAAGTGAAAGTTGATATGACGCCTTCAAAGTAGCTTTATCATAAGTTGAGTATGAATTAAGAATATTTTTTGACAATTTTAGTTCCGTCTCCTTCCTCTTAAAGAAATCTACATGTTTTCCGGCAAAATTTTTATGCTTTGTTTCAAAGTGTCTAGTTAATTTTGCCGGCTTCATTGCCTCATTACTTAAAACCTCCGCACAAATTACACATTGAGGTAACTGAACACCAAATTCTTCAATGAATGTAAATCCACATGCTATGTAGTCTGGACTGTACTTACGATTAGCAGCCTTTCTTTTAGGACCAGTTTGAGTTAATATTGTGCTATCACTGGCAATATTACTGGTAGAACATCCTGCTTTAATGTTCTCACTATCCGTCTTCTTAAAAAAACCCGAAAGTTTCATCTGTTTGCTCATTTTAGTAAACTACAATCACCAAGCAAAAAACACGCACGCTCGTCACTTGACAGTTGAGTCAGCACTGAGTCACTGAGTAGTGGCGCGATCAAAGACGCCTGTACGTCACGACAGCGGCCGAAACTAAACGAAGAGGCGCGTTTGGTCGTCTGGTTCTGGTCAACACAATACTGCAAACGTTTTAAGTTGAAAATAAAAAATAGGCAGACGCATTAATTTACGTCTCAAGAGCCAAGATTTAAATTTATTATTTTATGACTGTTCACTTCGCGGACCACAGGTGGTCCGCGGAGCACAGGTTGAGAATCACTGGTTTAGCTTGTCCATCCTGTCCCTGGCCCGAAGAGATTGCACCAGATCAAGCTACGTCTACGATTTTGTTCTAGGTTTAGATAATACAAATAGATTATATTTAGATATTTAGATATTAGACCTAGATATTATATTATATCTAGGTTTAGATATTTACAAATATCGTGATTGTGATGTTTTGTAACAGGCCAGTAAAATTTTAAAAAAATGTTTCAGCATTGACGCATACTATAATCAACTATCTTTTTAAAACCTAGTTGAATTTTCAACGGTATAAGATTATTATTATTATTATTATTTTTCATAATTTGAAAGTGGAACCTTGTTTCAAAGAACTAAAATATAGTGTTTTTATTTGGGTTGGAACAACAATAAAATAGTTCTGATTGAATTAAAATGTGTAACGTATATTGTGAGATGCATTATCAATCAAATGAGATACAATTTTTATTAATTGAATTAATATTAGATTTAACCAGAGGTTGAAAACTTGAGTAAATGTATTGAATTTTAAAACTGACATAAGATTAACTTCTTCTATATTAAACACATCCTAAACCGATAGAATCTGGGAAGCAGTTTAAATTGATTTACGTCAGTTTGTAGTCTAATTTTCTGCTATTTACTTCTATTTGCCATCGCATCTAAAAATGACTGCAGTTGTGAGTGTCCAGTTATAGGAAATCTTCCACTGAATAATTGAAACTATGACTAAATTTATACTATTTTTTACTGTATAAAAATCAGTACAACTTCTCAAAACATCAGTAACTCTAGTTTGTATACCGAGCGGAGCTTTTAAAGCCTGAACCAAAAATAACATTTTAAGAATGGATTTCTAAATAACGATAATATACACCAAACTAAATCAGCCAGCAACCCCCCCTCACCCGTCGATCGATGAGATAAGACTCAAGTTCATTGATCCAAGGTCACTTGAATGACATTACCAGCAGAGACTGCCTCGCACCACCACGCATTACATTTACTTTTTTTCATTTATTTATCTTTGCTCTTACATAGAAAAACATGCAGCATATTAAATACTTCTCTCTAGCACATTATGTCAATGGAGAGAGCAAGCATGGTAATAACATAGTACTATAATAACGTACTATAAAATCTTAATGCATATTTGTACAACGCTTTTAACTAGTAAAAGCTATAATAATAACGATATCAACAACTGAAAAAAATAAATAAGAGAATCTATAAAAAGGAAACTAAAATAGTAAACAATTGTTAATAAAGCTGAAACTACGAAATATGGAGCTAAGGTGTTCAAAGTAGTAAAAAAAGGGATTAACGTGGCGGGGGGGGGGGTTACAAGGTACAAGGATTAAGACAAGTATATTACAAAACACATACTAAACAATCTAAAAACAAAACAAAATATGACTGTTCTAATCAATAACTTTTTGGAATTGGAAATGAAATAAATATATTCAAAACATTTCTTTATGCTTGAAGGTATATTATTATTGGCATTCCCCTTCGAGAGGGAATCGTTTGTTACCTTGTATGAGAGCTAGTGGACTTACTCCGCATGTTGCTTTGTGCCGGCCTTTAATCTCATGGAACTTTCAGCCACACTTATAAATTTCATACATATACAAATATGTGTACCTTGTCATCTTCAATGTCTCACGTATAGAGCTGTAGCCACCTACCTAACATGTGTGACTTCAATAACCTAGGTGCAGTGATTATAAGGGTTTCTATGCTTTAATAGCCACTTGATAATGCGCAATTTTAAGGCACTTACTATAAAAAAATAATAAAAAAAAAAAAACTAAACGTGATGGAAAGCAACTTAATGAAAAGAAAGTTGAACAACCTAAAATTTGTCGATTATAAAATAATTTAATGACTGTTGAACATTATTTATATCTTATAGACTAAAACAGCTGTTGTATAAGAAACCTGTAATAGATATTAACTAACTTTAAAATTGAAAGTAGTAAAACATTTTATGCTTTATAAAACTATTCGTTCTAAATACGAATGCGTCCACTGGTACACAGCAAGTTTTAAATTAAACACACTAAAACATAAAATACTCTCCTCCTCCACACTCTGAAATACAAAATGTTTAATTTAAATTCCTATGGTTAAAAAACTACAATTCGTACAAGATTTCTAGTTGATTAATCGAGTTGGTTAGTTACAATAATGTTTTACTCTGGTCAAACTTACCTAACCAAAAAAATTTAAAATGCCCTCATTACTCGAAAATACGTTTAATTAATTAAAATTAAGTTTTCAAACAAACGTTTATATTAATTAATGCTTGCAGCCACAATGCATAATCTTGGTACCGTTATAATCCTAGTTTCTACCAGTAACAAACTCTATGTCTGACACGTTCCTTACAATTAGTTTTATGGGTTAAACAGCCCTTGGAAAGACATCATGTTCTGTTCGGCCGAGCTGCTTATGTTGTTCTATGTTACGGAAATTTCTACTTTCAACCTCTAAAAACATCCATTATTTATTAAACATTTGGAAATGTTAAACTTTTCTTGGGGGTTGTACCATTTTCCGTACAGTACAAATTTCAAGTTACTAACACTTGTGAAAGTACCTTAGGATTGATATACTCTATCAGTGAGTGAGTGAGTCAGTGAGTTACACAAGAAGCTGTATACAGTACTATTTTATAAAGAATAGTGACTAAAATATATGACTGGATACTGGGAGTAAATACCATCCACTAATGAGAGGTAATGTCAAGTTACTAACACTTGTGAAAGTACCTTAGGATTTATATACTCTATCAGTGAGTGAGTGAGTCAGTGAGTTACACAAGAGGCTGTATACAGTACTATTTTATAAAGAATAGTGACTAAAATATATGACTGGATACTGGGAGTAAATACCATCCACTAATGAGAGGTAATGTCAAGTTATGGTAATTTCAAACAAATTAGTTACTGTTTTATGTTATATTTATTTATATGATGGAATTGCTATCACATCTGCCGTACATTCATATAACAACTTAAAATACGTAAAAAGTTAAGTCGGGGTCTCATATGTTGGAATGAATGATTTTAACAAAGATATTAGAATGTAAGTTTTGAATTTTGTTCCAAGAGACAGTAAATACAGTGTGTATATTTTTTCCTGAATTTATTTAATTTGTCTCAGTAATATTTATGATTATTTGAGATTTAAAAATTTAATTTATATACTTTTTTCACTCATATACTAAAAGAACAAATGTAATTTAAAATATCAGTATAGGGAAATTTTTTTATAATTTTATAACTGACTAAGAGTTTGATCTGAAATTATAGGTGTATTGGGAGCAAGATTCACTACAGGTTACAAAAATGTTTTAAATTGTATGACGTATAAATTTGTAAGTATTCTTTAACTATAGAAGTGCATAAATATTAATAAATAGTCACAAAAATAGTAAAAACACAAGTGTTTGCAGAGATGCATTACTCAGTATAAGGATTAACCTTTCCAACACAACACAGTGGTCTCAGACACAGTGTGGTGCCGTTAAAACTCTGTGTGTTTTTTTTTTTTTACTAGTTTATGTTTTACTAATTTGGCAAAGATATGGGCCATAGAAACTTTATCATGCCAAACTATGGTTATTTACTTAATATAGAGACATATTTTCTGTATTTTTTAACCATTAAAATAACTTTTATTTCATCATTAATTAATTAACCCGCCCTCCTATGCATAATGTTGGCCCAACCACCCACCCATACATGTATATATATATTGACCCAAACGCCCGCCCATGCATCTACAGAGGTATTGACCCAAACGCCCACCCATACATCTACAGAGGTATTGCCCTACCCACCCACTCATACGTGTACAGAAATATTGACCCAACCGTCCACCCATACATGTACAGAGGTATTGATCTATCCGCCCACTCATACGTGTACAGAAATATTGACCCAACCGTCCACCCATACATCTACAGAGGTATTGCCCTACCCACCCACTCATACGTGTACAGAAATATTGACCCAACCGTCCACCCATACATGTACAGAGGTATTGATCTATCCGCCCACCCATACATGTACAGAGGTATTGCCCTACCCACCCACTCATACGTGTACAGAAATATTGACCCAACCGTCCACCCATACATCTACAGAGGTATTGCCCTACCCACCCACTCATACGTGTACAGAAATATTGACCCAACCGTCCACCCATACATGTACAGAGGTATTGATCTATCCGCCCACCCATACATGTACAGAAGTATTGACCCAACAGCACACCAATACATGGACAGAGGTATTGGCCCACCCGCCCTCCCGTACATGTACAGAAGTAATGAGCCAACCGCCCACCCATGCATGGACAGAGGGATTGACCCCCCCATACATATACACAACCAACCACCCATACATGTACATAAAAGGGCCGCCATCTTGTTTATGAGTGAAAAAAGTAAACTTGTGAATTTTTCTCCAGGTTTCAGATCGAGAGCTTCAATTTAAGAATAACTTACACTTTGTGGGAGTAGGATGCTGGTAAATGCCTCAACATTTAGTGTCAGTGAGTGAGTGAGTCAGTGTGTCACTGATGTATATAGATATTTCAAATACTACCATGAAATGTATCAAATATATAACAGTGAAATCTCACTTGAATGTACCAATACTTCTGGCGCGGACTGTACCACTTGACTTTATGAAATGCCATTTCATAGAATATACGCAGTGTAGGGAAAATACAATACTTGACTTTGTGAACACTGGATCTGGTGAAACAGTCCAAATAAAACATTAATTAATGGGAAATGAGTTTTTTTTAATGGCTTAATCTGCCAAAATATATGACCAATCAAACGGGAGTTAATATTTAGAAACCAGTTAATTCCAATATTAAACAATACTAATTTTTTAATAAAAAAATGCAAATGTGAAATTATAAGAAAAGAGGTGAACAGTACTGAAACGTTCAGACAATACAAAAGTTATATTGATGTGGGTTGAGAGAAGTTGTAGAGCTTACAAAGAAACAGAACTAGAATAGCAGCCGTATTTCACAACACATATTTAGCATGTACGAAAATATGTACAATTTATTGTTATTTTTAATTACTTTAACAACACCACTTTGAGGACCCCATATCAAAAAATTAGATTATTGTTTGTTTCATTATTGAATTGTGGTAAATATAAATACTTGAAGTTTTTAAATCATATTCAAATCTGAAAAGTATTTAATTTCATTTCTTAAGACTTTACTATCATTAAGTATTAAAAACTAAGTAATATTAATTGTGTGGTGTCATGAAAGAAATTAGTAGCCACAGACAACTACATAGCCTTGCCTTGAAGCTTACTTTCTATAGTCTATACATAAATTAGTAGCCACAGACAACTACATACCTTTGCCTTGAAGCTTACTTTCTATAGTCTATACATAAATTAGTAGCCACAGACAACTACATAGCCTTGCCTTGAAGCTTACTTTCTATAGTCTATACATAAATTAGTAGCCACAGACAACTACATAGCCTTGCCTTGAAGCTTACTTTCTATAGTCTATACATAAATTAGTAGCCACAGACAACTACATAGCCTTGCCTTGAAGCTTACTTTCTATAGTCTATACATAAATTAGTAGCCACAGACAACTACATAGCCTTGCCTTGAAGCTTACTTTCTATAGTCTATACATAAATTAGTAGCCACAGACAACTACATAGCCTTGCCTTGAAGCTTACTTTCTATAGTCTATACATAAATTAGTAGCCACAGACAACTACATAGCCTTGCCTTGAAGCTTACTTTCTATAGTCTATACATAAATTAGTAGCCACAGACAACTACACAGCCTTGCCTTGAAGCTTACTTTCTATAGTCTATACATAAATTAGTAGCCACAGACAACTACATAGCCTTGCCTTGAAGCTTACTCTCTATAGTCTATACATAAATTAGTAGCCACAGACAACTACATAGCCTTGCCTTGAAGCTTACTCTCTATAGTCTATACATAAATTAGTAGCCACAGACAACTACATAGCCTTGCCTTTGAAGCTTACTCTCTATAGTCTATACATAAATTAGTAGCCACAGACAACTACATAGCCTTGCCTTGAAGCTTACTCTCTATAGTCTATACATAAATTAGTAGCCACAGACAACTACATAGCCTTGCCTTGAAGCTTACTCTCTATAGTCTATACATAAATTAGTAGCCACAGACAACTACATAGCCTTGCCTTGAAGCTTACTCTCTATAGTCTATACATAAATTAGTAGCCACAGACAACTACATAGCCTTGCCTTGAAGCTTACTCTCTATAGTCTATACATAAATTAGTAGCCACAGACAACTACATAGCCTTGCCTTGAAGCTTACTCTCTATAGTCTATACATAAATTAGTAGCCACAGACAACTACATAGCCTTGCCTTGAAGCTTACTCTCTATAGTCTATACATAAATTAGTAGCCACAGACAACTACATAGCCTTGCCTTGAAGCTTACTCTCTATAGTCTATACATAAATTAGTAGCCACAGACAACTACATAGCCTTGCCTTGAAGCTTACTCTCTATAGTCTATACATAAATTAGTAGCCACAGACAACTACATAGCCTTGCCTTGAAGCTTACTCTCTATAGTCTATACATAAATTAGTAGCCACAGACAACTACATAGCCTTGCCTTGAAGCTTACTCTCTATAGTCTATACATAAATTAGTAGCCACAGACAACTACATAGCCTTGCCTTGAAGCTTACTCTCTATAGTCTATACATAAATTAGTAGCCACAGACAACTACATAGCCTTGCCTTGAAGCTTACTCTCTATAGTCTATACATAAATTAGTAGCCACAGACAACTACATAGCCTTGCCTTGAAGCTTACTCTCTATAGTCTATACATAAATTAGTAGCCACAGACAACTACATAGCCTTGCCTTGAAGCTTACTCTCTATAGTCTATACATAAATTAGTAGCCACAGACAACTACATAGCCTTGCCTTGAAGCTTACTCTCTATAGTCTATACATAAATTAGTAGCCACAGACAACTACATAGCCTTGCCTTGAAGCTTACTCTCTATAGTCTATACATAAATTAGTAGCCACAGACAACTACATAGCCTTGCCTTGAAGCTTACTCTCTATAGTCTATACATAAATTAGTAGCCACAGACAACTACATAGCCTTGCCTTGAAGCTTACTCTCTATAGTCTATACATAAATTAGTAGCCACAGACAACTACATAGCCTTGCCTTGAAGCTTACTCTCTATAGTCTATACATAAATTAGTAGCCACAGACAACTACATAGCCTTGCCTTGAAGCTTACTCTCTATAGTCTATACATAAATTAGTAGCCACAGACAACTACATAGCCTTGCCTTGAAGCTTACTCTCTATAGTCTATACATAAATTAGTAGCCACAGACAACTACATAGCCTTGCCTTGAAGCTTACTCTCTATAGTCTATACATAAATTAGTAGCCACAGACAACTACATAGCCTTGCCTTGAAGCTTACTCTCTATAGTCTATACATAAATTAGTAGCCACAGACAACTACATAGCCTTGCCTTGAAGCTTACTCTCTATAGTCTATACATAAATTAGTAGCCACAGACAACTACATAGCCTTGCCTTGAAGCTTACTCTCTATAGTCTATACATAAATTAGTAGCCACAGACAACTACATAGCCTTGCCTTGAAGCTTACTCTCTATAGTCTATACATAAATTAGTAGCCACAGACAACTACATAGCCTTGCCTTGAAGCTTACTCTCTATAGTCTATACATAAATTAGTAGCCACAGACAACTACATAGCCTTGCCTTGAAGCTTACTCTCTATAGTCTATACATAAATTAGTAGCCACAGACAACTACATAGCCTTGCCTTGAAGCTTACTCTCTATAGTCTATACATAAATTAGTAGCCACAGACAACTACATAGCCTTGCCTTGAAGCTTACTCTCTATAGTCTATACATAAATTAGTAGCCACAGACAACTACATAGCCTTGCCTTGAAGCTTACTCTCTATAGTCTATACATAAATTAGTAGCCACATACAACTACATAGCCTTGCCTTGAAGCTTACTCTCTATAGTCTATACATAAATTAGTAGCCACAGACAACTACATAGCCTTGCCTTGAAGCTTACTCTCTATAGTCTATACATAAATTAGTAGCCACAGACAACTACATAGCCTTGCCTTGAAGCTTACTCTCTATAGTCTATACATAAATTAGTAGCCACAGACAACTACATAGCCTTGCCTTGAAGCTTACTCTCTATAGTCTATACATAAATTAGTAGCCACATACAACTACATAGCCTTTGCCTTGAAGCTTACTCTCTATAGTCTATACATAAATTAGTAGCCACAGACAACTACATAGCCTTGCCTTGAAGCTTACTCTCTATAGTCTATACATAAATTAGTAGCCACAGACAACTACATAGCCTTGCCTTGAAGCTTACTCTCTATAGTCTATACATAAATTAGTAGCCACATACAACTACATAGCCTTGCCTTGAAGCTTACTCTCTATAGTCTATACATAAATTAGTAGCCACAGACAACTACATAGCCTTGCCTTGAAGCTTACTCTCTATAGTCTATACATAAATTAGTAGCCACATACAACTACATACCTTTGCCTTGAAGCTTACTCTCTATAGTCTATACATAAATTAGTAGCCACAGACAACTACATAGCCTTGCCTTGAAGCTTACTCTCTATAGTCTATACATAAATTAGTAGTCACAGACAACTACATGGCCTTGCCTTGAAGCTTACTCTCTATAGTCTATACATAAATTAGTAGCCACAGACAACTACATAGCCTTGCCTTGAAGCTTACTCTCTATAGTCTATACATAAATTAGTAGCCACAGACAACTACATAGCTTTGCCTTGAAGCTTACTCTCTATAGTCTATACATAAATTAGTAGCCACAGACAACTACATAGCCTTGCCTTGAAGCTTACTCTCTATAGTCTATACATAAATTAGTAGCCACATACAACTACATAGCCTTGCCTTGAAGCTTACTCTCTATAGTCTATACATAAATTAGTAGCCACAGACAACTACATAGCCTTGCCTTGAAGCTTACTCTCTATAGTCTATACATAAATTAGTAGCCACAGACAACTACATAGCCTTGCCTTGAAGCTTACTCTCTATAGTCTATACATAAATTAGTAGCCACAGACAACTACATAGCCTTGCCTTGAAGCTTACTCTCTATAGTCTATACATAAATTAGTAGCCACATACAACTACATACCTTTGCCTTGAAGCTTACTCTCTATAGTCTATACATAAATTAGTAGCCACAGACAACTACATAGCCTTGCCTTGAAGCTTACTCTCTATAGTCTATACATAAATTAGTAGCCACAGACAACTACATAGCCTTGCCTTGAAGCTTACTCTCTATAGTCTATACATAAATTAGTAGCCACAGACAACTACATAGCCTTGCCTTGAAGCTTACTCTCTATAGTCTATACATAAATTAGTAGCCACAGACAACTACATAGCCTTGCCTTGAAGCTTACTCTCTATAGTCTATACATAAATTAGTAGCCACAGACAACTACATAGCCTTGCCTTGAAGCTTACTCTCTATAGTCTATACATAAATTAGTAGCCACAGACAACTACATAGCCTTGCCTTGAAGCTTAGTCTCTATAGTCTATACATAAATTAGTAGCCACATACAACTACATACCTTTGCCTTGAAGCTTACTCTCTATAGTCTATACATAAATTAGTAGCCACAGACAACTACATAGCCTTGCCTTGAAGCTTACTCTCTATAGTCTATACATAAATTAGTAGCCACATACAACTACATACTTTGCCTTGAAGCTTACTCTCTATAGTCTATACATAAATTAGTAGCCACAGACAACTACATAGCCTTGCCTTGAAGCTTACTCTCTATAGTCTATACATAAATTAGTAGCCACAGACAACTACATACCTTTGCCTTGAAGCTTACTCTCTATAGTCTATACATAAATTAGTAGCCACAGACAACTACATAGCCTTGCCTTGAAGCTTACTCTCTATAGTCTATACATAAATTAGTAGCCACAGACAACTACATAGCCTTGCCTTGAAGCTTACTCTCTATAGTCTATACATAAATTAGTAGCCACATACAACTACATAGCCTTTGCCTTGAAGCTTACTCTCTATAGTCTATACATAAATTAGTAGCCACAGACAACTACATAGCCTTGCCTTGAAGCTTACTCTCTATAGTCTATACATAAATTAGTAGCCACAGACAACTACATAGCCTTGCCTTGAAGCTTACTCTCTATAGTCTATACATAAATTAGTAGCCACAGACAACTACATAGCCTTGCCTTGAAGCTTACTCTCTATAGTCTATACATAAATTAGTAGCCACAGACAACTACATAGCCTTGCCTTGAAGCTTACTCTCTATAGTCTATACATAAATTAGTAGCCACAGACAACTACATAGCCTTGCCTTGAAGCTTACTCTCTATAGTCTATACATAAATTAGTAGCCACAGACAACTACATAGCCTTGCCTTGAAGCTTACTCTCTATAGTCTATACATAAATTAGTAGCCACAGACAACTACATAGCCTTGCCTTGAAGCTTACTCTCTATAGTCTATACATAAATTAGTAGCCACAGACAACTACATAGCCTTGCCTTGAAGCTTACTCTCTATAGTCTATACATAAATTAGTAGCCACAGACAACTACATAGCCTTTGCCTTGAAGCTTACTCTCTATAGTCTATACATAAATTAGTAGCCACAGACAACTACATAGCCTTGCCTTGAAGCTTACTCTCTATAGTCTATACATAAATTAGTAGCCACAGACAACTACATAGCCTTGCCTTGAAGCTTACTCTCTATAGTCTATACATAAATTAGTAGCCACAGACAACTACATAGCCTTTGCCTTGAAGCTTACTCTCTATAGTCTATACATAAATTAGTAGCCACAGACAACTACATTAGCCTTGCCTTGAAGCTTACTCTCTATAGTCATATACATAAATTAGTAGCCACAGACAACTACATAGCCTTTGCCTTGAAGCTTACTCTCTATAGTCTATACATAAATTAGTAGCCACAGACAACTACATAGCCTTGCCTTGAAGCTTACTCTCTATAGTCTATACATAAATTAGTAGCCACAGACAACTACATAGCCTTGCCTTGAAGCTTACTCTCTATAGTCTATACATAAATTAGTAGCCACAGACAACTACATAGCCTTGCCTTGAAGCTTACTCTCTATAGTCTATACATAAATTAGTAGCCACAGACAACTACATAGCCTTGCCTTGAAGCTTACTCTCTATAGTCTATACATAAATTAGTAGCCACAGACAACTACATAGCCTTGCCTTGAAGCTTACTCTCTATAGTCTATACATAAATTAGTAGCCACAGACAACTACATAGCCTTTGCCTTGAAGCTTACTCTCTATAGTCTATACATAAATTAGTAGCCACAGACAACTACATAGCCTTGCCTTGAAGCTTACTCTCTATAGTCTATACATAAATTAGTAGCCACAGACAACTACATAGCCTTGCCTTGAAGCTTACTCTCTATAGTCTATACATAAATTAGTAGCCACAGACAACTACATAGCCTTGCCTTGAAGCTTACTCTCTATAGTCTATACATAAATTAGTAGCCACAGACAACTACATAGCCTTGCCTTGAAGCTTACTCTCTATAGTCTATACATAAATTAGTAGCCACAGACAACTACATAGCCTTGCCTTGAAGCTTACTCTCTATAGTCTATACATAAATTAGTAGCCACAGACAACTACATAGCCTTGCCTTGAAGCTTACTCTCTATAGTCTATACATAAATTAGTAGCCACAGACAACTACATAGCCTTGCCTTGAAGCTTACTCTCTATAGTCTATACATAAATTAGTAGCCACAGACAACTACATAGCCTTGCCTTGAAGCTTACTCTCTATAGTCTATACATAAATTAGTAGCCACAGACAACTACATAGCCTTGCCTTGAAGCTTACTCTCTATAGTCTATACATAAATTAGTAGCCACAGACAACTACATAGCCTTGCCTTGAAGCTTACTCTCTATAGTCTATACATAAATTAGTAGCCACAGACAACTACATAGCCTTGCCTTGAAGCTTACTCTCTATAGTCTATACATAAATTAGTAGCCACAGACAACTACATAGCCTTGCCTTGAAGCTTACTCTCTATAGTCTATACATAAATTAGTAGCCACAGACAACTACATAGCCTTGCCTTGAAGCTTACTCTCTATAGTCTATACATAAATTAGTAGCCACAGACAACTACATAGCCTTGCCTTGAAGCTTACTCTCTATAGTCTATACATAAATTAGTAGCCACAGACAACTACATAGCCTTGCCTTGAAGCTTACTCTCTATAGTCTATACATAAATTAGTAGCCACAGACAACTACATAGCCTTGCCTTGAAGCTTACTCTCTATAGTCTATACATAAATTAGTAGCCACAGACAACTACATAGCCTTGCCTTGAAGCTTACTCTCTATAGTCTATACATAAATTAGTAGCCACAGACAACTACATAGCCTTGCCTTGAAGCTTACTCTCTATAGTCTATACATAAATTAGTAGCCACAGACAACTACATAGCCTTGCCTTGAAGCTTACTCTCTATAGTCTATACATAAATTAGTAGCCACAGACAACTACATAGCCTTGCCTTGAAGCTTACTCTCTATAGTCTATACATAAATTAGTAGCCACAGACAACTACATAGCCTTGCCTTGAAGCTTACTCTCTATAGTCTATACATAAATTAGTAGCCACAGACAACTACATAGCCTTGCCTTGAAGCTTACTCTCTATAGTCTATACATAAATTAGTAGCCACAGACAACTACATAGCCTTGCCTTGAAGCTTACTCTCTATAGTCTATACATAAATTAGTAGCCACAGACAACTACATAGCCTTGCCTTGAAGCTTACTCTCTATAGTCTATACATAAATTAGTAGCCACAGACAACTACATAGCCTTGCCTTGAAGCTTACTCTCTATAGTCTATACATAAATTAGTAGCCACAGACAACTACATAGCCTTGCCTTGAAGCTTACTCTCTATAGTCTATACATAAATTAGTAGCCACAGACAACTACATAGCCTTGCCTTGAAGCTTACTCTCTATAGTCTATACATAAATTAGTAGCCACAGACAACTACATAGCCTTGCCTTGAAGCTTACTCTCTATAGTCTATACATAAATTAGTAGCCACAGACAACTACATAGCCTTGCCTTGAAGCTTACTCTCTATAGTCTATACATAAATTAGTAGCCACAGACAACTACATAGCCTTGCCTTGAAGCTTACTCTCTATAGTCTATACATAAATTAGTAGCCACAGACAACTACATAGCCTTGCCTTGAAGCTTACTCTCTATAGTCTATACATAAATTAGTAGCCACAGACAACTACATAGCCTTGCCTTGAAGCTTACTCTCTATAGTCTATACATAAATTAGTAGCCACAGACAACTACATAGCCTTGCCTTGAAGCTTACTCTCTATAGTCTATACATAAATTAGTAGCCACAGACAACTACATAGCCTTGCCTTGAAGCTTACTCTCTATAGTCTATACATAAATTAGTAGCCACAGACAACTACATAGCCTTGCCTTGAAGCTTACTCTCTATAGTCTATACATAAATTAGTAGCCACAGACAACTACATAGCCTTGCCTTGAAGCTTACTCTCTATAGTCTATACATAAATTAGTAGCCACAGACAACTACATAGCCTTGCCTTGAAGCTTACTCTCTATAGTCTATACATAAATTAGTAGCCACAGACAACTACATAGCCTTGCCTTGAAGCTTACTCTCTATAGTCTATACATAAATTAGTAGCCACAGACAACTACATAGCCTTGCCTTGAAGCTTACTCTCTATAGTCTATACATAAATTAGTAGCCACAGACAACTACATAGCCTTGCCTTGAAGCTTACTCTCTATAGTCTATACATAAATTAGTAGCCACAGACAACTACATAGCCTTGCCTTGAAGCTTACTCTCTATAGTCTATACATAAATTAGTAGCCACAGACAACTACATAGCCTTGCCTTGAAGCTTACTCTCTATAGTCTATACATAAATTAGTAGCCACAGACAACTACATAGCCTTGCCTTGAAGCTTACTCTCTATAGTCTATACATAAATTAGTAGCCACAGACAACTACATAGCCTTGCCTTGAAGCTTACTCTCTATAGTCTATACATAAATTAGTAGCCACAGACAACTACATAGCCTTGCCTTGAAGCTTACTCTCTATAGTCTATACATAAATTAGTAGCCACAGACAACTACATAGCCTTGCCTTGAAGCTTACTCTCTATAGTCTATACATAAATTAGTAGCCACAGACAACTACATAGCCTTGCCTTGAAGCTTACTCTCTATAGTCTATACATAAATTAGTAGCCACAGACAACTACATAGCCTTGCCTTGAAGCTTACTCTCTATAGTCTATACATAAATTAGTAGCCACAGACAACTACATACCTTTGCCTTGAAGCTTACTCTCTATAGTCTATACATAAATTAGTAGCCACAGACAACTACATAGCCTTGCCTTGAAGCTTACTCTCTATAGTCTATACATAAATTAGTAGCCACAGACAACTACATAGCCTTGCCTTGAAGCTTACTCTCTATAGTCTATACATAAATTAGTAGCCACAGACAACTACATAGCCTTGCCTTGAAGCTTACTCTCTATAGTCTATACATAAATTAGTAGCCACAGACAACTACATAGCCTTGCCTTGAAGCTTACTCTCTATAGTCTATACATAAATTAGTAGCCACAGACAACTACATAGCCTTGCCTTGAAGCTTACTCTCTATAGTCTATACATAAATTAGTAGCCACAGACAACTACATAGCCTTGCCTTGAAGCTTACTCTCTATAGTCTATACATAAATTAGTAGCCACAGACAACTACATAGCCTTGCCTTGAAGCTTACTCTCTATAGTCTATACATAAATTAGTAGCCACAGACAACTACATAGCCTTGCCTTGAAGCTTACTCTCTATAGTCTATACATAAATTAGTAGCCACAGACAACTACATAGCCTTGCCTTGAAGCTTACTCTCTATAGTCTATACATAAATTAGTAGCCACAGACAACTACATAGCCTTGCCTTGAAGCTTACTCTCTATAGTCTATACATAAATTAGTAGCCACAGACAACTACATAGCCTTGCCTTGAAGCTTACTCTCTATAGTCTATACATAAATTAGTAGCCACAGACAACTACATAGCCTTGCCTTGAAGCTTACTCTCTATAGTCTATACATAAATTAGTAGCCACAGACAACTACATAGCCTTTGCCTTGAAGCTTACTCTCTATAGTCTATACATAAATTAGTAGCCACAGACAACTACATAGCCTTGCCTTGAAGCTTACTCTCTATAGTCTATACATAAATTAGTAGCCACAGACAACTACATAGCCTTTGCCTTGAAGCTTACTCTCTATAGTCTATACATAAATTAGTAGCCACAGACAACTACATAGCCTTGCCTTGAAGCTTACTCTCTATAGTCTATACATAAATTAGTAGCCACAGACAACTACATAGCCTTGCCTTGAAGCTTACTCTCTATAGTCTATACATAAATTAGTAGCCACAGACAACTACATAGCCTTGCCTTGAAGCTTACTCTCTATAGTCTATACATAAATTAGTAGCCACAGACAACTACATAGCCTTGCCTTGAAGCTTACTCTCTATAGTCTATACATAAATTAGTAGCCACAGACAACTACATAGCCTTGCCTTGAAGCTTACTCTCTATAGTCTATACATAAATTAGTAGCCACAGACAACTACATAGCCTTGCCTTGAAGCTTACTCTCTATAGTCTATACATAAATTAGTAGCCACATACAACTACATAGCCTTGCCTTGAAGCTTACTCTCTATAGTCTATACATAAATTAGTAGCCACAGACAACTACATAGCCTTGCCTTGAAGCTTACTCTCTATAGTCTATACATAAATTAGTAGCCACAGACAACTACATAGCCTTGCCTTGAAGCTTACTCTCTATAGTCTATACATAAATTAGTAGCCACAGACAACTACATAGCCTTGCCTTGAAGCTTACTCTCTATAGTCTATACATAAATTAGTAGCCACAGACAACTACATACCTTTGCCTTGAAGCTTACTCTCTATAGTCTATACATAAATTAGTAGCCACAGACAACTACATAGCCTTGCCTTGAAGCTTACTCTCTATAGTCTATACATAAATTAGTAGCCACAGACAACTACATAGCCTTGCCTTGAAGCTTACTCTCTATAGTCTATACATAAATTAGTAGCCACATACAACTACATACCTTTGCCTTGAAGCTTACTCTCTATAGTCTATACATAAATTAGTAGCCACAGACAACTACATAGCCTTGCCTTGAAGCTTACTCTCTATAGTCTATACATAAATTAGTAGCCACAGACAACTACATAGCCTTGCCTTGAAGCTTACTCTCTATAGTCTATACATAAATTAGTAGCCACAGACAACTACATAGCCTTGCCTTGAAGCTTACTCTCTATAGTCTATACATAAATTAGTAGCCACAGACAACTACATAGCCTTGCCTTGAAGCTTACTCTCTATAGTCTATACATAAATTAGTAGCCACAGACAACTACATAGCCTTGCCTTGAAGCTTACTCTCTATAGTCTATACATAAATTAGTAGCCACAGACAACTACATAGCCTTGCCTTGAAGCTTACTCTCTATAGTCTATACATAAATTAGTAGCCACAGACAACTACATAGCCTTGCCTTGAAGCTTACTCTCTATAGTCTATACATAAATTAGTAGCCACAGACAACTACATAGCCTTGCCTTGAAGCTTACTCTCTATAGTCTATACATAAATTAGTAGCCACAGACAACTACATAGCCTTGCCTTGAAGCTTACTCTCTATAGTCTATACATAAATTAGTAGCCACAGACAACTACATAGCCTTGCCTTGAAGCTTACTCTCTATAGTCTATACATAAATTAGTAGCCACAGACAACTACATAGCCTTGCCTTGAAGCTTACTCTCTATAGTCTATACATAAATTAGTAGCCACAGACAACTACATAGCCTTGCCTTGAAGCTTACTCTCTATAGTCTATACATAAATTAGTAGCCACAGACAACTACATAGCCTTGCCTTGAAGCTTACTCTCTATAGTCTATACATAAATTAGTAGCCACAGACAACTACATAGCCTTGCCTTGAAGCTTACTCTCTATAGTCTATACATAAATTAGTAGCCACAGACAACTACATAGCCTTGCCTTGAAGCTTACTCTCTATAGTCTATACATAAATTAGTAGCCACATACAACTACATAGCCTTGCCTTGAAGCTTACTCTCTATAGTCTATACATAAATTAGTAGCCACAGACAACTACATAGCCTTGCCTTGAAGCTTACTCTCTATAGTCTATACATAAATTAGTAGCCACATACAACTACATAGCCTTGCCTTGAAGCTTACTCTCTATAGTCTATACATAAATTAGTAGCCACAGACAACTACATAGCCTTGCCTTGAAGCTTACTCTCTATAGTCTATACATAAATTAGTAGCCACAGACAACTACATAGCCTTGCCTTGAAGCTTACTCTCTATAGTCTATACATAAATTAGTAGCCACAGACAACTACATAGCCTTGCCTTGAAGCTTACTCTCTATAGTCTATACATAAATTAGTAGCCACAGACAACTACATAGCCTTGCCTTGAAGCTTACTCTCTATAGTCTATACATAAATTAGTAGCCACAGACAACTACATAGCCTTGCCTTGAAGCTTACTCTCTATAGTCTATACATAAATTAGTAGCCACAGACAACTACATAGCCTTGCCTTGAAGCTTACTCTCTATAGTCTATACATAAATTAGTAGCCACATACAACTACATAGCCTTTGCCTTGAAGCTTACTCTCTATAGTCTATACATAAATTAGTAGCCACAGACAACTACATAGCCTTGCCTTGAAGCTTACTCTCTATAGTCTATACATAAATTAGTAGCCACAGACAACTACATAGCCTTGCCTTGAAGCTTACTCTCTATAGTCTATACATAAATTAGTAGCCACATACAACTACATAGCCTTGCCTTGAAGCTTACTCTCTATAGTCTATACATAAATTAGTAGCCACAGACAACTACATAGCCTTGCCTTGAAGCTTACTCTCTATAGTCTATACATAAATTAGTAGCCACAGACAACTACATACCTTTGCCTTGAAGCTTACTCTCTATAGTCTATACATAAATTAGTAGCCACAGACAACTACATAGCCTTGCCTTGAAGCTTACTCTCTATAGTCTATACATAAATTAGTAGTCACAGACAACTACATGGCCTTGCCTTGAAGCTTACTCTCTATAGTCTATACATAAATTAGTAGCCACAGACAACTACATAGCCTTGCCTTGAAGCTTACTCTCTATAGTCTATACATAAATTAGTAGCCACAGACAACTACATAGCTTTGCCTTGAAGCTTACTCTCTATAGTCTATACATAAATTAGTAGCCACAGACAACTACATAGCCTTGCCTTGAAGCTTACTCTCTATAGTCTATACATAAATTAGTAGCCACATACAACTACATAGCCTTGCCTTGAAGCTTACTCTCTATAGTCTATACATAAATTAGTAGCCACAGACAACTACATAGCCTTGCCTTGAAGCTTACTCTCTATAGTCTATACATAAATTAGTAGCCACATACAACTACATAGCCTTTGCCTTGAAGCTTACTCTCTATAGTCTATACATAAATTAGTAGCCACAGACAACTACATAGCCTTGCCTTGAAGCTTACTCTCTATAGTCTATACATAAATTAGTAGCCACAGACAACTACATAGCCCTGCCTTGAAGCTTACTCTCTATAGTCTATACATAAATTAGTAGCCACAGACAACTACATAGCCTTGCCTTGAAGCTTACTCTCTATAGTCTATACATAAATTAGTAGCCTCATACAACTACATAGCCTTGCCTTGAAGCTTACTCTCTATAGTCTATACATAAATTAGTAGCCACAGACAACTACATAGCTTTGCCTTGAAGCTTACTCTCTATAGTCTATACATAAATTAGTAGCCACAGACAACTACATAGCCTTGCCTTGAAGCTTACTCTCTATAGTCTATACATAAATTAGTAGCCACAGACAACTACATAGCTTTGCCTTGAAGCTTACTCTCTATAGTCTATACATAAATTAGTAGCCACATACAACTACATAGCCTTGCCTTGAAGCTTACTCTCTATAGTCTATACATAAATTAGTAGCCACAGACAACTACATAGCCTTGCCTTGAAGCTTACTCTCTATAGTCTATACATAAATTAGTAGCCACATACAACTACATAGCCTTGCCTTGAAGCTTACTCTCTATAGTCTATACATAAATTAGTAGCCACATACAACTACATAGCCTTGCCTTGAAGCTTACTCTCTATAGTCTATACATAAATTAGTAGCCACATACAACTACATAGCCTTGCCTTGAAGCTTACTCTCTATAGTCTATACATAAATTAGTAGCCACATACAACTACATAGCCTTGCCTTGAAGCTTACTCTCTATAGTCTATACATAAATTAGTAGCCACATACAACTACATAGCCTTGCCTTGAAGCTTACTCTCTATAGTCTATACATAATCCAAAAACGATTTACTCACTCATCACGAAATCTCTGGAACCATTAAACAGATTTTGAGGAAATTTGTTGGGAAGTTAGCTAAGAAAGGATTTCTTGAAATTCCATTCCTAAGTAGTAAAAACCATCAATTAACGTGATTTTTTTCCAATACAATTAAAATTAACATTAATTTAACAATTTATTTTTAACATCTAATACAAATAACATAACAATGGCACAAACGTTTGGCTAATTTGGTTTTTATTGTGAAACGTCTAAGGTTGCCATTTACGACATAACTGCATTACTTTCCACCCTCCTAAAGTAAATTTATAGGGTTTTTAAGATTGATGTGATGGTTTAGAGAAAACCATAGTGGGAATGGTAAGCAAGCGTAGAGAACCACCCTGTATCGAAGCTGTTGACTAATTTCTCATAATCTCTAAAAAAGAAATGAAAGAGCAACAGCTGGTTTATTTATTTACTACTTTAAATTTTTTTCTTTAAATATAATTTACTCCCATTCAAAGTATACGAGTACAATATAGTGCATAGCAAAATTTTTATTTTTTATTTCAAACTTCGGAATTTTGCGTATGGCACCTGCGCACAGTCATTCCCTGAGGGTGTCCGTGTGGAGAATACGTGCTTTAGTGCACAAAGAGTTTCACTCTCGACAAACTTATCTCAACACTCCAGCCCTCACGTAGCCACCTGTCAAAGTTCTCATCAAGCTACATATATTATATATTCTCTAAACGTTCTAAGGGTATCGGTTTTCTGGGACGGTATTTACAATCGCATAATATACATATAACATTCAGCATGTCTTCGATATATCGTAAATATATATAAATATGTTTCGATATATCGATATGTTACTATAGAATTTTCTTTCGATAATATCGGCCATATCAATATTTTGGTCCGATATACCATATCACTAAATATTGACGTTTTCTCTCTCCTCAAAATCATCAAGATTTGAAGAAAACACATTTAAGTTGCCTCTTATGTATAAAAAACATTCATTAATTGAAAATGATATAAAAATATACATTTTTTTAACTTGAGGTCAACGAACTAAAATGTAGTTTATTGTAGACCAGTGGATGGAAGTTTAGTGTTTTTAAGAAACCTAATGGCATTTTTAAATGTGAAAAACAAAAATAACAATATAATTACATAGTTATTTTACAACTATCATAATAATTAAAGGTATATTTATTCTTATTTAGAATTTTTTCATTCAACCCCACAGACTACAGAAAATATTTTTGCTGAAATAAGTGTTTGTTTGTGTCTAGTACTATAGTTATGCTTTAAGAAATTATCTCCAAAAGACTGTGCATTATTCATTGTGAAAACAATAACCTCATACATGTATAAACAGGGTAAGGTTAAAATATAAAATTTTTAAGAGTCTGTTTACAAGAACTACGAAAATTACTTTTGGTCCTATTCTGGAGCATTTTTTTTGCAATCTAAATACTTCAATGGCATATGACGACTGTCTTCAGACAATCAGTCCGTTAATTATTAAAAAAAATAACTTATTACTAATACATTAATAACCTAACCTAACCTAACCCACCCGCCCACTCATACACGTACGGTGGTACTCGATATATCGATATTTTTCGGTCAATATTATTATTTTATAAATATTTGGTTTGCGATATATCGATATTTGATTTGCGATGTATCGATAATGTGATATATCGATTTGTTAAAAATATTTGCCATCCTTAGTACGTCTACTTCGTTTACTAATTTAACTAATTTTTAACACGCCAATGCCGTTGATTTTGCTGATCCTGATCAAGTAGTTGTATTTGAGAGCTATTTTTTAAAAAGTTTTTTTCTAAATAAATAGATTGTTATTGAGTACATACAAGCAATAGCTTACAATCATACCGTATGTATAGAATACCTGCAACTTACTTCTTACAATTCTGGAGGTTTAGAATACCATTTCTGAATCAAACTCTTATTTCCAATCAAAATAACCCTATGTAGTTACAGTAGTACCACGTATTGAATACAGTCTAATCTTAAATAGTTTTAGTGTATCTATGTAAAAATAATTCTAAAAATACAAATCAAATTAAAATCAGCAACTATTGGAATTATAACAATTTATTACTAAATTATTAATTTATTATAATTTATTTAATAATATATAAACTACTGTATATATAAATAATATATAAATTTATTTAATATACATTATTTAAATTACTAATTATTAATAAAGGAAATATAGACTATATTCTACGATGTATTTATAGGGTCTATGTATAGGGTCATAAAAGTCAACGCCTTTTAATAATGAGTTCTTACTAAATAAAACATTATATTTTATTCTATTATTATTGTAAACAACTTCTGGTTTGTTAAATTCACATTTTCCTTAACAAGTGTCCATACCATGATACGTAAAACAGCTTCAGCCATTAATTAAGTTGTATTTTATTTGTATTCATATATTTAAAATAATATGTCAAATAAAGAATGAGATTGCAGGCCAAATTAAATTGTTCTAGAAATATTTGTATAAAATATTTATTATAAATGCTTTGAATATTGAAGCCTGGTAGGATTAAAGCACATTCAGTATTTTATGTTCTTTATTATTATTTATTTAGAAATTCTACATAACATTAACACCAATTATAATGCAGCATTAATTAATTTAACAATAATAACCGAGCTTCAATAGTGTACATTCACAACATTGTCAATAGTCTATCAGTCTTTTTAAAACTGCAGATTGCATGCACTATATCAATCAATCAAAATATTTATTTGCAGTAGACAATTTTACAATTGTATAAAAAAGGTCAAATATATAGAATTTTAAGTCATTTTAATTAAAATACCAAATATTTATGTACATGGCTAAAATAATAAAATTAGTCTTTATTCATAATCCTTATTATTCGCCTATTAAGAATTCCTCTCCAGAGTAAAAAGCTCCATCCAATAAAAAATGTTGTGATTTTATATTACTTGGCTGTTTATTAAATAATTTTGGCCCCATATTTTGGGGAAGGGAAGCTGTTAGTTCTAATCTATGGGATGTTTGCCTGTGTTGATCACAATATCTTGTATTACATTTATGCGTGTTTGAGGCGTTTGGAAATGTTGGTAATTTAAATTTGTAGAATATTAAGATTTCATATAAATACAAAGATGATAATGTTAAAATTTAAAATGATTTAAAATTTCATTATATGAATTTCTTCTATTCACACCAGCAATTATACGGATTGCTCTCTTCTGTAAATGAAAAACTCTCAATAAAGCAGTACGGGATGCAGAACCCCATAGTATTATACTGTATCTCAATCTAGATTCTATAAGTGAGCTGTAGATAAGTCTCACAATAAAAATGTTATTTAATTTAGAAAATCTACTCAATAAAAATAATTGCTACGATAACTTTTAACAAATGCAGTCAATGTGTGGAGCTTATCATAAAATTGCTCAACAAGCAAACAGCGATAAATTAATGTAATATATAAAAACATATCAACATGCAAAACACAACAACATAAGTTATAACAATAGAAATATGACACCTTGCAGTGATATCTAACGATGACAATATTAATAATGGAGGCAAAATATATTAACAACAGAATAAATATTATATAAACACATTCAAACATAAACAAACAGATAAAATAAATATGATTACCAACATACTATAGAAATTATACAAACTAATAATAACAAACAAATATAATAAAATAGTAATTTAAAGTTTTAATAATAATAATAACAATAATTACAAGAAACTGTGAATAATTATGCACTCGTTACAGAATTTATAATTGTGTATAATGGTTAAAACTAATCTTCTAAAGAAATTAGGAGAGTTACAAAACATATCCAGATCAGGAAATATAATTTTGACACATAATTAACGGGCGAGTGCGAACCAAGAATTGTTCGAGAGATGCCGGGCTCTTCAAGAGATACAAGCTAAATTCAAGAGATACAGAATTTCTTCAAGAGATACAAGAAAAACATAAAAAAGGTAAATAATATGTTATACAATATAGATTAAAAGACCTTAACTGGGGTAGATAAAATATAAACAAGCCTATCATTTTAAATGTATATTTTCTCTCCTTTTTTAGAATTACGATTACCTTAGCTTCCAAATGCTAGGAAAAACATTTATTAATATGAAGTGGAATAACTAAAACAATTTTATTAACATATAATCATTAAAAATGAATAAAAAATAAAAAAACTCAAATATTCAAATATATTTTCTATAGCGCATGAATAAATTAACAGAAAAATTAACATGTAATACATGTAATAGAACGAAAATCTATGCTAATTTCTAAGTCTGGATTTATATACTGATAGGAATTACAAATAAGTTTCCGATATTTCTCAATGACAGGCGAAGTGTAAATTGTAACAATCCTCCACAGCTGGTTTCTGTCACGGAGCTTCTCTGTTTATTTAGGTTATGAATACTTTATTTCCACCTACTCGTTATAAAAATATCACTTGTTGATTTTTCCGGGGATTTACAAAGTATTCTTTTCGTGATTTATCACAGGAGAATCTCAGTTATGCGTAATTGAATACGCCTGTGTACTTTTACGCATTATATAGTAATAAAAATAATACAATAATATTTGTAGTTTAGTAGCATACAATCAGTTACAATATCAGAATTTCAACGTGTCTCTAATATCAATATTTCTGACACAAACATATTAGATAGGATGCTTAGAAAGTGACCTACTGAAAGCACAAATTCGAGAGATTTGCCTGAGTGGTGGAAGCTTGAGAGAGAACACTCTTCTTCCGCTTTATCATTCAATTTAGTGTTGTCATTGCAACTAGGAAGATAGTAGGCCACTGTGTGACAGCGCAATAACAAGCCCCGCCCACTATGTCATTAGCAGCAGTGGCTATTTGTTGGTTTGACTAACACTAACGTATCAAACTTAGAGCCATACAACTAAATCGTAATTCAGTAATTACGATTACTAAATTGAATAGCGATTAATAATAACAATAACATAAGAAATAGTAATTTAAACAATAAAAATATAAATTAAACAACTTATACAGTTCATTACAGTTATTACTGTATACGTGAACGTGGAAGCTAATCACGCCCAGGTGAGTGGTGGGATGATTCCCCTCCGCTGCTTGAACCCCTAAATATATGTACTAATAAGTAACACGCAGATCGCCTACTGTTCGGATAATCATAGGATGATTTAAATGATAATTAGAAGTTCAGTTTTATTGAAATACGTATACTCACCTTCTTCACTACAATGGAGTTATAATAGCATAATTAATTATATATCCATATGCCTGTTCCATGGTAGTTATATTTTTCTGTTGAAATTAAAAAAAAAAAAAATAGATAAGGATTTATTTAAGAATCAACATCTTTAATTAAAGTTTACTGATAAACCTAAATGGTTTGAATGAAATAGTTTGCAGGACCATAAGAGTTCTCCGACATTTACAATTAAAGCTCCCCAAAAGTTAAATTGAAGCACACAAACCATATAACCCCAAGTTGATGGGTCACAATTAGACATAATGTATATTCTAAAGCAAATAATTTACATGTCATTTATATTTCTTACGTCATTTTCCCAAAAAACTAACTTTATCAGTGATGAATCAATTATTGCAATGTTTTTGGTACCATTCAAACTATCAGTTAGACACTTTCATTGAACTGTATCATAACATTGAATTGCTTCTTTCCTCTCAGAGAGCTCCCTGTAGTTTTGAATCATTGAATTGACTCAAAATAGTAGTGAATGTAATTGTCTTGGTCTATATCTACCAATGTTGTATAAACTAATACAATGTAATGCGATAGAGTTTGGTGTTTTAGGATGTTTGAGTAACGATGCGTTCAACTCGTTCCAACATCAAACGCCGCCCCAGTAAAGGGGTGGTTTCCTTGTCAGTTAAAGTTTGGAATACCTATCAACTTACAATATGTCTTCTGTTATCCAATATTATTTTTCTTTTATATGGTTGTAAACAATCAATATGAAACTTTTGTATTATTTTAAACTATCAGGTAAAATACTTCAATATATGAGTAAGTATTTTCCTCTTCCATACCAAACGAACTATGGTTCTGAATCATTGAATTGATAGTGACCATTTCTATGTTATAACATGTATGAGATATAAAGTTTCGTTCCTTTTCTCGACAGCTGTACAGTCGACCCTTTCATCATCGTTACGAAATTCTATGTTGGCTGGTTGACTTGAAAACATACTTAATAAAATGTTTCAACTGTATAGGGTTTTTTTATTAGTTTAATGTACAAGGATATACATGTTTGCCCATCTGTGTTACATCAAAAATTTAATTACAAATTAACAATGTTTTCATATATGAACATTAGTTTTGAATTTATCAACACTACTTCTTCATATTTTTAGGTGATTGTTTAAATTTTATTTTTTTCCTTTATGGTTCGACAGAAAAATGTGGTCTTGATGGTAATAATACAGTTATTATTTAGCTGTAACTTGACACTAACTGAAAACGTATATCATTGAACAAGAACAGTCTGGTCACATATTCAAAGCCTCCCAAATAGGATAGAGAGAATCTGCAATAAAATGTATAACTCAGTCAGAATACATTTCATTCTCATATTACAGTTAAGAAGATAAAGTTTTTCTTTTTACAAGCATCAAACTCAACTTAAAATTACATAGTTTGTCATTCCTCGTCTCTCTGTATTAAGTTTATTCTAGTATGTTTTAAAAATATACTTAACAGTTTTATGAAAATAATGTAACTAACCACAATGTTTTCAGGTTTAAATCTAATTTTCCATTAATAATTTAATATTAACTTAAATACTCTTTAGTTCGCTGACCTCTACTGACTTAAAGACCTAAGTTTCAGTGAGGTAGCTGGTTGCCCCAGTTTTATATTCTATTTATTCTTAGTTCAACAATAAGCTAAATAAGATAACAAACTTTTCTCCAGACATTTGAAGTTTCCTCTTGCAGGTGATCTTGTCCACCAACTTTCAAGCAACTTTCAATAAGTACATTTATTCTTTAGCTCATAGCAAGTGTTTAACCGTGTTTAAACCAACAACATTGAAAATGTTGCCAGTCGTTTGTCTATTGTTGTACATAAAATAAATAGTCTCCGTATATAATCTTAATAATAACTGTTCTGAATGATTCACTTTCTGGTCAACGGAAAGCAAACGCTGTAGGACAAAGCATTGGAACCTCAAATGACTCCAACTGTAGGAGACGGTACAGACTTATTAGATCACTTTGTTATATAATGAATAGTACTGGAAAACACTCATTAACATTTATACAAAGAAATTAAAGTAGGAGTTCTCTTCTTGTGAAAGTTGTCGATTGCATTAAAAAAACATCATCGGCAGATTGTGCAAGGACGCTCCTCACCATAGGATGAGTTCAACTACAAGGCAGAGGATTGAGATTCTCAAGTGAAGTTCCACACAGAATACCCTCGTAAGGCTCAGACCAAGATCCTAAAGTGAAGTTCCAAACAGAGTCCCCTCGTGAGACTAAGACCGAGATCCTCCGGAAAAGTTCCAAGCAGAGTCCTCTCTTGAGAACAAGGCTGAGATCCTCAAGTGAAGTCCTAAGCAGTCAGCTCGTAAGACCAAGACCAAGATCCAAAAGTAAAGTTCCAAGCAGAGTCAGCTCGTAAGACCCAGATCGATATCTTCAGGTAAAGTTACAGGCAGAGCTCTCTAAGACTAAGGCTGACATTATCAAGTGAAGTTCTCCAAGCAGAGTTCCCTCGTAAAACCAAGACCGAGATCCAAAAGTAAAGTTCCAAGCAGAGTCCCCTCGTGAGACCAAGACCGAGATCCTCAAGTGAAGTTCTAATCAGAGTTACCTTGTAAGACCCAGGCCGAGATCCAAAAGTGAAGTTCCAAGCAGAGTCTTCTTTCGTGATCAAGACATAGATCGTCAAAAGAAGCTACAGGTGTTGTGCTCTTGCGAGAATAAGACTGAGCACCAAAGTGTAGCTAGAGGCGCATATCCGTTTAGAGGAGATTAAATCTAACAAGAATTGATTTTTAAGATGCCTGTTCCTACCATGGAACATTTTACGTAAGTTGTTATTTAAAATAAGAAGGTTTGTCTTAAATCTTATATCAACAACTTATAAACTTATGTTTGATAAGTGTAATCTTAATTCAAAAAATAATACCAAACAACATATTATCAACAAATCAACAAAGATATTCTCAATTTGAAGCTATACGAGTAAAGTGGATGCTGAGATAGTAAAGCTAATCGGGCAGTCTTATATGTTGGATGGATTATTACTTTTCATTTAAGATAGCTTTATTTTCTCCAAAAAGTCTTATGTTTGAGGTAATCTAGATACTGCTACACAAACTGATGCCATTTTACATCCCCTCCTCAGGAGCGGCCGAAGCTAAGATCGGGTTCGATTCCCGATGAGACCTTAAGAGATTTTTGGTATGGAAGTCACGTTAAGCAAGTGATCCAACGAACCTATAAAACAAAAATGGGCTCGTCTAAGAGGCTACTCAACTGGTTTGGGTTCGATTCCCGATGAGACATTAAGAGATTTTTGGTATGGAAGTCACGTTAAGCCAGTGATCCAACGAGCTTACAAAACAAAAATGGGCTCGTATAAACAGGCGAGTGAAATGGGCATCTCTCCACTAAAATCCATAGGGAATTTTTTTTATATATCCCTTCCACTAAAAGAATTGTGAACAAACCAATACAAGTCTTTACAAAAACCTTCAGATACTTTATTTTCGTTCATGTAAGTACTGTATAACTTATTTTAAAAGACTTTTTAACGTTTATTTCATATTTTACTTAACCTGTTTTTTTGAAGAAAAATTGTATGAAGAAATTCAAAAATTGTTATGCAAATATTCCAGAGTGATGGAGTTTGGTGCTTTAGGACATTTGAGCAACGATGCGTTCAACTCGTTCCGACATCAAAAGCCACCCCAGTAAAGGGGTGGTTCCCTTGTCAGTTAAAATTTGGAACACCTATCAACTTATGACTTGTCGTCTGTTATCCAATATAATTTTTCTTTTACATAGTTGTAAACAATCAATCGGAATATTGTATTATTTTAAAATAAAATTGCTTCATGAATACGATTGATCATATTATTTTTCAGAAATTTCAAAATTTGTTTACTATAAACTTTTCTTTCTTAATTGGGTTGATTGGCCAATTTTTATCTGAAATACATCTACAATGTTTATCAAGCCACATAATATCGATTGAACCAGCATATTTTTTATGTTTATTTATGGTACAGCAAACTTAGTCTTACATTCAGTTGTCTATAGCGTTTATTTTTTCTTTTTTTTTAAGGTAAACTACAATTAAGTTCTGATGAAAGAAAAATTCACACAAATTCGAACAGAGCAGCCTTTTAATGCCTTATTTCAAAATATATAACTACCAAATCAATGAAATTAAATACAAAATAATTACAGTTTTCAATTATTGCCGTTACAATATGTGTGGAAACTTTCAATGTTATTTTTTTACTATTACTGTCTTTAATAACTTTGTGTTTGCCGTCGGATTGTGTTACGAATTGACTGGCGAAGAAATCAGTTTGTGTCTCCACCTTAATGGGGAATCTGGTACGTGGGACGGGTCTGATCTATTGTACTATGTGCTCGCGATTTCAATCTTTCCTTTCCAAAGATACCACAATCATATTTTTTCTCAATAAATCTATTGAACATGATGTATTGCACGTTTCTTAAGGCTAATCACACTTTAAACTTGTTAAAATTTACCATCCAAAATACCTTGTTCCATTACTGATATTTAGGACGACAAAGCAAGTGTGTGTATTAACTATAGGTCAAATCATTAAAATGTTTGTACATAAAACTCTTTGAAATAAAAAAAAACTAAATAACACAAAAGATCACTGCATTCACAATAAAGTCACCAATTACCATTAATATAAATTATAAATAGTTAATTAATGAATTATAAATAATTATGTTTGCATATTGTTTTCTTATAGGATTGTATTTTATACATTTATTTTACTACATTTTATATATAATTACTACATTAACCTAAAAATAAGTATTGATTATTAACTAAGATAAAGAAATTAATTGAAATAAAATAACAAAATATAAACTGATAATTAATACAAGACAACGCAAAAAACGTCATTATTTTACACTTTCTTTCTGTGGGGAAAGACTTTGTAGCATCTGTGGCTTTCAATAAAGTTATCTTTAAACCATTGATATTTCAAATGCCTAAAGAAGCTTTCTGTGAAACCCACATAACCCTCATTCACATAGCTCTCTCTATTTAATTGTTGCCAAAGCCACACGAACATTATATTAAACTGACATAACGTCAATACTAAACAGTACACTTTAAGGTAGTTTGTGGAGAAATATGTAAGCCCGATAGTAAAATTGAAAAAAAGCAAATGGAAAACAACTTTGTAAAAGTAATGAAATCATTTGCCTTTTCTAATCAAATTGCCAACTAAGATTGTGGTTGTAAGAAATCTTTTATGGAGAGCCATATACATCTTAAATGTTTAGTAGAGTAAGGGGGCTATCCTTGTCATGCCTGTTGGGAGGGGAAGTGGGAGTATCCAAACATTACCAACGTACATGTTTAGAAGAGTTGGAGGGCCATCAGCTACGAACATGTTTGGGAGGGCGGAAGGTCCATCAGCTATATATATATTTGAGAGGGTGGAGGGCCATCAGCTATGTACATGTTTGGGAGGATGGAAGACCATCGGCTATGTACATGATTGGGAGGACGGGAGAGCCATCAGCTACATACATGTGTGGGAGGGCCATTAACTCTGTACATATTTGGGAGGACCATCAGCTATGTACTTGTTTGGGAGAGCTATCAGCTACGTACATGTTTGGGAAGGCCATCAGGTATGGAAATACTTGGGAGGACGGGAGGGCCATCAGGTACATACATGTGTGGGAGGGTGGGAAAGCTATCAACTACGTATTGCTGTGGTTGGGTGAAAAGGCCATAATTTTTGTACGCATGTGGGAGTATTGGTGTGCCTATTGACGTTGCTAGTGTGTAAATGGACGATGAAATAACAAATTGCATAAGCTGTGCGTAGATTATATGAAACTCAGTTTTTGTGTTGGTGGAAAGCCTGCTACATACGTTCTCTCTTCATAAAATATATTGGAAGACCTAGTCATAAAGCCATCTGTTAGCGTAGAATTGTTAATATTAGTAAATGTTGGAGATTTGCAACGCTCCAAGTATTTGTAAAACGAACAACTCCTCAACAGGTGTGACACGTTGACATCTCCAGTAGCTACTTATTACCTTATCCTATGTATAAAAATTATGTTTTTAACACTATGTAGCGCATCCACGTTGATATGGGTTGGTTAGTTAGTATGTATAAAATATATTGTTACACGTAGGATAATGTGGTAATTAGCACTTGAAGACGACAGTAGTATTATAAATGTCGAAACGTTGTGTTAGTTGTAACAAAATCGGAAGCGTTGCAGATGAGGGCCTGTGATATTTTAAGTATTCTAGTATTATTTTGGTAAGAGGAGATACTTTGTTTTCTTTCATTAATAAGTAAGATAACTGTTTTAAAAGAGTGTTTACATTACAGAGTAATTAAATAACCTGTGATAAATGTACGTAGAAAAACGAATAACAAATTGAAAATCATCAGGAAAGTAGGTCGTACCAAAGTAAGATTGATTAAGGAAAGATATTACCTTTTCTCAGATTCACACCGCTGGTGGAGATAAGATTGTTGTCGCTTTTCAGTGATCGTTTTCAACCACCAGATAGGAGATCGTCATTTTTCAACTTGCTTATGTAAAGACGTGTTACAAAAGTGGATTAGAATATTTATAGAAGTGTATCTTCTTTAAAGAAAGTGTTATTGCAAATCTCCATAGGCGTTGTAAGTGTCGCTAAAATTTTATATAATTTTCATAATACTATAGGAATCAATCAGTGCATATGAGTTTGTTTCGTCGTCAGGTAGCAGTGAATGACTACAAGTATAGACCAATATTATGAATTGAGTCAACAGTGTAAGTTTTTTTTATGATCATTTCGAATACTAAAAAGGAAACAGCACAACGTTTGCTTTCCAATAGGCTGCTTGGAAAGTGACCTACTGAATGCACTGGTGCGAGAGAGATAGACTGAGTAGTGAAAGTGAGATAGAGAACTACTCATCCCTCATTCCGTTTAAAGATTGACATGGCAACTAGGATTGCTGTAGGCCACGTATATTTTTCTTGGCTCAAAAGAAAGCTCCACCCACTACGACACTAGCAGCCGTTACCATTGGTTAGTTTGATTAAAAGTAATGATAAAGTTTATAACAATGAAATTAAATCAATATTCAGCACTCAAATAACAAATAATAAAACAGTACCAAAGTAATAATAACAATACTAACAACAACATTTTAATAAACAGTAAATAGCAATAAAGCAAAGCCAAAGGAATAGCAAAGTAGTGCAGTTCATTGCCGCTATTTTTTCAACTGAATATTGCTGCAGAAGTTGACTATACTGTAATAGTTGCAGATCGTATAATATAATCCTAAACATAGCAATGAACATGGAAAGCTGCTGTTAGGTATAACTTATAGTTAATATGATCAATGCTATTTTCAACTGTTGCAAAGTGGACTGATTATTCCAATACTGCAGATATAAGAATTCCATTTAAACTTTGTGTCAGCTGATAAATGTATAGGACAGTTCATCTAGGCCACTAATTTAATAGTAACCATTAAATAGTATTTTCTTCTTTTTCCAAAAGTTACCACCAATTTTTAAATTTAATACGGAACAATTCTTTTTCAACAACTGTTTTCCAATAAAAGTAACGGTTTTAAAGTTTTCATTCTTTACGATTTCTGGGTTGCATAGCTTCCGGTGATGTTCTATGTACCTCCTTTGTATGTAAGATGCCAAGAAGTTAAAAAAGATGCTATATACTCCCTCATTTTGCAAAGATATCCCACAAGGTAATTGAACCCCCCCCCCCCCCCCGACTAGCTTATAAGTTAATCTCAAACGAATGTTCACCAAAAACCAACTAGCCATAAACTTAGGATATGTTTGACGGTCGAAATATGTTTCTGGTATCAGACCCTATGTCCAAAATCGGTGGAATGAATCAGGAATGGTCTATGTTAAGTCGCTTTCGCACGGATGTGCTAAGATTGAACTATTGGAAATAAGTGGAGCACATGATTAGTCATGTGATTGTAGAGTCGAAATTCAATTTTAGTTGATGACTGTCCATTGCGTTATTTTGAAGGGGATTAGTTGGTCATCACTCAATCCGAGAAACAAGTGTTGAATGGTTAGCAAACTTGCGTTTGGTTCTATGATAGGAGATCAAAAACAACTCTAAGATACAAGTAATGCGTAGTATAAATTTTATTTTATTTGGATTTTATTTATCAATCTAATTTTTAATATTTCCTACTGTACTTGTTTATGGTTCTATCCTAAAACTGGTTATCAGAATAAAATGTTTTGGAGTGATTAAAACTTACTCCCAAAGTCCTCATAAGGATCTATGGCTTATTTAAGATCTAATGCTTCTTATATTTCTTCTCTTCTTGACTGTTATATATCTACCAAAGACAATAGGTCTCCATAACCTGTTTTTATGTTATTCAAGTCACTGATTCAGCCAACATTAGATTACGTCTGTGAATCGTTAACAGTGAGTAGGTTATAATGTGACCGTTCCGCAGTGAATCGTTAACGATAGTCATTTTGTAATGTGACGTGAACGATCATCTGTGAATCGTTAACGTTATTTAGGTTGTAATGTGACGCGACCGTTTCTCTGAGAATCGTTAAAAGTGGGTAGTTTGTAATATGACATGGCCGTTCGTATGTGAATCATTAACAGTGGGTAGTGTAATGTGATTTGGCCATTCCTATGTGAATCGTTAACTTTAGTTGGGTTTGTAATTTGACGTTACCGTTCCTCTGTGAATCGTTAACGTTAGTAAGGTTGTAATGTGACATGATCGTTCCTCTGTGAATCGTTAACAGTGGGTAGGTTGTATTGTGATTTGGCCGTTCCTCTGTGAATCGTTAACGTTAGTAAGGTTGTAATGTGACATGATCGTTCCTCTGTGAATCGTTAACAGTGGGTAGGTTGTAATGTGATTTGGCCGTTCCTCTGTGAATCGTTAACGTTAGTAAGGTTGTAATGTGACATGACCGTTTCTCTGACTCTGTGAATCGTTAACAGTGGGTAGGTTGTAATGTGATTTGGCCGTTCCTCTGTGAATCCTTAACGTTAGTAAGGTTGTAATGTGACATGACCGTTTCTCTGACTCTGTGAATCGTTAACAGTGGGTAGGTTGTAATGTGATTTGGCCGTTCCTCTGTAAATCGTTAACATTAGTAAGGTTGTAATGTGACATGATCGTCCCTCTGTGAATCGTTAACAGTGGGTAGGTTGTATTGTGATTTGGCCGGTCCTATGTGAATCGTTAACTTTAGTTTGATTTGTAATTTGACGTAACCGTTCCTCTGTGAATCGTTAACAGTTGGTTGGTTGTAATGTTATGATCCGTTGCTCTGTGAATCGTTAACTTTAGTTAGATTGTATTATGATGTGATATTTAGGTCCGTCCCTTTGTTAGTCGTTTACGTTAGAGTCTTACGTGTACTAACTAAACTCCTTTCAAGTAATCCTCTCTTTGTAATAGCTGTCCTAATATCAATAATGGATGGAAATCGATGCAGTTAGTTTTCAAACTTACTCTTGATGGTTATGGTAAAACAATAAATATTTAGTAATTTATCCTATCACAATCCAGACAATCGTTTTTGACCCATAAATATTACATCTTATTAACATTAATATCTACTCAAGTCGGACCTACCACGTCTCGTTATGTAATTACCAAACTTCCCTCATCCTATCCAATGACCTAACGATATGTAGGTTGTTTCCTCTGCAATATAATTATATATCTTGTTTTAGTGATTACCTATTTCAGCTTAAACATATTTTGTTCCTACAACTATCACACTACAATTTTAATTTTATTTTTCTCAATACATTTAATAAAAACATATAAATACTAGTGTGACAATTTACGTTTCAGGGAAATTGAAACTTATGTAGTCTTACTAATAATGAATTTTTTAAGGTCTGAATAATACTCACACATAATTTATCTGAAAAATTTTGCTATTGTTTATTAATTCATACCGCAACTTATTTGACTATCCACTTACTCGTGATATATTAGATGGAACAGTGCAATTTCCTAAAAATAAAGTGTACAAGATAGTATCGTTTTAAAATGAAATTAATAAGAATAAGAATAAAAAAGAATAAGAATATTTATTTTCTCAAATTTACATTAATGATCTCGTTCTATACTACAAATTATTTCATAGATGTACCCAATAACAAAATAAATAAATAATGAACATGTCCCTTAATTGTAAATACACCACACTATTTTCACTACAACAATACCAGGACTGACCACTAATACTATAAAAGAACAATGCCATCATCAAGAAAATGTACATCCATAAAACAAAACAAATAGCCAATGCAAAAATGAGAAAACTTACGACCTCAAAGGCTATGCCACATTTGAGGTGCGTGCATATATAATTCTTAAAACATAAATCAGCGATCAGAAAAAAAAACTAAACAGAATTTACAGATTAATCAGTGCTTAATATTTAACATTATTTTTACAATATGTATATAATTAACCATAAGTGCATTCATAGAAATAACTAGCTTTTGCAAGACAAAATCCTACATTTATTAAATACCATGTATACAACCATACAGACATTCTAAGTACGCACTCATACAAACATGCATACACTAAAATAAATATATTTTTCTTCATTTTGCACCTTATGCTTCAATTTCCAATAAACTATCAACATTTTCTATATGTATCAGCCAAGTTTTTAGTCTTTTCAAAAAGATGTTTTTATTTATAGTAATTTTTATATGATCAGGCATTTTATTATAAAGCTTGGGTGCCACAAAATTAAAAGTTTTGGTAAAAAAAGTGAAGTTTGGCTTTGGTACATAGACTTCATTATATTTTCTCAGCCTTTTTTAAATAAGATTTGATTATTATTGTAGTTATAAAACTTCTGCTATAAAACAGTTTAATAACATTATATATAAACAAGTTCTTCAACGGGAGTAGTTTTAATTGCAAAAATAAAGGACGAGATGGACTTCTTGAAGACTTTTTTAAAATTAATCTTATAAAATGTTTTTGCTGTATATATATTAGATCAACATTTGAACTATAAGTGCCACACCAAAAAGATATTCCATATTCTATCCTGCTTTGAACTAATGAAAAATACAGCATTCTTAAAATTTGTTCATTGCAGAAATCTCTAAGAAAATAAAAATACCTTATTGTATTGTTCAATTTACCTTTTAGTATTGAGATGTGTCTTTTAAAACTAACTCCTTCATCTAATATTACCTCTAAATATTTTACATGGCTTGCATTTCCTATTTCATTGCAAAAATCAATACCTGACGTTTCAATGCAGTACTTTCCTCTAATTAATTTTTTAATCTTTATCATTAAAGTTACCTTAATTGCCTGGTTGAAGCTAGTTACAACTTCATTAACTAGTGAATTTCGGATCGATATGAATAATAGTAAAAAACTAAAATACTTTTTGGTACCAAGTTTCTGATTTTGGCAATGTACTAACAATATTAACAACTCATTAGACACACTTTCCTGGTATAAAACTAGTCTAAAATAGCATATGCACAGCCGCAATGGCATATTCATTTACATGAACAATTTATTTACAAATTTAATTTGAAAATCAGTATGGGTACAAATTTAATTTTGAACTTTCCTTACATGCCAAGATGTATAATGCTCCGTACTACATTTAATTTCAACTAACAATCATTCTATTAACACAAGATTAAGTGATTTTTAAAAAAAGTTGTTTGTTATTAGATTAGTTTTATGTTACAAAAATCATTTGTTTCTGACAATAGTCATCTGAAATTGAATAAAATTAAGGTCATAAGGCCTAACCACCCACCCATAAACGTAAAGTGGTATTGACCCACCCACCCACCCATACACGTAAAATGGTATTGACCAACCAGCCCACCCATACTAGTTTTAAGTTAAATTATAACTTAAACTAGTTATAAGTTAAATAACTAGTTTTACTAGTTATTTAACTTATAATACTTGTTCTAACTAGGGGTGTGCGAGTACTCGAAACGTAGAGTATTTTACCACTCGAACTCGGCTTGAAGCTTCCGAAACTACTCGAAGTACTAACACGTACAGTGGTATTGACCCACCCGCCCACCCATATACGTACATTGGCAATGACCCACCCGCCCATCCATACACGTACGGTGATATTGACCCACCCACCCACCCATACACGTACAATGTGGTATTAACCCACCCACCCACCTATACACATGAGCTACATTGGTAATGACCCACCCACCCACCCAGACACGTACAGTGGTAATGACCCACTTGCCCACCCATACACGTACAGTGGTAATGACCCACCCTCCCACCCATTCACGTACAGTGGTAAGTGTATAAGTGTGGTACCATCGTACGTGTATAAGTGGGTGGGTGGGTCAATACCACCGTACGTGTATATGTGGGCGGGTGGGTCAATACCACCGTGCGTGTATGGGTGGGTGGGTGGGTCAATACCACCGTACGTTTATGGATGGGTGGGTGGGTAAGAACCCTTGAATCCGTTCTGTCATCTATAGACACAGTCTTTCTCTTAACGATCTTATATTAAGGTTCCCCGTGCATCATGACCAGGTTGTAATCGCTCCCAAAGTCCACACCCGGATACATTCTGCAATTTAAAAATTTAGAAAGCTTCAATTCAAGTATAAACTTTATGGGGTTAGGATCCTCAACATTTATGTGAGTGATCCCAATCCAGCTCTATATATATAGAGACTTGCTTCGTTTATTGGGGGCTTCGCTCCCAAACCCCTTTGTGTTATAGCTACTCAGATAATCACGGTTGGCTAACGCAACAGATTGCTACCTAAATTAATCACAGATACTATCTAAGATAATCACGTCTGCTACTCAAGTAAATCATGAGGATCTACCCTCGTTGATCGCGGGGTCCACCAAAGATGGTCATATGCTGTTAACTAAGTCTATCACAATTGGCTACAAACATTTATCAGGGGGCTACTTAAGTTGATCACGTTGATTCAATGACATTGTATGTCTAGAGGTGGACGGATTGGACAATACCACTAAATGTGTAGGGGTGGGTGGGTGGGTCAATAACACTGTATATGTAGTGGTGGGTAGGTGCGTCAATAACACCGGATGTATAGGGGTGGGCCACTACTCAGTAATGGCTCAATGGGGAAGTGGAGCACTGTTCACTACTCACAAACATACCCTCGGTTTACCGGACTTGCTCGGTTAACCGGAAATACTTGGTAGATTGTATATTTTATTCGTTGATTCAACTATCAACCATTCAACAAACGTAATTGATAATAATAATAAGTCAATGTAGTATTTTATTTAGTTAATTTGTTGTTATTTTAATAGTTGCTCACTAGTCGACTTGGGATGCAGCAATGGGTCAACTTCATTTAATAAGTGAATTACCAACCTTCGTTTCAGTTAGGGATTCGTCAGTAGCTAATGCTTTGTTTTGAGGAATACAGGTTCCAAGGTTCGAATCCTGAGGAAAACTGATGGTCGATACTTCACATTTTTAATAAAGTTCACGCACAGGCCTGCAGCCCATGTCAGGTAATTTGTTTGTTTTTAAATATAACAAAGAACTTATTTCTACGCATATAACCACAAAAAGTACATTATTATTACAGAATATTTTGTAATAATGTAAACTATGTAATTTCTCATTATGGTAAGGAGTATTGTATACATTCTGTTTTCTCACGTGCGTTATAACCTTGTGTTATAAAATATAACATTGTGCAACTCAAACATTTCCAAGTGCTTTATTGCATATCCATCAGCCTTTACAATGGTTTACTATCATTAACAATACATTTTAAGTTTTTGAATAGCCGCAGAATTTGAAACAATACAATTCTTGAAACAATACCTTTTCAGGTCTGTGCAACAGAGGCGTTGGTACATTCAATTTTTAATTGTTGAATACGTTGAAAGGTTTGCGCTTATTTCATGATGAACCCATTGCAGTGTATTAAAAGGCACTTATCAGTGGTAGAGCTCTAGAGCTTATTTCATGATGAACCCATTGCAGAGTATTAAAAGGCACTTATCAATGGTAGAGCTCTAGAGATTATTTCATGATGAACCCGTTGCAGTGTATTAAAAGGCACTTATAAGTGTAGAGCTCTAGAGCTTATTCCCTCCCCTTTATTTTCCTAGACATGAGACGCCGACACAACTTTGTGAGTATTTTAAGGTGAATATGAATTATTTCATGAGTGTAGGATGAGTGTGGATGACCAATGTAGTGTGGTTACTAACTGAGTTTGACTGTTCCTCAGAAAGAGCCATTTATTAATAGCCAGGACAACTAAGGGACATACAAATCTACGTGGAATTGTTCCTGACCACATAATAGTGGTCTGATTTTCAGCTAACTGACAAGCCTGATACTCAGTTCTCTTCCCTAACAACGTCGGGTTTCTGACTACCACCCAATACTTCCCAGACTTCTTTAGTAGCGTCCACGCCTATAGAAACAATTGAGTGGACGTCATGTCGCTAGAGGCAATGTTGGTTTTAATCCCATTAGAGAAATCTGATTTTCGCACCGGACATATCAATCGTACAGTTAAACGGATTTTCTCCAAATAAATTGCATTTGATCAAGAATGGAATGGCACGCTGTAAATGCTTTGCGGATTTCGGATTATTATTACAGAAAAAAGTATAAAATACTCGTACTTAGAATTTTTATAATCACCTAATTTTCAAAACTAGGCGTAAGTATTCGAATATCAAAAGCAAACCCGATACGCAATATGATGACGTTAAAAATAACACTTCATACACATCTTTTAGGTAAAAAATAACAAAAAATATCGTTTCTCAACAAAAATTGTTCTTATTGGATTTAAACCAACATGGCCGACAGCCTCTGCAGACTCATAAGAGGACCGCGCATTGAATATATCGCCTTCAATCTCCACCACACTTTGTTCTCAAGCGGCTGGGTTACAACACTGCGCCACTAGTACCGACACAAAATAAGCAGATTCTTTTGTGAATCCCTCTCGTCTGAGGAAGGTGAGCGTGGTTCACCGAAATCGATCACCATAATATTCGTGCATTTTGTACTTGCATTGCAATATATTTGTGCATGCTGTGCGTATATTGTAATAAAATTGTGTTGTGTGACGTTTACTTGTACTGTACAAAATAAGCAAAACCCTTTGCAACTATCACAAAAATAGTACACATGGCCTTTTCAGGGTTTCACAACTTTGTACTATATTTAAAACTATTTTTGTAAAGTTATTATTTTACTAATAAGTTTACATTACATTGATTTATAAGTAAAATAGGTTTTGATATTATTTGTTTATAATCTACGTGTATCAAGTATATTTAAAATTTAAAAACTAAACAGATCCTAAAGATATGTAGATTAAAAATTCCTCAGATTTTTGCATGAACCAGATTTGAATTCTTGAAGAACTATCTGTTTACATTCTTTTTACACCGGCGGTGAAATATTCCCGAATTCCTTAGGGTTACGCCACGATATATTACACAGTTTGACATGCAATGCGTATTACTCATATTATATCCGTCTCTTAACTTTTATTCTAATTAATATATAAACTTGACTCCGTTACTGCACTTTGGCGTACGTGAATTTTATTCAACGATTGAAGCACCGACCGTCAGCTCAGTTCAAGGTTCAAACCGTAGATCTTAACTTCACATTCTTAATTCTTAACCACTGAGCTACCATGGCGGTGATGATGTCTATGGTAGAAACCAGTAATGTCTGAAAAAACTTTAATGATTTCAGGTGTAGCGTTACAAGTTATACTGATTAAATTTTAATTAAAGGTAGTCAGAAATATATTTCATTTTAAAATATATATTTATTTTACACATTATGAAATATGTAATAGCCAAATTGTTTTACATATTATTGTATTATGTTTATTTATTTATTTTTAAGACGCCGATAGTTGAGATATGGGCGAATATTGCGAATGGGTAATTAAAAATATTATTCTTTCACTCAACATTAATTTATTATTATTCAAAACCAGTTCATTGAAAAAACGTATAACGAAACAATTAGTTTTTACGGCGTATAAACATGTTTGTTATTTTTGGTTATTTTTATTTTATTGGTATATTACTTTTAAAACGGCAGTTTTGAAAAGACTTTGGATGAATTTTATTCAGTAAAATCATTAGAGCTACCGATTTTAGTTTTCAAAATTATAATATCCTAAATTTAACTAAGACTATAATCACTTACCAAAATCCAGCAAAAATCCTTAATATATGGCTTTAACGAGCGAAACTGTCAAAAATGAAAAGTTTGTAAAGTTACAAAGTGTTAGCACTTGAAGACACACCTCGAAACACGGCCACACTCTAGGATCAGCGTCGTGACGCCGCGGTGGAGGTTCGGTCGCCACTGAGAGGGGCGTCGTGACGCTCCTGCACTCATGCGCGGTGGCTTGATTCGTATAAGCCTAACAAATTGTACTTGTAATTAATTATACTGTATAGAAGCCGCAAAACAGTCTAGACACTAAGTGAATTATTCACGTTTAAGAAAAACGTATTATGCTTAACAAGTCAGATGGCAAAAATATCGGTTATTTTAATTTGTTTTTCATACTGAAATGTTGGGTTCAAAATAAATGTTTATAACATTTGAATTATAAATCAGTTTAAAATGCTGCTAATCGAATGCAGTTAGGCATTATTCTGTTCTAAAGGTGACGAAAATTTAAAAAATTTGCTGTGGCTGAAAAAGTGTACAACTATCAGGAATGTACGTAGTCTCCACCCGTTATTGCAATGAAAATTAAAACAATTTTTCAATCACTTTCAATTTATGATACTTTAAAAGTTATTTACAAAGTGGGACTCAAAATCTCAGTGAATCAGTAAATAATGAAATTAGGTCATGGCTTTCCAAAAGTTTTTTCTTTTGCCATTTTTTAATAACAATTGTATGAACATATTCTTCAAAGAGAAAAAAAATACCCAGATGTTTCATCCTACTACGGCTAAGAATCAAAGCTGAAAGAGATTGCGATGAGGTAATGAAAAGTATAAATAACATACATACAGACTTCCAAAGCAAAAAAAAACATGGACTTGACGTTTCTATTATGATACTTCTTTCAGGCTATAATTTAAATAAGTTTTAAACTAAATTATATATATTAGTTTTGTTTTTCATCATTACTATAAAAAATAAATGAAGAAGAATCTTACATTGATTGCGTCATACGTAGCAGGATGCTCTCAAAGCTATTAAACTTCCTCTCTTCAAAGTTATTCTTTTTTTATACTTTATCTTAAAATGTAATCTCAACATTTTGAGATTTTTGCAACCTGACAGAATAAATTTATAATTTTTTGATAATTTTATTTGCATCTACAATCAGAAGAAGGGATTTCACATTTTTCAACTTTTAAAACTTAAAAATATATTTTTTACAAACAAATTATTTAAAGTGAGAAATTGCGTTTACTTAAAAATCGTCTTTGTCAAGTGACAATACAAAATTATTAGCTAGTGTACAAAAGTCTCGCAACCCTCCCTTAATTATTTTTGATAAATCTTCCTTAAAAATGGCAATTTTAACATTACAGAGAGGTGGCCCTTAAACTTCCTTTACAAATTTAATTTACAAAACTTGTTATGGATTTTAGTGGGGAAGGATGCCTAGTTCGACACAGTTCCCCTCGACTGCTTAAACGCTCACGGGAGCGGCACAGGGATAAAGTATGTTTTGGTCACACCATAAATCGAAGCCGGACCGGCTGCGTGGCAATCTACCCCTCAGCTTCACAAATTTACTATGATGGATAAAGATAACAATATATCCTAATCTAATAAAAAACACTCATACTTGCTATAAGTATATAATGGCTGACTTTATTCACAATGTTATATATACAATGTGTACAAATAATATTTAATGGTTTAGTAACGTTGAAAATGTAATGGTTGTTTTAATTGTATTTAAAACCCCCTCAGGTCTGCGTGATGCGGATGTATTTCACCTTTACATTTAATTTAAATGCCAACACATTCTAAACTTAATTATTAATATTTTATGTAACAGATTTTATCCAACTCAAAGTCTCAATTTGGGTGGCTAAATATGTTTTTAATCACATCCCCACTTACATAATCCATCTGCTTCATCCATATTTGTAACTAAAAGACAATTTGCAATCCTTTCTGACACCATAATTAAAAGAACCTAGTGTAATATAACAAAACAAATATTAGGAAATTTGATTTTAATGTTTAGAAATGTTTTCTTAGCATAACAAATTTCGCTCAGCCTTGCTCTACACATTCCTCAAAGTCTATTGATCTGTGTGGGGAAATAACTCAGAGTAAGGGTGGAAATAACTCAGTACCAGGGAGAAAGGCAAATAATACTGATAAATACTTCCAGTTCATTCTTAAAGTCCTGAAGCCCTAGACCGTTCAGCCACTGGCTCGCCCAAAATGTAATTGATGTTGGTAAAATATGCAAATGTTTATAACAGATTCCTTGGTAGGAATTTCATGTTTGAGACTACTCAGCGTCATTTACTGAAACCGATTACCATATCATATTACTTTGTTGTACCTGTGTTGTATTATACTAGCGTGTCGTTTCAGTTACTTCTTATATAGTATTAGTAATAATATTTAGTACATTTTTGATATGAATAATTTTTTTCAATTTTACTGTATTAAAAAAACCCCCTTTTTGAAGATTGAAACTCACAAATGTTCAAAGTTATATTGTTAGGCTTGATTAATTTTTAATACTTGAAAAAAATATCCCGAATTTCTTTGTGAACTCGTATTAATTTCTGGTTGACAAATAATTGGGAGACTATTTTGCTTACATATAATACTCATATATATTGATAATTTATACTGTATTAATAACTCTAGGTGTTACGATCAGTATCAAAAATACATAAACTTAAATAGTAATAAATATAAAAACAATATATCATATTCTTAAAAGTTTTATATTTTAAAAATAATGTATAGACTACTCCCCATATAAACGTTTTAAATATTAACTTTTTATAAAATTATTATAATTTGTGAATTATAAATTACACCAATTTGGAAAGTTAATTTGTTAACAGTTTATGAATAATGCTCGTATACTAAAAAAATAAAACAATAATCATATTAAAAATACAACATCAACTAAACAATATAACATAATTAACAATAAGTTATGTAGTAAAAAACAAACATATAAACAAATTACAAACAAAAATTGTAAATAAATAGAACCTTTTATGTTTCTTTTCTTATAAAACAACTATCGAAACTCCAGATCTCAAACCTGCATTATTAATTGTCGTTATCTTCAAAGATACTTAATTTTATAAAATGGGATTATTGGTAATGTCTATTATAATAGAATTGGGAACAAAAGTAACTGACTGCGAGATGCTATGGCTCAGAACTGGACTGATTCTTGTTTGAATTCAGAATTGTACCTTCTACAAAAAACAAATATTTCTTATTAACCCTAAACGTATTGACAACATTGATGCTAATTAATCTCTTTGTACGTGAAAATGATTAAAGCTCAAGAGCGTGGTCGACTTAAAAAATTCACTTTTTACTTGCTGTTAGAAAAACCTTACTCAACACTCAAATATTCCACACTCAAACTATGACTGAGATTATATCTCTGAACATTTTAGAAACGGTAAAGTAAAGAACCGTAAAGATAAACTTTCATTTTACATAAAGATTTCTTTTACACGAAGTTACTGTCAGCTGACATTTCTTTGCTGTCGACGTCTATTTGTAGTTTTCCTTCAACGTCTGGAACTCCTCTGTTAACTCATGACATAATCCTAAAGTCCCTTCTATCGAAGAGAACATGTCAAACTTTTATTTGAGTTGATCTTCACTTCACAAACTTGTCTGTATTTGCGATGGACGCAGTGGGGTGACGTCATATGTGATACGATCAATGACTTTTACATTACAATGAGAATAATCCTTCATATATTACAGATCTAATACAGCAAGTACTTAATCTATGATAGGCTTACCAAGCAGTGTCCTTACTAATTTCATGAACCATATTAGGCTTAAATGTTATTACACACGATGGTAATTGTTAACATATTGTCAGATATAGGTCCCCTAGGCTTAGGTATATACTACTAGACCAATATTTTTATAATGTTTAATTTTTTGGTGTATTATTATTGTTGTAATTAACTGAGTTATATGTATTTTAATTATGTTTAAAATATATCTACGTGCTTAATTTTGAGCTAAATATTATGGAACGAATAAGTCTATCCCTTTCTCTACCTCTAGATCTAGCTCAAACTCTAGATCTAGCTCAAAGTCTAGGTCTAGTTCTTCCTCTACCTCTAGCCCTACTCCTACCCCTCTACCTCTAGTTCTAGCCCTATCCCTAGCTGTAGCCCTAGCCCTAGCCCTACCCCTACCCCTATCCCTACCTCTACCTATAGCTCTACCTATACCTCTAGCCCTATCCCTAGCCCTACATATAGCTCTACCTCTACTTCTAGCTATAGCTCTAGATCTACCTCTACCTCTAGCCCTACCTCAAGCTCTAGCTCTACCTCTACCTCTAGCCATATCCCTAGACTAGCCCTACCTCTAGCTCTTGCTCTACCTCTACCCCTAGCAATAGCTCTAGACCTAGCCCTACCTCTAGCTCTGGCTCTACCTCTACCCCTAACTCTAGCCCTAGCCCTCGACCTGGCCCTAGCCCTAGCCCTAGCTCTACCTCTATCTCTATCTCCACCTCTATCTCTATCTTTCCCCTCTTTCTCTCTTCCTCCGTTATATCATTATAAAACTCTAGGTTTAGGCATATATTTCATTTAAATTTAATGTATCATGTTTAATAATTCGTTAATGTTTGTAGACGTTTTTCAAAATAAATCTGTACCAAATGTACTGAATCGTTTATAATGTATGTACAGTATCATGAACCAAACTCTAGATTTATAATAAGACGTACATGTTATATTATTTAAAATATAACGTGCGTACATGTTACAGGACAGTGAACAATTCCATTTCGTTGTTAATGATGTTGTTTTGGTGTTTTTAACTCAAAAGAGCCACCTGTTGATTTAAAACTGAAAAAAATATTTTTTCATACTCTTCTTCGTTTGTAAGAATAACATCTATGTTACTGAATAGAAAATCCTTTGTGAGTATGAACAATGAGTATAAACTTATTTTAGAAAACCCCCATGTTTCTAACTCTTTTTAGTTAATTAAAAATTATATCAAAGCTTAATTAACCTTGTAATATTTTTTTAATATTAAATGTCAATTATTTCAATACAATTATAATATTAAGTACAAATCATTCAATTCTACTTTTTTTTATTTTCGCTTCATAAAGTAAATGTAAGCAATTGTATGGAACGGTCTTTCTCAGAATAGAATTCTATTATGTTACATTTTGTAATAACTTTATTTGAAAATTACATTAAAAATATTCAAGAACAGCAGTTAAAGGTTGTTTAGTGTACAAATAGCAGTTATAACTTTATAGTCTCGGCACAGGAATATGAGTAACTGAGTACCAAACCGTTACATCGAGATAACGTATTGGAAACTACAATTCCAACCACGTCACTGTTTAAATATGTGCATTCAATACTTGAAATGGGTGATGGAGAATATTGTTCCACCCACACTCGTGCTCTGATCATATTTGAATAATTTTATTTGTACATGAGCTTGATAACAATGAAATACATTTAGATGCAGTTCTACTTATTAATATTTATTATGAGTGGTGTTTATATACAACAAAAATAAAAATAGCAATAAGACAATACATTTAAATATGTCTACTGTTTGAGTGTTAAGTAAGTTACCTCCTAAGGTTTTTAACAGTTTGTTAAACATTTCCTACTTGAATATGCCATTAAATTAATAATAACTCACATTACATGTAATAGCGTTTAAATATTATAAGGAATCACGTTGAGCTCCAAGATCTAGGTGTTAACTTCACAATTTTAAATAGAAATGTGGTCATATGATATGTTATTTAACACTGCCATTTCAAGCTGAAAACTATAGTGCAATCAGAATTTTAAAAGGACGTGTTTTTTTTAGTTTTAAAATATCATGCTATCCCAGTCAAGACTGCTTTGTCATTTAAGCAGTAAGTTACTCTATAGCATTTATAATTACTTTTTGAATAAGTCCTTAAATTAATATTAACACACACTATATTTCATTCCACTACACACGACTGTTGCAATGTTATTAAGGATTAATTGGGGGGGGGGTTCATGATATAGGAATCAAATAGCGCAATCAGAATTGAAAACACACGTGTCGTTCTTTATTTATTAATTATTATGTTGATTTGTTTTATTTATCAGATTTGTGTATCTAACGATGACAAACCAGTTTTAATCAGGAAAATAAATACGCGAAGAAAAAAATAATAAAACAAAAAACTTTATTCAATAAACACGTCTTTTTTTAATTCTGACTACAATCTAGTTTTTAATCTTGTAAAAATAAAATTATTTAAATATGATCTGAACACAAGCATTATTAGAATAGTATTTTAATATTCCACCCCCACAAGAAGCATCAGATGCATCTGATTTTAAAGTATAAACAGAACCTAGTCTGTTTTACTGTGTCAAAATCTTTTAAATAGAAATGTATACTTATTTATACAATGTGTTAGTTATAACTTTACAATTTAACTGTATGTATAAACTGTACGTATAAAGTGTATTGTTCACTTCATAATGTTCAATTGTTAATATATTTAGATACATTAAAACAAGTATGGTACTGTTTTTGCTACAAAAAGCAATTTAAGAGAACTTTTTCCAAGAATTGTCGTATTGTTGACGGAAAACACGTGTGTTTATATCTCGTTGCGTACATTTATTGCCTCTTCTTCTACAGGTAGTTATTCATCAAATCAATTATTTACTCTTCAGTGTGTCCCAAAAGTAAAGCGCCAAACGTTGGGGAATTGTTATTATAGCTAAATATAAAGAAGAAAATTAATAATATATATTTATTTTTCAGAAACGCTTCGTTTACCAGATATCCCCTATTTTTTTTCACAAAAATTTTTTATCTCTGACTCGGTTTAAACGATCATTATGAAACCCGCTATGCATGTTAAAATAATAGAGGCTTGTTCTCTAAAAAAATAAACTTGATCCAATTCTAAATTTAAAATAATGGTCATTTTAAATGTTTAAACTAAAATTGCGGGAACATGGCAAAAATGAAAAGTATTACTATGGACACGTTTTTTGGACAATTTTATTACTAATACATCAGTTAGAAAAAACTTAGAATCGGACAAAAAATAACCGAGACACATTGACATTTGAGTTGAGAGGCGGCAAAAAAGCTAAAAACAAATGGCTTTATGCTGCATCTTGGCACAAAATGTCAATGTGTCTCGGTTATTATTGTTTGATTCTAATTCTTTTCATACTGACAGATTGTCAGTATAACAATTTTCTAAAAAAAACTTGGTTTTAGCAATATTTTGTATTTTTTCCGTTTTCCTACGTAATTTCCGTTTAAATATTTTAAATGGCCGCTATTTTGAAATTTAGAATTGGATACAGTTCCTTATTTATTATAATTAAAATAAATATTTTAATTATGTGTGATGTTAATGATGTGTGATTAATTATGTGTGATGACACGTGTGTATTATTAAAATATAAGAATAAGTCTCTATTATTTTAAAATGCATAGCGAGTTTTATAAATATCGGTACAGCCAATTCAGAGATAAAAATTCTTTTGTAAAAAAACCAAATGGCGGATATCTGGTGAACGAAGCGTTTTTGGGGAAAACATTATTCTTGATTTTCTCTTTATATTGACCTATATTACACTTTCCCGAAATTTGGCACTTTCCTTTTGAGACGCCCTGTATAAGTTTAAAGAAGTCCAATATAATGGGTAAAGGCTCTAGTGGTAAGGACCTAGCTCATGCTAAAAACCGAGTGAATAAAGAAATGCTAGATCTAGGTAGAAATATCTAGCCAAGTTTAAGAAGTTTCCGGAAAAACTGAAGCAACTGCTACGCATAGCACTTGCTAGGTCTAGCAACAACTAGGTTTCATGTTGTGACTTTTTGCATACATGTGTTTTTTACCAATGTACGTTAGTGTGTTGGTATGAATGTGTGCACACAAACATGTTTTGAATACGGCAGTGCATTGGTATGCTTGTGCACATATGCATATCAACACACATGCGCGTGCAAAGTTCAGTTCATTTTTTGTTTAAAGGAAAGCATGGATAACTCATGTAATTATTTAAATAAATTCTTACTTTATTGATTTATAAACATCATCATTTCTGTGCGTTTATTTATGTCACAGAATGATGTTCATGGTCTAGTTCATCAATGTCACTGTCATCAATGATCTCAAAATTGAAACATCACTAATGTGTTAATATTATGTAGCACTGCACAACATACAACTATTTTCGGGACTTTATCTAAAGCCACACGAACACAATTTCCCAGTATTGAGAATCTTCTTTTTAGCTGCCCACAAAACATCCTTCAATAACAACCCTTTCCCTAGAATGGCACAAATTGAAATGTCTGTCAGCTTTTGTTAGTGGTCTGAAAGGGGTCATTAGCCATGGTGATATTCAGTATCTAGAATCGCCAAGTAGACATTCTCTACTATGAAAACGTCACATAATGTCCTTAACTGGACTTCTCCACCAAATTCGTCGTGCATGCTCCCTGGCCACTCTGCACTAATACTAGTAAATCTTTCGAGAGTGACACATGTAATTGTAATAGACCCTTTTCTATTTACTCATTCATCCCCATGCAGGGTACGGTTTTTAATCTGTACGTGAGTGCAATCTAGTGCACCAATCACAGTTGGCAAACGAAAACTTCTCCGCCAAAGAACTTTTGCTACGTTTATTTCTTCAACTTTTGATGGAAAATGAATCCAAAAATTAGCTCTATTAATAATTTCATCCATAGTTCCACAACATCAGGGTCAGTGATAAGGATAATCACAATCACTGAAGCTTAATGCGACGAATGTGCCACTTAAAAAAATAGCTAAATTATGTATTGAAGTAAATTACTCAAAATGTAATTTATAGAATTGTAAAAAAAGGCCTTCAATCATGGAACTAAAATTTATTTTTACGATCAAAGAAAATGGTACAATATAACTTGGAAACTTTTTAACGCCGCCGTCCTTTAGTGCAGTATATATATCTTAGAACACGTACAGTGATAATAAAATAGTTATCAACATAACAAATATATTCTACTACTTACAGTTATTTTACAAATTAGTTAGCTTTAATTTAAAAGTATATAATTTATTGAAAAAAAATCTTATCCGTCTAAACTGTAAAATAAAATTATAAGTAAGTTAACAATATTTTTAATTCTAAATATTTTTAAATTTTTCTGAGATAGGTAAACAGTAGAGGTCCCACATACAAAAAGCAAACTCGAAATGCATATTTTCAATAAAATTATATTTTAAGAGAAAAGTACGAGATCCTGAAGAACAATCTATATTAGGGTTACCAGTGTTAAAAAAAGTTAATTGAAAATAGAGAATATGTGCTATGAGAATATTATTTCACTGTTAGGTATTTAATCTCTTCGTGTGAAAAGTACTTAATCTCATCATGGTTAGGTTAGGTTAGGTTAAAATATATAGGTTATCGTTATCGTTGGGCGTGTCTGATAGCTATTAGTACACTATGTACATGTTTCCGACGTTTCCAGTACATTGCAGCTTTCATCTTCAGGGCGACACACTCTGCTACTCAATCCGCAGAGTATTATTACTAATGTACATAGCCATCGGAGACGGTCCAACTCAGATTACGATAATGTATATAGTTTGAATACTGACTGTGGAAGTCTCCATATGATGATTAGGATAGATTAGGATCAATTTAAGATAGGTTAGATTAAGTTTGGATAGATTATGTTAGGTTAGGTTGGATCGGGTCAGGTTAGGCCAAGACTACCAATGAGCCATATAGGGATACAGTTGTACATTGTGAAATGAAAAGAAATATATACCGAGGCGAAGGTAGGACCATCAGGTTCTATATTACACTGAACAACAAGAAAAAATATAATTTATAAATAATTTAATCCATTTATTAAGGTATACATTTTATGGTAGGGGCTTTCTGAACATAATAGCATGATACTCAAACACATAAAATACATGTTATTGCAATTAAATGGTAAACAAACTTCAATTTCTCTCTCATCTCTCCACCCGTATGCTGTTTGTCATATTCTCAACGTTTACAATGTTGTGTGTTGGGAATATTTACAATAGAATGTGGATACATATAAAAGACTGTCACCAGATGAAATATCGTTCTAATTACTCTGTAAAAACAAATTTGAAGTGTTGCTTTGTTATGTAAATGCTATTGTACTCACAACAACCCTCTTACGTAGAAAAATTATTCATTTTGTAACAAAAACATAATTGATATAGCCTCTTTTCGCACATTATTCTCGTATGGCTCGTAGCATTTATATTATTTGGACATATTCCTTTCCGAATCATTCCAAAAGTTCAAATCCTCGTTATGTAAATCATATGGAGATAATATTCATAAAAACGTATTTAGAAAAAAAACGAGATAACTGACAGATAGTTGTAGAAGATGATTTATTAGATTTAGCATTGTAAATTGAGCAAAGAAATGTTGAAGCAGCCATTTCAAAGGAAACGCTGAAAACTTTGCTTATTAATAATATGAATTACTACTACGATCTTTATTGTGCATAGGTCACTGTTATTACCGATAACTAGTTTTAGACTGTAGTTAGTAACTTAATTGAGCATTAATAATATTTTAACATTTTATTTAGTTACTTTTTAAATAGCTACTTTTATCCTAGCTTTGCACATTTCCTCGACATTGGGTTACAAATTTTGAAAGTAATGCACAATGTGGAGATGTTTTAATTTATTGGTTGACAAAAAATTTTATTTTTTGCCTACTGGCCACATGTATCTTAAAATAAATCCTAAATAAACTAATGTATCGTATTTAATTGTTTTTCCTTTTTATGTTGGCCAATATGGAAACTCAATTTTGAAAATAAAAATACATTATGTTTACAAAAAATCTGGAGTGGGAATATTTATTTCGATGTGGCTTTTAATATTTATTCTAACATTTTAAATATAATACTAATCATGTTATGATACCAGTAACTAGTACATCAAGAACTTGAAACAGACGTTGACCCTCATTTGAAAAAGAATTGAAAGAAAAAATTCTAAACGGTAAAATAATAACACTTAATTTAGAAAAATAAATAAACAATCTTCTAATACTTTTTCCAACGTTGTCAACCCAAATATTGAAAGTGAGATAAATTCAATAATTAGGGAATCTATAAAATTGACTGCATTGATTATAATATGATTTATTGGTCAAAACGTACATTTCAGCCAAACATATAACACTACGTCTCTGGTTATAAAAACAATAAACCTGATAGTTAGAATGTAGCAAAAGCCCTACTGAATTGAATAAAATAGTTTTAGTAAAATATATAAAAAAGTAGATAATCTAAAAGTTTGCAATACAGGTACAATTATGCCTGCATGGGAAGAACTATTTATTTCAAAATAAAAGTGTAAGGATCGTTATAAACTTATGGATGCAGAGGTTAATTTTGATTATGTAATAGTTTTTCATAATGTATTTTCACCAAATGCATTTCAAATTAAATAATACACATATATTTTGAAAGTACTGTACTTATCATGATTGTTAAATAATACACATATATTTTGAAAGTACTGTACTTATCATGATTGTTAAATAATACAAATATATTTTGAAAGTACTGTACTTATCATGATTGCTAAATAATACACATATATTTTGAAAGTACTGTACTTATCATGATTGTTAAATAATACACATATATTTTGAAAGTACTGTACTTATCATGATTGTTAAATATTACACATATATTTTGAAAGTACTGTACTTATCATGATTGCTAAATAATACACATATATTTTGAAAGTACTGTACTTATCATGATTGTTAAATATTACACATATATTTTGAAAGTACTGTACTTACCATGATTGTTAAATAATACACATATATTTTGAAAGTACTGTACTTATCATGATTGTTAAATAATATACATATATTTTGAAAGTACTGTACTTATCAAGATTGTTAAATAATACACATATATTTTGAAAGTACTGTACTTATTATGATTGTTAAATAATACACATATATTTTGAAAGTACTGTACTTATCATGATTGTTAAATAATACACATATATTTTGAAAGTACTGTACTTATCATGATTGTTAAATAATACACATATATTTTGAAAGTACTGTACTTATCATGATTGTTAAATAATACACATATATTTTGAAAGTACTGTACTTATCATGATTGTTAAATAATACACATATATTTTGAAAGTACTGTACTTATCATGATTGTTAAATAATACACATATATTTTGAAAGTACTGTACTTATCACGATTGTTAAATAATACACATATATTTTGAAAGTACTGTACTTATCACGATTGTTAAATAATACACATATATTTTGAAAGTACTGTACTTATCATGATTGTTAAATAATACACATATATTTTGAAAGTACTGTACTTATCATGATTGTTAAATTTTACAATATTTGGGATGTATTAAGTTGGTTTTACGTAGTAAGTCTATGGCTGTTTGGCCAAAGAACGTGTGTACTATTCGAGCAATTAAACATAAATGTAATATAAATTGTTCGTAAAGTGCTAATTGGGCGCAGAATATGTTGCCAGACACACAGAGAAGGCAAAACCAGACAATACATTTTGTCTCGTCTCGCCGCTTCTAGCTTTGTCTAGACAGTGTGTGGTTGGTTTAACAAAATATCTAATATTATTAAGTTTTTGTTTGCTTAAAATAAAATTATTTCTTTTAAAAGTTCTTATTTATTTTTGTTAATTCAACCGACAAGTGAGGTAAAACATTCAGTGCTATTAGTTTGGTTACTATAAAATGAAATGTTTTAGCCAAAAGAATAACTGTATTGTTAATTTAATTTAAAAATATCTCAGCAAACTAATACGGGGAACTTTCAAAATAGAAATAATGACAAATAAAACAAACTATTCCGTAATGGGTTTAATTTTGAACTCTTATTTTTGTTTACATTGATGAATGTACGTTATTCAAACATTGTATCAATATAATATTAGCTTCTATACTATCTTTGCCCGAAGTAAAATTACTGCTTGCCCATGAAAAGCACTTTTGTTTGAAAAAGCTTTAAAATTAATTTATATAAAACCAATATTAGTAAATAATCACTCTACATTGTTATTTATAAATACGTTAAGAGTGAGTTTTGTATTTGAAATGAATAAATACAAGAACGTTCAATTTAAAACAATATTATATGTTATGTGAATTATTTGTATACATTTTCCGCTAGTGACTGTTCAACACAATGCTTGTATTAAGTTTCTCTTGGTGGATTGTCTTGTCATTTAACAGCATTGCTTACTGGGATAGACGGGATATTTGTTTCTTACCAATAATTTTTACGTACCATGTGTGAAATTCACACATTATACAGAACACTTTAAAAAGTGTACAAATTTATTTATTTACTAGCTGGTTATGTAAACATTAAGTTTAGGACTTTCTGTATAAAAATTACTTTTTTAAAATCTATTTAAAGATACCATATTCAATATAACACTCGTACAAACAATGATTATTTAAATTAAACACTGAATGAGTTCTTAATTTTCAGTTGTACACCACGTGAGGTACCCCTTGAGTTGGCTGAAAATCGGACATGGTTCGGATTCCAAGTAAATCTGTAGATCCCTTAGTTGCCTTGGCTATTGGGCTATTAAAAAATTGTTATCTCTTAAGAACAGTCTTACTAATTATATTAATAACAATTAGTCGGAAACTTAGCTAGGTTCAATATTCTTCTTTTTAAATATCAATTTTAATTAGTAGGTATTTAAGCGAGAGCTAGATAGGATTATTTTGAAACAGGACAAGAAAACTGTGCTGCAACGTGGATGCGAAATGAGTTTATGATTTCAGGTTTTAAAGCAAGATTTTTAAGGTATCTGTATAATAACAGTTGTCAGAATTAATTACTATTATTTTAATTTGTTTTAAAATCATTGATAAGCATTCTATATGTTCATTAAAACAATTATACACTTTTTACACCTCCTTATCTTTATCTTTAGGGATTTTAATTCGGAGCGTGTCTCTGATATTAGAATTAATATTAAATTCATATAAATGTATTGAAAACCAATTAGCAACCAACATTGAAATAATTGAAACTACGACAAATTATATGAATTTAATATTAATTCTAATATCAGAGACACCTTCCAAATTAAAATACCTTAAAAAATATTTTAGAAACCACTTACGTCATCAATTTTATTATGAATAATTAAACTCAGTTGCAGGTCAACGTCTTGTTTAAAATGTACATACATTACATACATTTATGTAAATCCGGCGTGGTGGCTGGCAGGACTGCGGAGTGCAAGGTCCAAGTTTCGAATCGCCACTGAGCCAACGGTCGGTACTTCACTCGTTGAATAAATTTCACGCACAGGCTTGCAAGCCCATGTGAACTGGCGAGTGAAGTTATATAAAAAAAATTGTAACACTGATATTTGTACCCAGCTAATTTATTTGTATCACAGATAGTTAGTTGGTCGAATTATTTTGAAATAATAAGATATAGCAAATTTCATATTATTAGAATTATTTGTTAATCACATAAAACGTTCCATAAATAAGTAATAGTCTATCACTTATGCCTCCTTCTAACTAATAAACCATCCTGTCCAAATGCTAAAGAACATATTTAGTTGCTGTTTATTTCCTTTTTGGCCAGTTCATAGAAGCTGTAACTCTGCAGTATGACCGTTTATGACAGGTAATAGGACCGAAGAGAGAAGTAAATTTCATATGATAGCAGCTGGTCCTTCATTAAGACCATGTCGGCATTATGAGGTTAAGGCATCCTGAACAATTATAGTACTTTTATTTAGGCCGGGAAAACGATTGAACGATGGACACCTAAATATCCACAGATATTAGAACATGGCTACAATGAGATAATAAATAATAATAAAAAAATAAAAAACTCTCCGTATGATATTAAAAATCGTACACCGAAAGTGAAACATAAATGTGGGGAACAACAACAAAACAGTTGGTACTTGCATATGTAACATGTTATATAAGCAATGAAGTGAAATTTTCACGTTGACTTTTCATGTTCATCGTCAATTGAACTAACCCTATTGCTTATGGGAACTATTCAATTCTATGTGTATAGAAAGTTCAACACCACTGTATCTGACAATTGGATTTTATTTTGTTAAATACATTCTATATAGTACAAACGGAACAATTGATCTGACGTGCGCTAGTGTTACTACTAAAGAAATTGACTAACACGGATCAGCTTTACGTGGAATCTGAACCACGCAGTGTCGGTCTGATTTTCAGCTAACTGACAAGTCCTCTCCCTACACAACATCTGAACCTGGATTACCATCCAACATGGACACCCCAGACTTCTCTAGTAATGTCCACGTTGATGGCAACCATTGAGAGGACGCCGTGTTGTTATGCCTACTAAGAGGACCAAGCTTGTAACCTATAGCCTACAATATCCTCAACACTTTGTCTCCGAGTATCTGGATTACATCACTGCGCTACCAGTGCCGATTTAGTCTAATTAATTAAACGGTTGTTGCCTAACAAACAATATAAAAGAAATCTCAAGAATTGCGTCAATAACTAAATTGATGTAGATTATTCTCATAAGTATATGAGTATATATATTCATGAGTATAAGTATATATTCATCACTGCTATAAGGATGAACGGTGACAAACAATAACTAGTAATAGAGTAATAAGAAATATAAGCTATGCAACCAAACGGCAACAAATAATAATAATAATAATATATATCTCTTGTTTTATATATATATATATATATATATATATATATATATATATATATATATAAAACAAGAGATTTCAAGACGACAATCAAGAGAGGTAAAGTTTAAAACCTTAAATTAAGGGAAAAAATGCTAGGCTATTTAAATCACTAGTATTCATACTAGGTTTACCATGTTTTATTTATCAAGTGTTTTAGAAAGTTGGCTGCTCAAACGCCTTCAAGCACGAAATGCAATATAGGTACAGTGTTCAAATTGCCTACATCACATACTCTGAAGGGTAATTACTAGAAAAATTAAATTGAGACTCCACACATATGACTAAGCAAAAAATTACATTATTCAATTGAAAATGTTTAAAGACGCTAAGTTTTGTGGTCCAATTATTTAGGATTGAAAATAAAATCATCATTGATACCAAACTTAGGGAATCTGTATGTTAATGTCGGATAAAGGCCCAAGTTATTTCTCGTCGTTGCTATAAACTCGTTTAAGTTATCAGTAAATAAAGAGTCTACTTTTTAATCAACGTTCTCGAAACATTGAATGCATTAGTTATGACAACGTATATAATTTTAGTAAGCACAACCCTAATGAGCCCTTACAGCACCTATAATACTATATTAATTTAGTTAAAAAATAACAAGTTTTATAAGAATAAAAAAAATCAGCTGATAATAATAATACATAATGATCACTTTCTAAAAACAACTGTCAGGGTTCCGTGAGCTGATGTTTTCATAAAAGAGCCTCCCTTCCCTCCTCGACATCTAGGGGGGAATTTTATGACTGAGGGGGAAGCTCACGCCTAGACTAATGGCTTAGACAACATTTTTAAACACATAGACTATTGATCTGTGTGGGGCAACATATCAGACATAGTTAATATGGGGCGAACTAGTACAGTAGAATGTAAACATTACTGACAAATACTTCCAGTCAAGGTCGGATTCGAACCTGGGCCATGAAACCCGCTATCTAAATCATGTTGCCTCAGATTGCTCGGCCATTTACTCCCCCTAGCGACATATTAAGACACTATATACAATGCATTTCCTGTATTTATTATTTTGGCTCAAAGTCATTTAGATATATTTCGGCTAATATACTTCATAATAGTGCTAGACCATCTTGCTGGACGTAGTTCTTGTGATTAAATTTAAAGTAGTTTGGTTTGGTTACTACTTTCACTACGTTGTATAACTCATTAATTTTATTTTCGTTTAGGTTGTAATTTTTAGTTAGTCTACATTTTAAAATATCTATGGCTTCGTATACGGGAATGTTTGTATACGTGTTATATACATCTAATGTTTACAAATTGAAATTTGTATACCAAACACCTCAACACTGCTCATCCGAAAATAATATTCAAAAATGAAATCGAATGTGATAATAAAATAAACTACTCAGATTAAACAATACACAGAAACAATAACAAGTATCATTTCAGCATTTTCCAAAAACCAACCCAATACAACAAAACAATACACGCCACTTTTAACCATCCGATTTCCCACAAAATGGCAGCTTTCAATCAGTTTATACATAGATTAAACCAAGTACCCATGACTAGTACTAACACTAACCACAACAAAGAATTGAATGTAATCAAGTACATAGCGCAAGATAATTGCTATTACTGTAAAATAACAGACAGAATGATTCACAAGAAAAAAGCCTATTCCCCAAAAATGCCTAAAGATAGTAAGAAATTTGTCACACTTAACTATAAAGTCCAGAATATTTTTAAAAACCTTGGATACACTGTCGCTTACAAAAACTCTAACAAACTAAATTTTATTTATTTATTTATTTTTTATTTATTTTTTATTTATTCTTAAGGCGCCGATCGTCAAGATATGGGTGAATATGGATTTCGAATGAGTGTGATGAGTGTAGATGAGCGAATGTAGTCATTGTTACAAACTAAGGCCGACTATTCCTTAGAAAGTGTCATTAATTATTAATAGCCCAATGACAAATGAACAGCCGGTGGTTATCAGCTGATCCTTCTCAAAATGTATTGACTCTGATTGGGATCGAACTGAGAACCTTTAGCTTATGAAGCTGGGATTGAACCAACTACGCTACCAACCAGTTATAAACCTGGTTTATAATTTTATACAATTTTATAAACCTCAGGAAAGAACACAATGATGACAAGTTTGACAACAGCGGGATTTATAAATTAATTTGCAGCGATTGTCCAAAATACTACGTAGGACAAACGGGAAGAACGTTCAAAACCCGTTTTAAACAACACCTTCCTAAAAAAAACTGTCACCCTAAAGTCAAACTATGCAGAACATCTAATACAGTGTGGTCATAATTATAATTCCATCTCAGACAACTAGCAAGTAATACACAAGGGCAACAAAAGTTATTTAACGTCCGAACTTGAGAATTATGAAATTTGTAAGGCAGTAATACATGAACCAGATGATATTCTAAATTATAAAATCAACACCCAAGGGAACGTATTGTTCGACACTGCAATACAGCTGTAATGAAGCAATGACGTCATGGGGCAAAATACACCATGTCAACGAAACTGTGTTTACTATTTTATCTATATTGTGTGCAATAACTATTTTATATTAATATTCAAAAATGCTACTTAACAGAAGCCTGAAAATGTCACTGTGCTGACGAAACGTGTCGCAAATTCAACAGTGATAAGAAACGCCAGAAGGAACGCCAGAAGGAACGCCAGAAGGAACGCCAGAAGGAACGCCAGAAGGAACGTTTAGTATTATTAATAATCGAGGTTCCAGTAGTAGATTTTATTATAGATTTAGTGCCCGTCCATACACGTACAATAGCATTGACCCACCCACCCACTCATATAACTTACGTACAATGGCATTGACCCACCCACACACCCATACACGTACAGAAGCATTGATATTTTTAAGTGATAGTACATAAGCATAAGTGGCATATTTCTGACCAAATCCAGCATAAGAACTCTAGAAAGAAAAGAGAGCATGAAAATAAATGTTATTAATTTAATTCTAAGTAGTTGGATACCCACTGATTGAACTCAACACCTAAAAACTCATTCACACACTCAATAGACTCACAAGACGTACACTTATTGTGGTGAACTGGGTAAACCAGAACTTGTGTTGAACGATTTGGCACTCTGATGAACGATTTCTGCCTTGATTTTCTTCTTAGCTGCCGTTTTGTGACGATGGCTTCTAAACTCGAGCAATTAATCTAAAGTTTCACCCAGGTTCAATGTGATGAAGCTTAACAAAAATAGAGAGAAAGTTCAGTTTCTAATTACTTGTGGAAAGCAGATCACTTTTGTTTTTGGTGGGTTGGATTTTATCTTCAAGCTGTCAACATAACAGCACAACTAAAAATTACAGTACAATTCTTTCAGTCCTTTACAATACAATACAAAAAATGAGGTTAAAAACAGAAAAACCCCGTCATAAATAACTAACGGTCCGTATTTCAATCGTTGAATAAAGTTCACGCACAGGCCTGCAGGCCCATGTGAACTGGTTAGTAAAGTGTTCAGAGAAAAAAAATAACAAAAAAGAAAGTCCAACATCTAAATTTGAGCATCATTTTTGTCTAAACTGATTCCAATAGGTGTCACTAATTCATGTTTTTTTTTGTTTTTTTTTTTTAATTAGTCTATTATAATTCCACTACTACGAACCCACGGGAATTTCTCCACAAACAAAGATTTTTGCCAAAGAGACTGAAAAAAAAATTTATTTTACACTAAATAACGTATTTTACATTAATGTATATATATATATATATATATATATATATATATATATATATATATATATATATAGGCCTAGATTTTTTTGCCTAAACACGAATATGACATTCATCCTACGACAAATAGTAAGTTAGATATGTAAAGAATTATTATGCTAACATAAGTTAGCTTAGGTTAGGTTTAGATACGTAGTATTTTCGTGAGCATATTTTATTTTTTAATACTAGGTAACTTACAATGATTCTAACCTAACCTATTCAACCTTAACCTAACCTAAATTTTTTGTATATTTTACTCATTATTTGTCGTAGTAGGAAATGGATGTCATGTTCGTGTTTCATAGAAAAATCAGCTTAATATTAATTTAAAGTAGATCGTTTTTGGTGTACAAACGTTTCTGTTTTAAATATTAACTGTCTATATTCCTATGAAATCTTGCTAGTGGGATTAACTTTGACTAGTTTTAAAACATCATGAAAATAAGGTGGGACCCCTAAATATTTAACCATGTTATTAATACATTTATAATTGGCAATTTATTTTACATAACAAAGTCAAATAGACATCAAAGTTTGTTTTTCTCAAATTGTAACCCAGACATCCACCAATTAAATGTTGCAAAGGTTTTGAGATGCCAAGTTAAGTACTTTACTAAAAGATGTTATCTGAGTGGTGAGCGTTGCTCTTTGAGTAGAGTGATCGATGAGTCACTTTCTTTTGACTCAACTTTCGTAGATGATTCAATCTCCTCTAGAGGATCAATGTCCTTAAAAATGTATCTTCTGTATTCATTATTTATTAATGTTGGTGTGAATAAATAATGGCTAAGGCTTCAGTCCGTGGAGGGCCTCTAAGTTTCGAGCCCCAAACTGAGCTTTACTTGTTTAATAAAGTTCACGCAGATGCCTTTAGGCCCATATAGATTGGCGAGTAAATATTTTATAAAAATAATAATAAAAGAAAGCACAATATCTAAAGTAGAGTATCAGTTTTGTCTAAACTGATTCTAACAAAAACTATTAAGTCAAGCTTAGTGAACAATTCAACCCTACATATAAAACGTCTAGAACGTTAAATTGAGCTGCTTGTCGCTTCCTGCTGACGTCTTGGCTGCAGGAATAAGGAGCTAGGAGGTGGGCTGAACAATAGACGTCATCAAAGCTTCTTTCTCCTTATTCTTTCTTTCGACAAAGATGTCTGCCTTTGATTCCATTCTTATCGATACTTTCCTTATATCTTAAACGGGAATAATATCATATTGAAATCATAGAACAACATTGTCTTCAGCATATAAATTGTTTTAAAATAAGAATTCTCCAATTTAACGTTTAGAAACAGGCAATCAACTGTGTTTTTAAACTTTCCAGAGAGTTGAAGTACCCTTCGATCTACTTTCTAACTCCGGAATTGCATTTAGATTTGTTTCACCAGAAGTTTTTTTTAACTAATTGAAGTCAATAACTCTACAGACAAATTTTTAAGCAGTTCCTAAAAGTTTAAAACAATTATATTAGAACGTGTTGTTTTACAATAACAAAAGTGTGGGAAAAAAGTGTAAAGCTGAAAACAGTTTTACTCTTTTTTTAAGAGCTGAAAACGTTTGTCTCTTTGTTTTTAATTCAAAGAGACAAACGTTTCATTTGGTATCTCATAATGTTATAATTACCTTTTTTATATTTCATATGAAACGTGGAAAAATGATTATTTTTCTTGTATTACGTTATTTTAATAAATTAATTTAGGAATTAATTTTGGATGGTAAGAAGAACCACACGTTGAATGAATTTCAAACATATGTATTACAAATCTCAGAATTATTTTTGATATTACACTTACTTGATATACGAACGAAAAACAATCAAATTTAAATTCCATTACGTACATTTATCACCTACCACATTAAGCTATCATACAGACACATGACCTTAATGCTCGTCTTTGTGTAGGTTACAACTGCTAACAATACAGTTCATACAAAGAACGTCATGCCAATAAATTCAACGAAATTTTCAAAAGGAAGTTTGCTAGTTATTTTTTATTGCATTGTTGGTTATTTATGATAGTAAAACCAATTATGATAGTATGCGCTAGTTGAAACTGTAGCTTTATTAATTTCTTGCAACTGCATGGTTTGCACGCTTGAGTGTAAATTACACAAATGTACGTTCATTTTAAAATTAAACTTGCAAATAATTTTGTTGTTTGAAATACAATTAGAATGTGATGCAACTGGATCTGCTTAGAATGCATTAGAAAATTGTATTTTGTTTGACAACTTTAAAAAGATAAGTAAATTAAGTGGTACTGATTTGTCACACACGAGGGGTCTAAATGGTTTATTTTCTTTTAGACCAATTTCTGAAAAAATACTCATTTTAAGAAAAATATATATAATCTATTATTCATTTGTTATTGTTAACCACTCACTGTCATTTTGATCCCACCATTTGTACTATCCATTAAACTTCTATACATTTTTATATTTCCAACGAATATTGGGTATTTTGGGATCAGTATCTGGACTAATTCGTCTAATACTCAACAAACGGATTGCAAAACATAAATATTGTTCCCTTGGAATAAGTTTTGCTTTCAGATTATTCAATTGTTATTGAACTATCACTTAACGTGTTACAAATGTCCTAAACATAAAAAAATGCTCAACTTTATACTTACTTTAAAAATATCATTAATTTATTTGTATAATATATTTACCTCAACAGGGTTTATTGCGTACATAATAGCTCAAATGTAACAAGTATTTAAAATTACACTTCAAACAATTTTAAGATTACCACTGAATAATTATAATAATCTTGTATATAATTTTGTTACAGACCACTGCAGTTATCGTTTTCACCGGCTAGGTAATTAGGGACTTCACTCTACGTGGATAACTGTGCAATTCCAGTTTCTAGGCTATTCAAAATTCTTCCTGAAAGGGCTAGAATGCCAGTTAATTTTTCTTTTGTGGAGCCAGATCCTTTTCGAATTGGAGCCTAGAAAGACCTACATTCCTCTTCCAGAATCACCTTGGCAGTTCCAGAACTTTCTGGGCTTACACAGTTGCTTTATAAAGACACTTTTCGGTCCACCTTATTTCATTCAGCTTACGGTGTCAGTCAGTGACAGTCAGTAACAGTGGAAGTGACAGTGACAGGGTGTTAAAAGTAATGGCACACCGAGCAGTGTCAGTTGTTGTGTGAACTCGAGTGTGATACGTGACATTAATACAATTAATTACATTAATAAATCTAAAAGTTAGTGAATAATTTCATGTTTCAAATAGTGTGTATCCAGCAATTTAAGTTTGTAAATATCTCATACTGCGTAATTTAGTTATTTAGGGCGTGTTAATAAAAGAAGAGTAATAACCTAACCTATCGTAACCAAACCTAACCTAACCTAACCAAACGTAACCTAACCTATCGTAACCAAACCTAACCTAACCTAACCAAATCTAATCAAACCAAACCAAAATATTCCAATAGTCCATAAATAGTTAAATAGTTCAGATATGGAATCACCTTATTATTTCGGACCCTGTCGGACCATTGTATTATACAAGAGATATAGTTTATGCGTAGGCAATGAAATGATAGGAAGCTATTTCACTCGCTTGTCACGTGTTTAAATGATTACACCAAATGATTTGGCTTCACCAACTTGTGACCAGAAGCCTCTCTGTGTTCAATTGTGTCAATTGTGATAGATTGGCAAAGCCTGTTATTTTGGCTATAAAGTAGTTCACAGTGATGTTTGTTCTGTGACTATTTATGGACATTTCGTAATTAACGTGATTCGAGTTTTCAAACTCTTTTTAATGATGAGTGGTTTCGACATACACACAATAAACTTTATTTGTTAAAACGTTTCCATATAGTAAGTTTACACGTAGTTACTATACAGAAATAATGAAAGAAAGTTATATTATCACTTGAAAGTATAAATCGTTTCTTACCTACTGTAGATTAGAAGCTAAGCCCTCCAAAACATATCCATACAGGCTGTAAACACAACGTCTTTAGTCCATTACAAATCCCAATCAGCACAACTGACACAGTATGACCGAATAAAAAAGCTACAACTATTGAGAAAATAACAAATTAGATAACTACGTGTAACAAAGAACAGCAAGAAGTGAGTAAACCGTAACAAAAAATAATTGAAAGGGTCAAAATATATACTGTAATAAACAAAACATGTAAATCTGAATAACATATAAGTTAAGTATTTAGTCAAATTACAACTATAAACAATAAAATATAAACATAGTTGACTAATAGTAGGGTTGAATCTATTGGCCCACCTAATCAATGATATGATGAGAAGATTAAATATGAAACTTTATTTAATAATGTCACTGTGAAAATCAAGCTAATAAACGTTTCTGGTATAATAATTTTATTCTTTCGAAAATTTATACAATACTATATTTTATTCGCTTTAAAATTATTCCAAATAAAAAATCATAGTGTACTTAAAAGCGTACTTTAAAAACTAGTAAGGTTGGAAAAATACAAGTTCTCCTTTTATCACGAACGTAAATGAAAGACAGGCAGTTTAAAAGTTACAACTGATATAGAAAATATAGAAAACACGTCCTTTTGAAAGATATTTTCATCTTCATATTTCAACTACGATCATGTCATAAGCTGTTTGTATAGAATATCTTCAACATATCCTTTGAAGAAAAATAAAATGTTGGATCCTTTGAAAGGATTCTTTTTTAATATTTACTGCCCTCATTATATAGAATGTGATTTATCATTGAAGATATTACGAGTCAGTTTAGATTTCAAAAGACAATTGCTAAACAAAGTTCAATAAACCTTAAATGTATAGATGTAACATTTATTGTAAACGTCACGTTTGTTATATTGTAGGTGGGATGAACATCCCTCATAATGAATGTACACCATTGAATCAGTTCCGAACTGGAGTGGGCTGATATAACTAATGGAAATACAAATGGGGATTGACACTAGATCAGTCATGTGATTGTGTATAGTTATGGATTCCTCCCACGCTCTATAAAAAATGTAATCAGTTCGATGGATTTGATTTAGGTTTTTGACGGTCAAAAAGCTATGTCAAAGTCAAAAAATGTATATACGCCTTTTTTTAATTAATAAACTTTAGATAATTATAAATGATAGGGTATATGTATTATATTGCATTAGACCTTGATATAGGAGAGTCAGTGGCCGAGCAGACTAAGGCTTCAGAACTAGAATCTAAAGTTTCCGGTGACAACCGCGTCAAGGTACTATCTACAATATTTACAAGATGACCATTAAATATTGTTGGTCATCTTGTAAATATTGTAGATAGTACCTTGACGCGGTTGTCACCGGAAACTTTAGATTCTAGTTATGACACCGGCCGCTTAAGCCTAAGTTCTAAGATTAAGGCTTCAGAACTTTGTTCCTGAGGTAGAGCTAGCGCTGGTTCGAATCCTGGCCTTGACTGTTAGCTTATATAAATAATATTCATCTAGTACTGTACCGGTTTCCCTCTTACACTGTCTGATAAATTACCTGCACATATAGGGTTTGGTTGGAGTAAGGTTAAAAAGGATATCTCCTTAAAAAATCCAAATCACGACTTCCAATTACTACAAATTAAACAAGAATTACTTACTATAATATAATTTTTAAGATTAAAAAAAATTATAATCTTAAACTTCGCGTATTACAGTTTATTACTGGGTCAAAATAATAAAAAATTGATTCTGTATACTTAATAACAATTTCTGAGAGCGCTAATTTAATACAAGCTTTTATAAACGATTAAACTGTTTAGTACGAATTGCTCTGCTTATCAGTTAGTTTCAAAATAATATTACCATCTTAAATAAAATGCAACTTATGTAATAACTGCAGAGATGGTTAAAATACATTCGGAACTTTTTTGTTGCCAGCCGGACACTATTGTGTGATAATGTACGATTTGGTGTAGACATCAATTCATCATACATGCCAAGAGCATTGCACTTTAGTTTGCATAAATTAGCTTAGAGATAAACTGTTACATGACAAAACTGTGTAAAGTGTATCATTATAATTTAACAGTAGTGATCTAGAGCAACAGAGAACTGTTTACTTTATATAACTGTTTACTTTATATAACTTTTGACTTTATAACTGCTTACTGGGAATAAGTTTGGTCTCGTTATTTATTGAAATTACTATAGAATAGTTTTCATTATTATCACTATAGATCATGAATGGGAGTATCTAAGTTTGTGTGTTACATTTATAACTTTCATTACATTATAAAACTATTAGTTTCATTTGTGTAATACTTACATAAGATAACAGCCCCTCTTTTGGAGAGTGTTCACTAGCTACACGCAAAAGTCAGGTGTGGTTTAACAATTTTAAAACATTTTAATATTCATTTTGACATTAAATTCCTTGTGATACATAATTTTTTCAGCCTAGTTAAAGAGAATAACATTTATATTCTGAAATTTCCCTATCATTTAAAATTTTCATTACCAAATTTGAATTCAATTCATTTTTAGTAAAAATACCATTTTGGTACGTATTCAGTTGACTACAAGACGGTACATCAGATTTTTATTTTTATTTGGTTTATTTAAATGTATTTTTTTAAAGTATCAACCTTTAAGTCTCGCAGGAATCCCCAGTGGATCCGCAGGAAATATTTGGAAATTCTTAATAAATACTGAAAAATAATAGATTATTTGTAAAATTAATAACCTTGTGACAGATATTACATAGTGAATACTTTTTACCATACATAATGACCATTGTTTATGAATACATTGACACTACCAAATAAAGTAAAATTTAAAAAATCAATCTGTAAATTCATAGTTAAATATTAACCTGTGAATATCACACATTATCATTCACAAATTCTCATTATTTATAGGTTTTGTGTTTAGAAAATCTAATATATATTTATTGTTTCACTGCATTCATTGCTACCTTAGATTTACAAAACTACTAAAACCATAGCAAGTGATAGTTAAATAATGTCATCACATACCGATAAGGAAAAATATTCGTGAAATTGCAAAACTATGTTTTAGTCAAAATAATAAAGCAAACCCAGTTACATGAAAAACATAACAAATACTTACAGTGACATATGATTTGTTTATAAGATAAGTCTTGTTTTAATGTAATTGGTAATGTCTTGAAAAACAAACAGTCCGTATCTACTTGTCTTCCACAACTCGTAACTCGGTAGTTAAGTAAATTAGATGTAGATTGTGTTCTGAATAATACAGACAAGATTGTTTAGACTTCGTACTCATTTAAAAGTGTCTTTCAAAGACTTTAAAAACTTACGTAATCAAGAATGGTTAAGGTAGTTTTAATTAATAGTATTAAAAAAAGGTCCGACAGTGTAACTAAAAATAATACTTGTTATGTTTAAATATAAGTATTATTTTTATAATATAATTTATATGTTTGTTTAATAACATACTGATTGTTCAAAATCCGGAAATTTAGAGGTCTAACATATATAAAATATACCTAAAACGTAACATTTAAAATAAAAATGCACTGTAAAAGTTTTTATAAAGTTTTTGTAAAACCTTAATTAACGCCAAATTAAGGTATTGTATTTTAGTTTATCTCTTTGACAAATAATTTTTAGGCATGTTCCTTAAAATCGATATAAAATGGGAATAGTGTACTTCTCCTTTTTCGAAAATAATAGTTTGATAAACACTTTATCTTTTACTACTGATAACATACTGAGAGAAAAAGAACAGGGGTAGGACAGTTTAATATCGTGTCTTGTAATGAAAAATGACGATGTCTCTGTTTTTATTAAATTTTGACATCGCAATTTTTAGCCGCAGCTCTAGGTATTAAAATACTTTCAGTTCGAAACAACATTTAAGAATGTGTTTCAATAATACGATAAAAATGAATACCCACGGTAAATATCTGATATAAATAACTAACACCCCTTCTATAAATACACGCAACTAGTATAACAATTATATGACAAAAGCACAATTAGGCACCTAAATGACAAGTGATCCGGTATAAATAATGGAAGCAGGCATAATTAATTGAACTATACAAAGAAAGGAATAAACTTGTTCATGGATAAAAGTGCTCCTTTCCAGAAAGGGAGTTGAACAAAAGTTTTATATAGTACGGATCCTTATATAGTTTATACCCTTATTCATCCCACACGTGAGTAGATTATTTCTTTCAGACATATAATTGTAAAATAATTACAACAACTGCGGGAGTCAAACAGAAAGCTTTATTACTGAATAATCCTATTTTTGAGTTGTACCAACAAATGTAATAATAAATTACATAGTACGTAGTATATTGACATATTTTTATTAATATAAGTAAATTATACATTATTAAAATACATAAATAAAAATAAATCTACAGGAGCCCGAAACTAAAAGGGCGAATAATAGGATCCGCTCATCTTCCATCTAACTCCTGAACCCTGGCTAACAAACCTCGCAAACATCCTCGTGGTGAACAGCGACGAAGCACCCTCCTGCCGCCCCCCACCACCACTTTCACTAACATTATGTAACTCAAACAAAGAACTTTGCTGGTGATGGCCGGAAAGCTAAAGTTAGGTTTCATAGTGTTTTTACATGTCGAAGGAGGGAGTGGTTACGTAATGTCTAACTAGATTTCAAACTAAAATACTACAAATTAACTAAAATCTGTTCAAGCTTACTTATATATATGTTATTCAAATGTACAAATGTTTAGTAGGATTTACGATAGCTTAATTAGAAATTTTCTGCTGTATATTATTGATGGAATTGCTTTAGTTGTAAATAGAAAGTCATTTTTTAGTAAATTCCACAAATTTTTATTTTTATTAAGAGCGCTTTTGCCGGTTAAGGCATCTTCAGCTGTAAACATTAAAATTTGTGGAATTTACTAAAAAATTAATTTCAATTTACTTAGAAATGTCTACCAATCATCTGTACACAAATATTGAGATAGTTTTCAAATCAGCATTAAATAATGTTTCCATTATTTAGTATTTATGCTCTTCAACCCCTAGAATTTGTTTAATGTTCTTACTCATAAAAAAGTGTTAGGCCTAGATGAAATATTTCACAAAAAATATTATTAATTTGTGTCCTCATCTTATACACAGTCAGCATTTATAGCATTACTACAGGCAAGTGTAAAGTTCCAGCGTTGTCCAAAATGTTTATCCACTCCACGGAGTGTGAGCGTTTATTTTACTAAGAAACGCTCCAAACGAACCTAAATATTCAGTAATTATCATTCAGTAGTTGAAATTACTTTTCCCAAGGGTACGTACACATAAGCGTTCTTCCCAGGTCGTACGTAGTTTATTTTTGAAGTTTCTTTTTGTCATTTATTTATATTTTTAAAAAAATTTATTTTACTTATTTACAACAAAATACAACCAGAAACTTTTCAAAACCACTGTATGTGTGTGTACAAAGGAAATAATCAATAACTTTTACTATTCGTATAATAATTTGTACAACTAATCACTAAAACATATTCTTAAATACAATTTCAAAATC